>JAVIAB010000073.1:97097042-97247042 GCA_032433765.1 Megaustenia siamemsis
ATCTCTTGTTTAGTCGTATTTGGATCTCTTGTTTAGTCTTTTTTTGGATCTCTTGTTCAGTTTTGTTTGGATCTCTTGTTCAGTCTTGTTTGGATTTCTTGTTCAGTCTTGTTTGGATCTCTTGTTCAGTCTTGTTTGGATTTCTTGTTCAGTCTTGTTTGGACCTCTTGTTCAGTCTTGTTTTGGATCTCTTGTTCAGTTTTATTTCGATCTTTTGTTCAGTCTTATTTGGATCTTTTGGTCAGTCTGTTTAGATCTCTTGCTCAGCCTTGTTTGGATCTCTGTTCAGTCTTGTTTGGATCTCTTGTTCAGTCTTGTTTGGATCTCTTGTTCAGTCTTGTTTGGATCTCTTGTTCAGTCTTGTTTGAATCTTTGTTCAGTCTTGTTTGGATCTCTTGATCAGCCTTGTTTGGATCTCTTGTTCAGTCTTGTTTGGATCTCTTGCTCAGCCTTGTTTGGATCTCTTGTTCAGTTATTTGAATCTTTTGTTCAGTCTTGTTTGGATCTCTTGTTCAGTCTTGTTTGGATCTCTTGTTCAGTCTTATTTAGATCTCTTGCTCAGCCTTGTTTGGATCTCTTGTTCAGTCTTGTTTTGGATCTCTTGTTCAGTCTTGTTTGGATCTCTTGTTCAGTCTTATTTAGATCTCTTGTTCAGTCTTATTTAGATCTCTTGTTCAGTCTTGTTTGGATCTCTGTTCAGTCTTGTTTGGATCTCTTGTTCAGTCTTGTTTGGATCTCTTGTTCAGTCTTGTTTGGATCTCTTGTTCAGTCTTGTTTGAATCTTTTGTTCAGTCTTGTTTGAATCTTTTGTTCAGTCTTGTTTGGATCTCTTGTTCAGTCTTGTTTGGATCTCTTGTTCAGTCTTGTTTGGATCTCTTGTTCAGTCTTGTTGGATCTCTTGTTCAGTCTTGTTTGAATCTTTTGTTCAGTCTTGTTTATATCTCTTGTTCAGTCTTGTTTGGATCTCTTGTTCAGTCTTGTTTGGATCTCTTGTTCAGTCTTATTTGGATCTTTGTTCAGTTTGTTAGATCTCTTGCTCAACCTGTTTTGATCTTTTGTTCAGTCTTCTTTGGATCTTTTGTTCATCTCGACTGAATCGTGATAGCCTAGTACAAGTCCAGACACACAGTAGAAAGTCGTCGGAGGTCTGTACAAAACTGATAATTTAGTTCGATTTATAACAGCAACAACAATAACATGTATCGTGTGACAGGCTTCATACTCTATATTAACTATTCGATTACGTCTTCAGAATGGTCTACGAATCGCTGACGCATATAGACTAGTTGTTATTTATGACGTAAATAAATCAAAATGGGAGTTAAATGAGACGTAGGTAGCAAAGTGATGCTCCAGTTACGTTTTTAAGCAAATATGACAGTATGGTTAGGTCTATACTCCAAAGTGACAGTTTGATGATGTATATATACTAAAGTACTGACTGACACGGTAGATCAATAAACGAGACAACAACTGGTGACCTATAGAGCACAACTAACAATTTGTTTAGGTCTGTATACCTATTTGACAGTTGAATGCTAGACAATCATTCCGGTGACCTTTTATCATCTACAGACTAAAGTGGTATACTATTAATATCTAACTCTGAAGTAAACACTCTCCGTAAAATTAAACATGCAACACGTGGATTTTGTGGTATTCGTTAAATAGGTCGGCATTAAGGTAAAGATTCTACTTGGGCTCCCATTAACTTTTATCTGCGGGGAGAAGTAATTTCTGGTCTTCATATATACTGTTTGTCTCATCTGATGTCATCCTTTCCAGGGTCTCTTATAGTTCATCAGTCTATATTGTAATAAATTTGAATATCTCTCATGTTTCTTGATGAAATCAAGCGTGTAAAGTATACATTATGTTGATCACTTGACAGATTGGTTAATGCCTACTTGCTCCATCACGACTAGATCAAACAGCTGGAGTATTTTGAATAGGGATTAATGCTGAAAAAGCAAAACTGATGATCAATAATCCCAGAGTAATGATTGCAAAATCAAAGAAATGGACAAGAACTAGACAAAATAGCACATTTAAATACTTAGGATAAATAGATTGAAATATAAGACAGGAATTCATAACAGAATAGGAATGGCTAAAAATAAAAGCAATTTTAGCCAAAGGAATATATAACTACATCAACGCAGATAATATCAGAACTAAAACTACGAGTTGTAAAATGTTTTATTTACTCAACATTTTGTATAGTCAGAAAAATGTGTAAGAAAATAGTGGGGGAAATTAAAACCTTTTAAATGGAGATCCATATAGAATGCAGAGAATTGGGTATATGGAAAAGAAATGAGAAATTTCTGAATATGCTGAAATGAAAAAAAAAAAATAAAACTACTTAACACAATTTGAAAAAAGATAACTAACATTTTGGGTTATTTATGGGATACATTACCCTACTAAAATTCATCTTAGAAGGGAAGGTGAGTCACACGAGGCAGACCAAGACTATAGTGGACTGATAACATATAAAGATGGACAGGTGAACCAGTGATGGCAAGCACCAATACGACAATTAAACGTAGTTAAATGGTGCTCCATGTAGTCAAAGACCATTTGGAGGACCTCGACTTTACTGATGACATAGTTCTCATCAGCAGCCAGATAAAAACGATGCAGGAAAACACAAATGAACTATCATCAATAGCCAGCAAAATTGGGCTTCAGATCAATTATGAAAAGACTAAAGTCATGAAAAGTTGAATTCCAACAGACGACAAAATATACATGGAAACAAACCAGTAGAAGAGATCGATTACTTTACCTATCTTGGAAGTCACATTGATCGAGAAGGGGATACAAGCAAAGAAATTAGAATCAGAATAGCTAAAGCAGCAATGTCTTTCAGAAGCCTTGAAAAGTTGTGGAAATCAAAACTCATCAGCACAAACACAAAACTTAGACTATTCAAATCAAATGTACTATCAACCCTTACGTATGAGTGTGAAAGCTGGAAAACAACAAGAGATATAGAAACAAAGTTGAACGCATTCGAAAATAAATGTCTAAGGAAAATACTTGGTATAGCGTGGAACGAATTCGAAACAAACGAGGAAATTAGAGAAATCGCCAATCAACGACTAATATCTTCAGTAATAAAGAAAAGACGATGGTCATATGTTGGACATGTGATGAGAAGAGATAATAACCGAATAGCAAAGCAAGCCCTCATATTGGAAACAAGAGGTAAGAGGAAAAGAGGAAGACCAGAGAGACACTGAGAAGAACATTGATGAGAGAGGCAACAGCAGCATGATTCGGCTCCCTCAATGAGATAGAGCTGCTTGCACAGAACAGAGACAAATGGCGTGATTTGATAAAATATCTTTAAAAGAATGAAAACTGCTAGAACAAAATTCAGATAAGAGAAGGAGTATCTTGGTCTACGCCCTATGGGCCGGCTACGGCTCGAAAGGTCAATAGATAGATAGATGGCAGTCAATCTTTGATGTGGAGACGGCATTCAAAGAAATGATGATACATTATGATCGATGAATTGAAACCTGAAATGTCGGACAAAACAGAACAAAATACATTGGTATTTGCTTACGACTAAACCTATTTGGAAAGGTAAAAGAAGCACTTTGGTTCTAAATCAGGATACAGCAACCCTTGTTATTTTTTGTTTTTCTATATGCTTGAAAAACATGGCCACTTACGAAGGAAAATACGAGTTTTCATGCATATTCGAACAAGCTATGGAGATGAAGTGTTTTCGTTAGTTTTTGGACATCTATTCATCATCACCATTGAGTGCATTCACTATGTCGAAGGTTAGCAACCATGGCGTACCTTTCCGCTCTGTCTCTTGCTTTGATGGTGCAGGTAGCGATAAGCTGAATTCTCCATCTTTTGATGATACTCGTCCATGTTAGTCATGGTTTGCTGCTGCCTATTTTTCCTTAATTTCCCCTTCCAAGACTACTTCTGGTCTGCTGTTTTGTCATTTAACATGCCCCAAAAATTTTATTTCTCCTATTTGAATTGTGTTTAGTAGTTCCTTTTTCATTTTTAGTTGTTTTAATCATGTCTCTCCACAACTTTCGATCACGACAGCTATTTATCATTTATTTTGTTGACCTTCTGCCAAGCCATTCTCTTAAACTGTCTAGTATCTTTTATCGCTCTTTGCTTCCCTCTATCTCTTCGTCCCTCAATTTTCCCAGTTCTTGCAATATATTCCAGCTGTTCTCTTCTCATTACATCGCCAAAAAATGATGAACGTTTTCATTACTCTTCTTAACTGTCTATGGTATTCTCAACATTATTCTGTAAACCAACATTTCTACAGACCCCAGTGATTTTCCTCTCTGTTGTGCTATTGTCCTGATCCACATCCATATGTCAAAACTGGCTCTACATAACATTTAAGAACTCTTTTTCTTGTTTCTATTGTCAAAAATGGATTGCATAGTATTTTCCTCATTTTTGGAAAGCTGCTTTTGCCTGAGCCATTCTGGATCTCACCTTTGTTGTACATCTTCTGTCTGAGGTTAACAAAGTTCCCAAATATTTAAATTCATTTACTTGTTTTAATATTGCTCCACTTGTCTTTATTTTGCACTGAGGTGAACTCAGTTTAACTCTTTATTTTGTTTTCTTTCACTATAATGTCCAACATTCTTGTAACTCATTTTCACTCTTAGCGATTAAGACTGTATCATCAGCATACCTTAGATTAATTATATATTGCGACCTCCGATTGTTATTCCTGCATGCCGCTTATGGATCATAAAATAATCTCACTATAAATATTAAACAAATCTGGTGACAGCACACAACCTAGCCTAACACCCTGTTTATTTGTTAAAACATGTCCAATTGGTTTCCAGTTCTTATGGCCGCTGATTGTTGCCAGTACATGTACTTTATTTTTCTTAGATCTACGCTGTCTACGTTTATGCTCTCTAAAATTTTGATTATTTCGTGGTGCTTTACTTTGTCAAATGCTTTGGTATAATCGATGAAGCATAGGTATAGATCTATTTCACCTCTATGGCTCTTTCTACTAAAGATCTTATGATATAAATGGCATTACTTGTTCCTTTATCTCTAACAAAACCACACTGTTCATCGTTAATTTCTGGACTGATTCTCCTTCGTACTCTTCGCATGATGATTCTTAGTAATATCTTAGTCATATGACTCATAAGGCTTACTGTGCGATGATCATCGCATTCAATCGCACCGGATTTCTTTGGTAGGGCTATGAATATTGATTTGAGCATGTCGTCTGGTATATATCCGCTGTTGTAGATATCATTCAATATTTTTGTTATAATTTCTATTCCAAAATCACCCATGGCTTCAATCTCTTCTTTAATTATATCATCTGGTACAGGAGCTTTTCCATCTTTCATATTGCACAAGGCGTGTACCATTTCTTCTCTGAGATTTCTGGTCCTTCTCCATTATCCTTAATATTTACTTCCGTTCGTTCATCATTATAAGGACCTTTAATGTATTCCATCATCGTTCCCTTATGCTTTATTGCTCAATCAACAGTTCTCCTTCCTTTGATTTTAAACATCCAGTTTTTGATTGCGTTTTTCTTCCTGTTATATCTTCAATTTGTTTGTATAAAGCTTTGGCATCTCCTTTTTGTTGCATTTCAATCTCTTTGTATTTTTTTTTAGCCATGCTTCTTTTGCTTCATTCCATTTTAATTTCTTTATTTATCTCTTATACTCATCTTTATTTTATATCTACTTCTTGTATCCATTAGCTGCTAATTGTCATCTGTCATCCAGTTCTTTCTTGAATTTGTCCTCATTGGCGGTATGAACACTTTGATGTTTGTTGCATTGATTCCTTTAGCATTTCCCACTGTTCATCAATGCTTTGTATCTTCTCTATTGCATTGTACCGGTTCTGAATTGTGATTTTATATTTGTCTTGCAGCTTCTTGTCTGATTTGAGTAAATCTAAATTTAATTTGATGTTAATGAGGCTCCTTTTGTTGCTTTTAATTTTACTGTAAGCTTTCCCACAACTGGTACATGGTCACTATTACAATCTGACCCTGATCTAGTTTTCCAACACACACCAGACTGTTTCTAGATCTATTGCTTATCATTATGTAATCAATTTGAGATTATTCCTAGAATGCCTCTATTTATTCCTCTGTATAGTCTTGAGTAGGTGCGTATGTCTCTATTATTGCTATGTCGAATGGTTTTATTTTCATTTTGAGCAGTATAATTCTTTACATATATGGGGACATTGCTAACTGCAGATGGTAGATGTACAACACAGAGGAGATATAGAATGGTGCAGGCAAATGCAGCGTTTAAGAAAATGTAGAAGTTACTGTGCAATCCATTCTAGACAATAGAAACAAGATAAAGAGTTCTTTAATGATATGTAGATCCAGTCTTAACATAAGCATGTGAATCATGAGCAATAGGACAACAAACAAGAAAATCACTGAACGATGTAAAAATGTGGTTTTTGCAGAAGAATCTTGAGAACCATAGACAGCTAAAAAGAGCAATAAAATCCTTCTGAAAGAGGCCATAGCAAGAAGAGAACTAGGCAATATTATGAATACAAAATCATCATTTAATGGCCATGTTTTGCGAAGGGATCATCTGGAATATATTGTAAAAATAAGGAAAATTGAGTTAAGAAGAAAAGAGGGAAGCAAAAAGAAAAGATACCGGACAGCTTAAGAGAATTGCTTGGCAGTAGGTCAACAACAGAAATGATAAATAACTGTCGAGATCGAACGTTGTGGAGAGGCATGATCAGCTACGCCAGCAAGCACGTTACTTGATGATGATGATGTACCCACATTCTTTCCCTTTTGTTTCTGATATGCCTAAAATATATATGTTTAATCGTTCTGATTCAGATTTTTTAATTTTCTTTCTTGGTATAGTGTTCTAACAGTCCATGTACATATACGTAGATAATTCTTCGGAAATAAATTAGAATTTACCTATATAGCTTTCTTTGGAATAGTACGTGATGAAGTTCCAATCTCTTTCTCGGTGGTCAGCCATATTTGTCTTTCGTGCTCTGAATATGCCTCATGTGCACCACACGCTTTGCTGTTTTCGCTTTTTGAGTCGTTGATCATTTATGATTCTTCCGCTCCACATGGATGGACATTCCCAGTTATCGCCATTGTTGTCAAAATAGATATTTGCCCGTAGAACCACAAACACACGATGGCCTATCGATGATAGTTTAACATGTCAACACGAGAAGAATAAATAATATTCCACTGAAATATCTATAAAGTTAACAGTCCATCCACCCGTCTTAAGTAAACATAACTACAACAGGAATAGCCGCACATTATTTCACAATTAGTCTGTAGTGCAGATATTAAACACGCCAGCAAGAGCCGAGTCACAAAGAACTATCTACACGCAGCCGCCATGGCATCTTGAGTCTCTTATTTAAATAGTATCACGAATGAAAACAGTTCTCAAAATGATACAACAAGTAATCGGAGTACATGATAATCTGTTGGCAATTGTGAAGAGAGGCAAAATTAAATGTTTTGGCAGTCGCATCTCAATTGTCTGGCTTGAAAAAATACCGTTCTGCAAGAAACTGTAGGTGGAGAGGACAGAGGAAGAGATGGGAAAGATAATATTAAAGAGTCAGCAGGCTTCGGCTTCGCAGTCACAAAAATGATTAAAGATATAAAAACATGATGAAGAAGCATGTCTGTACGGCAACTGCCCTCAGGAAGAAGAAAAAGAAGACATTCTATCCCCCTCCCCCCCCAACTCCTTTCCCACCAGACTATTGCAACCTTCTTGACCAAAAGGAACAGAACATCATCATACCGAGTTAGAACAAGGCACATACTATTTCGAAACACCATATACATATAAGTCAAGGTCGGAAACACAAACATGTTTACATGTGCACAAGCACCAAAGACTACAATACACCACACTTCCTATAGGACTGCAGCCATTACAAAGTTTTTGGAAAATTCACACTAACAAAACAGAACATCGTTCCACGCAAGAAGTACGGCCCTTACAGCAGCTGTTGAAGATAACCAAAGTCAGGGAAGAGGCAACTTTCCAAATAAACACCTTAGTCAACGAAAAATAAAAAAAAACTCTTAATTTAAATCGTAACTAGTGTGACTAATAACGAACTCAACAAGCGAGTTAATTATATGAACTATTATACATTTAGTTACAGTGCATCTTTGAGCAGCTGGTTGTAATGTGTTGTCTTACCTTTGAATGTGACTAAGCCTTGAAACGGTGACGTTCGTGAATTTCTAAAAATACAATTAATTTTGTGAAGAAAATTAAAAGTATAAATACGCAGTGGATGGTTATATATTCGAAACACTTCAACAGCTGGCCCAAAAAACCCAGCAACAGTAATGCTAATGGACATAGAGTGTGTGGTCTACTGTGATTGATTATTCAATTGTTTGTGAAGTCTTTCAAGCATAAGTCACCATCAATCCATGTACAATTTAGTGAATAATAAAGATTATTTTGCGAATAAGAGAGTATTTCTTACTTGAAATATTTCTGTAGTATTGAAACAGCTTTGAGCACAGATCACATTTCCATATATCAGTAGCAACGTTCATACCAAATGTACACATTTGATTAAACATATTATTGATGTGAACATAAATATCAATTATTTTAAAAATAAATTCCCATGTGCTTTAATATGACTTTAGAACACAGGCATTACCTATCGTAAATAGCAATTACATTATAATATAATATTATCCTCAAGTAAAATTGTATATGAACACCCAAACAGGCAAGCACCCTAAAATAAGATATGTATAATCTTCACATTAAAATACCGCCTTATATTACATATTTTTGTTATAAATTATATTATAATTATTATAAACTCTATCTCATTGGTTGTTTTAATATTTATGTAAGTATAAAAAGGAAACCTTGTGTGACTTGTTTTGTGCAAATTCCGACGCTGACGCAGATTGTGGAAATTTTTGTTTCCTTGCAGCAGTTCAACTTTTCATTGAAAGCACTCCTACTCAAAAACATGGATCACAAACAAGGGCAAATCGTGCGAGATAAAAATAGATGTTGAAAGTATTAGATCCTACTGTAGTTGCAATACAGACCGAAGTTTCGGAAGCGTTCATCCAGCGAACATAACAATATATGAAGATAACAAACAACATATAACATTCACATTGGTGAAATTTTTGTGTGGAGTGGTGGGGGGAAGGAAACATCACCAGTGATACCAAACACAATTTGTTAGCGCATTAGTGCGAACTGACATATCAAGAATAACACAATAATAACAACAATGTTATTTAAAATAATAATAACATTGTTTTGATGACAAATTCATTTTAAGGATGAAATGTTTTCCAGAAAGTAAACTATAAAATAAAAACAGATTGGGTCGCTAAACTTTAATTCAAATGAAATGATAAAACTATTAAAACACAAGCAAAAACATTAAAAGTATTAAAAGAGCCCCCCCCCCCCCTCTCTCTCTCTCTCTCTATCACTCCCTCTCTTTGTATACATATATATATATATATATATATTGTTAACAGTCACACTTTGTGTTTAGAGATTATTTATTACTTATAAACACTGATAGGTTAACGTTATCGTTGATCAAAATAGCCCCCCCCCCTCCTAATGCAATGAACTTAGTGCATAAATATAAATATTAGGGCAGGAGAAAAAGGTTAAACGGCTTTTATATGCCTTGACTTCGAAAGATTATAAATATCAAATGGCAGGACAAAATAACCAACTATAATGTCTTACAATGAGGAAAACTCCCATCCATCATGGCAAATATTTAGGAGTCGGAGACTACGGCGGCTGTGTCATATAAGTAGAACTGCCAACAATTGTGTTTCCAAACATATATTGTATGGTGAAGTTAGGGACGGAAAGAGATCAAAGGGCAGACCATCCATGAGATATTAGGAAGCTTGCAGGGCTTCCATGAGGGAATTCTCTATTCGCTAGAGAACCTGGGTGGATCTGGCTGCAGCTTGTAGTATATGGAGAACACAAATAAAAGAACGTTACGGTAACATTCGAGGCAGTGTTGATATTACATTCAGAAAACAAAAGGCGCATGAGAAAGGAGACGAGGCCAGGCAACCACGAACACATCTTGTTCGTTCTGCGGTTGAATTAGTCTATTCAATATTGGCAGATTCAACTACGAGAGAAGTTGTTCAGCAAAAATAACATCCAGCATATTTAATAATACACACTAATATTTTATCAAACTACGACCCATCATGATTGCTTGATACCAACCGTTGTCAAAAACGCCAAAGGCCATACATTATATATCAACCAAAGTAATAGTGCGTGTAAATCGTGATATATAACCTATACTTGTCAAGTAAAGTATCAAGAACACGATTTAAATTTGTTGATTGATTGCTCACCCTCTTCTCCATTGTCACTCTTTTCAATATGTCATTTTCAGCTACCTGACATCTTGTCTGTCAAATAGCCGAACATGTGAGGATAGGAGTTTTTTATAATAAGAAATAAGACGCGCATAACTGTTGTGTAAGTTGCAATACTCATAAAGTATAATGCATCTTTGCTTTGGTTCTTTGGTTATGGAAAGCCCCGGTATCACTGTAAACGAATTAAAATCCATAATTGCTCAACGGCCCGTGCCAGTGGAATCATCCGAATTACTATCTCATCTCCCAAACAAAGAAAGATAACTGTAGTCCCCATCATAGCAGTCTCAGCACACGTCAAAAGACAAGGCGAAACCGCACAGAAAGTGAACACAGCCAACTGTTCCCCGTCATACGATATCATCATTCGTCGTCAAAATTGGAATATCGAAACATGATCAAAACGGATGAAACACACAGCTCACGGTGTGCACAGAGCACCTAACTCAGTAGCTCATGCAACAGGCCGGACTTGGAATACAAGGAACACTTTCATACATAGTCTTCAATGGTTCCTGCCGCCTATCCAACCATATTGCCCGGAAGTTCACGTCCTCCTGAAAATGATGATCGTCATATTGTTTAACATTTATAGCGCTTCATGATGTTACGACATCGTTTTTGACCCCAATTCCGAACATATAAAATACAGTTAGTCGTCAGATTATCTTTGCTTTGAGTATCTGTAACTGGAGGGGGAGATGATTTGTGGTTACATTTGAAAAGGCAAGGGCTATATCAAGGAAGTGTCGATCGTTAAGCACAAATTATTTTTTTTACAAATTGGGCGCTGATACCAATTAGTAATTATGTTGCTATAATTACAGTAGTTGTTGTGTCATTATATACGACTGTAGCAACATTAGTTTTCTTCTTATTCTCAGCGCTCACCCGTAGAAGTGGATGCGTCGCGTCGTTAATTGTGCGATTGGCGCCTTTGGACGCCTTCAGGATGAGTAAATTTTATTGATAAATTCATGTGCAGACGCGGCTAAATTTTTTGCTTACTTGTTTCAACTTTCTAATTTACAAAGGTTTCTTATCGTGTGTGAGTTCAAAACGGGACCTTCTATTTCTCGCCGTTTTGCGAGAGGACAAGACATCGGATATCGCTACTGAGAGACACGGGAAAGTAAAGCCACGATGAAACCATGGATTCGAAGAGAAACGTTCCCACAGCCTGTGGTTGGGTTCGAACCCAGGACCTTCATGTCCAGGGTTCAACGTCATACCTCTTGACTACCCACTCTCTATTAGCTTTACATTACATATAAAATATTATCTCGAATCGTTAACATAATACAAGTTTGTTGGAACGCGCTCAAGCGCATTTCAACTGATTAAAGCGATGCATATGTTTATGAGTATATATTATTTGGCTGGGGGCGGGGGAGAAGGTGAAACGATTTTAAAGTTTAATAATGCAGTAACCAGGTTATTAGATCAGTACTCGGATGAATCCACAAATAGAAAAATAAAGACAATAAGCAATAATAAATATGCAAAAAATAGTCAGACTAGAACCCTAAGTACGGTACAGCGGATGATCAATATTGTCATGTGCGTTAACAAAAACTATTAACTTTTTCCATCAAAAACTGGAAATCTATTGACGCCTCATTAATGCAAGCACAACGTACGTAACTCAGTAACAACTCAATAACGCTTTCAGAAACTTATTATATGGCGCAATTGTAACTTGTTAATCACATTATAGAGCGAAGAAGAAAAACACGAGTGATTAGAATGAAATAATAGTAATAAGTAAGCAGAACAGAAATATGGACAAAACAGAAGAAACAGCAACTGGTAACTTGATATAAATGTAATAAGTTTGAAAAAAACCATTAAAGTCACATAGAAAAGACAGCTAAGAAACATATGATTTAAAAATGTCCCTTAAACACGTTTAACATCAAGTGACTCGGACATCTCAAGAAAAGTGAGTATAATGAGTGGGCGTGACAAGATCACAGCGGCCGACGATCTGGTTTCAAGGCACGAGGAAGATTTAGGAATCAGATTGGTAGATAATGATCATCATCAAGTACCGGGCTTGCTGACGTAGGTGATCATGTCTCTCCACAACTTTCGATCTCGACAGTTATTTATCATTTCTGTTGTTGACCTTCTGCCAAGCCATTCTCTTAAGCTGTCTGATATTT
Source organism: Megaustenia siamemsis (assembly GCA_032433765.1). Lineage (NCBI taxonomy): Eukaryota > Metazoa > Mollusca > Gastropoda > Stylommatophora > Ariophantidae > Megaustenia > Megaustenia siamemsis. Next base: position 97,109,664 of record JAVIAB010000073.1, read on the forward strand.
TTTTTCTCTTTGCTTGCCTCTATTTCTTCGTCCCTCAATTTTTCAGTTGTTACAATATATTCCAGTTGTTCTCTTCTCATTACATGGTCAAACAATGATGATTGTTTCTTCCTAATATTGGAAATTAGTTTTCTTTTTGCTTTGACCTCTTTCAGAAAATTTTCATTACTCTTCTTAGCTGTCCAAGGTATTCTCAACATTCTTCTGTAAAACCAAATTTCTACAAACTCCAGCAGTGATTTTCTTGTCTGTTGGGGCATTTTCCATGATTCACATCTATATGTAACATTTAAGAGGGTAGATAATATTATTTTATTTTAAAGGTTCTGTATGAGCCAGCCACAAGAAAGGCGGTAGGTCAGCGGTGAGTTCGATTTCAATATACGGTTTCTGAGTTTACCCAGCCGTAAATTGGCACTAGTTTTTTTCCGGTAATGTACTGCACCTGTCGTGTTACCGACCATATTACGCATGGAATAAGCTGCTGAGTATTGAAACTAACACTGTGTTCCCTTTAAAGCAGGAAGGGACCCAACTTTAACGAGCTAAGAGCTACCAGTGCAAAGCTATTAGCGAAAGTTTTACCGGAAACGCCTCTCGTCACGCGCGGACAGGACGCAGATATTATCCAAAATGTACTTTCAAAAATTAAAAGTCTAAATAAAAAGCCTCAAAAATAGACTTTAAAAAACCACAAGTAAAGTAAATAAAAATGTTAAGTTCTCTCTTAAAGGAATAAAATAATATTAGCCAGTGTCATAGAAGAAATAGGAAAAACAACACAATAATATTTCATTGACTATGTTTAGAACACCATAAATAGATAATAGAAGGGATTAATTGTGTTATTACTATTATTATTGCTACATGAAATGCTTCGAATATTATTATGGGGGACTGGTTGGTCTCGAGACAAGACGCCGGCCTTGAGACTGATGTGAGTTCAAATCTCCGCTGCACCAGTTGGGGTCTTTATTTGTGATTTCTCTCTGCGGAAACTACCCCTGGTCTCAGCAGCGAGGCCCGGCTTGAAACGTCAATTACTCAGACGGAAAAAAATATCTGAGTACCTCCAAAGACGGAGTTATCTGCCTGTGCGGCGAGGGATACCTGTGCACACTGCTGCCAGAGAAAAAAAAAGGATTAACACGCAAAATTCAGTTTCTAGTCTCTAGGGACTTCGTCTGATGTGAAAGCTGGCGAACTCATTAAAAAAAATCAGCCAAGAAACATAGTTATAATTACTACAACAGTTTCCAGACAACTAACACTAAAATAACCATTTCTACATGTGATGCTTTTACTATATATATATATATATATATATATATATATATATATATATATATATATATTATACAGAAGTAATGGTCATATCAGAGAAACAATCATCATCATCATTCTGCATAAAAATAAACTGGACAAATATGAAACAAGTGCAACGGGTCAAATACTTGGGCACAATAACAACATCTGATGGAAGATGCACCACAGAAATAAAAGCAAAATAGCTCAAGCCAAAATAGAATTTCAGAAAATGAAAAATATCTTATGCAACAAATCTATGTAAATAGAAGTCAGAAAGAGAGTTTATTGGTGCTATATAGAACCAATTCTGACCTAAGGAAGCACGTCATTGACAGTAGACAAACAAATGAAAAGATTATTAGAGGTCACAGAGATGGGGTTTCTAAGAAGAATGTTGAAAGTCCCCTCGACAGCTAAAAAGACCAATGAAGAAATTCTCAAGAGGCCAACACAAAAAAAGGCTTCTAAAAAAAAATAAGAAAGAAACAATCAACATTTTTGGACACATCATGAGAAGAGGAAAGTTGGAATACTTGGTTACAACTGGCAAAATAAAAGGAAAGAGAGATCGCGGACGACAAAGAGAGAAAATACTGGATAGCTTGGTGTCATGGCATGGAAAACAGTCAACAACAGAATTGATACGATGCACTGTAGATAGAAGATTGTGGAAGTACATGATCGCCTACGCCAACCAGTATGGGGCATGATGATGATGATATTATATATATATATATATATATTATATATATATATATATACCACTATTGCCACAACTACCAGTATGACTACAATAAATACAGAGCCATTGTCTGCATTTACATGTGTATGACCCTGTCGTTTTGTCAGACGGTCGGCTGCAAAAAGAAAATGGTGCCCATGTTTGTATCTGTGATCGACACATTTGTGTGCATTGTGTGGACACTGTTATTGCAGTGTCGCCCTTCTTACCAAGATAAATGAATCCGGTCTGCAACAAGTAACTGGTGATCTCTATAGATCTTACAAAGTGTGTAGTGAATAAACAACCTCTTTCGTGACTGACTCTGACAACATTTTTTAAAATCACTACATCTCTTGTATCTCTTTGTGCTGTATAGGATACCTTTACTTTCCATATTTAACTCTTAATCTCTTATAGTTTCATTAGATTCCACTAGAATGTGGTTGCAACTCTTTATTTCAGCTCTTATCTACAACTAGATGCGCCAACTCTCTTTTACGAATCGAGAAATCCTTCATGAATGATTTATAGTTATCTCTGTATCGATGTTTTTTGTCTACACTATATCTCTTGCAATCCCTGAGTTCTCCATCTAGTAATTGCGAATATGTCCTCAGCCTTTAGCTTCGTATCATTGTTGGGATAGACTGAAACTTAGCTCATTGTAAGACATACTGGTTAGTCTATTGCCTGCCATTACATACATTTTCGGTTGGCAAAGACTTGATTAGACTCGCGGTTCTCCCGGTCGTATTGGACCTGATCACTTTCAAGCTATCAAGGTGTGGTGAGCAATTTCTTAATAACTTATTGTGGTGGTTTTGTGTATTAATGTAAAGCGTATATTAATCACATTACATTGATTAAAAGCATTAAGATAGCACAGAAATTAACATTCAATATCTTGCAATAAAGCGTTCAACCGTTTATATTTTGCATAAGAATTACAATTCTCGGACTAAGCACACATGTAAAGTAAATGAGGATTATTGTTCTGAGTGTTAATCTCATGTGGGCTAATGTCCTATTTAAAAAATAAATACGATTACTAGTACTTTAGTTAATATATTTGTATTCACTTCTACTACTACCAATACTGTTACTAAAGCAACAATTGTAATTACTGGTGCTATATTACAAACTACAATAACAGCGACTGCTATCAGTACTTGTATATCTAGTGTTTTAATAACTCAGATTACAACTACAATACTACTACGGTGAGTACCAGTAACATCGCAACGTCTACGAATTTTACTTCTGTCATACAGGTACTAATATAACAACGACTACCATTACTTGAACCTCTGTTATGACTAATACGACCGCCACTGCTGTAAAATAATGAGCCCAAATGATCAATAATTAGAGATTACGTTATATTATGTATACCTATTTAAAAAATATGAACAATATCTCTTTTCTGTCTCTGCTATTTAATATTCGTAAACAGTTTTTTATTTATTTATTTAACTGTGTGATACACCTTTGCGATACCTCAGCGTGTTTAATGTGATTAATCTACTAGTTATATTATAGTTATATACAATATAACATATAGTTATATATAGTTATACACAAACACAACAAAATATGAGATTGCTTCTCACATATTCTCACCATGATCGGGGATTATTACAACCATATTTGACGTAACAGCCTGGAGTCCACTAATCGTTGTTGTGGGTGGAACATTTGTGTGAGCAGTAATCTTAAATTATCGATTGGATGGCTCCATTTGGAAAATTATTCTTTTTGTCTTATGTAGAGCCAGTGTCTCTGTTTTCATCTGCAGTGCACTAATAGGTAATGTAGGGGCATTACATCAGGTCGTCTTACTTTCCAAGAGAAGATTCTTAATACCCATTTTTAAAATGGTTGTTAAGTCAAGAATCTTGTTGAACTATTGATGAAGAGGATTGGCGAGTCATGAAGCTTGGTGAATTTTTGATGAAAAGGATTGGAGCGTCCTGTGGTGTGGTGAACCCTTGATGAAAAGGGTTGGTGTGTCCTGTGGTGTGGTGAACCCTTGATGAAAAGGGTTGGTTGGCCCTGAGGTGTTGTGAATCTTTGATGAAAATGGTTGTTTATTTCTGACACCTGGTGACCCCTTGATGAAAAGGGTTGGTGGGTTCTGCAATGTAGTGAACCTTTGCCGAAAAGGGTTGGAGCGTCCTGTGGTGTGGTGAACCCTTGATGAAAATTATTCTTGGATCCTGAGGTTTGCTGAAGCCTTGAAGAAAAGGGTTGGTTGGTCCTGAGGTGTGACGAACCCTTTCCGAAAAGGTTTGGTGAGTCCTGATGTCTGGTGAACCCTTGATCAGCAATGTAAATAAATACTACAATAAACCAGAACCCACCTGAACTGCGCTAACCATTTCGCTTAAGCGTTCGCTTTTATGCAACTGCTCAACGTGACCTACACTAACGTACATTATAATTATAATTTCTAAATTGATTGTGCAATTGCTGCAGACACAGAAAGCAGGTTATTCAAGTACTTTTCATACATAACTTGTAACGCCTCGAGATAAGGAATTTGCGGCAGGTTCAATGATGGTATTTATTTATTTAAAAGACAGCGAAGAGTTAACTTAATATCTATTGTGATGTGGTGGAAATCTTTTCGTTGCAGATTTTAATATTTTATGTGAATCAGTATAAGCCGGACGAAACAGCAAGTATATTACAATCTATGATGTATCACACGGTTTAGCTATGCATGCACTGGTTATTGGAAATAAAAGGATTGTAAGTAAATTAAAGTACCCCGTCACGTCAAGTGGCGTATAGGGAATATGGTGTTAGTGACATAAAGTTTACAGACCTTCGGCACATGATTTTTGGGGCAATGTGGTCGGTATTACGCCCGTGCCTCTTTACTTTCAAAGAAAAAAAAATCTGGTACCCATTAAAGACTGGGTGAACCGGAAGGTGTCAATTGGGATCAAACCCTACCTCTTGTCCTTTGTAGTCCAGTTCACTAACCACTGAGCTATCGCGGCTCCGCTTCGGCAGTAGTAGGCCAAACGCTAAATGTCGTGTTTGTGACCATAATTTTTACAGACCTTCGATACATGATTTTTTTGGTAATACGGTCGGTATTACGCCTGTGTCGCTTTACTTTCCAGAAAAAAAAATTCGGTACTCATTAAAGGTTGGGTGAACCTGGAAACCGTTTCTCAGGATCGAACCCCACCGCTTGTCCTTTGTTTCCAGTTCACTTATCACTGAGTTATCGTGGCTCACAATGAAAGGGTAGAATAGGAAAATGTCCAGTAAATATTAAGTCTAGCCTTGTGACTTCATTGCACATCAAAAAATTCCATAGTGCTCCACATGAACATCTACCCCAGCATGACGCACTTCCGCCACACTCAAGCGGAAGCAGTAAAGATGGCTTCAGCTCATACACACGAAGCCTGTTGTAAACCATGAAGTATCAAACCTGACCCTACTTCATCAAGCTAAGGTATAAGGAGGTTCCAGAGGGCAGTGCTCTTTCTAGTTTTAAACTGTGCTCTCCAAACTCAATGAACAGATTACCATCGTACTTCAGTCGGGTCGACTAGAGAAAGTAAGATGGGTCGAACTAGAGAAAGTAAGATGGGTCGATTTTAAGAATGTCATCTTGGTCGACTGTAGAAGGTCATTTGGGTCGATTGGAGAATGTCATCTGGATCGATTGAAGAAAGTAAGCTGGGTCGATTTTGAGAATGTCATCTGGGTCGACTTGAGAGGTGACTTGAACGACTGGAGAAGGTCATCTGGGTCGATTAGAGAAGTTCATCTGGGTCGATTGGAAAAGGTCAACTGGGGCGACTGAACAAGGTCATATTTGTCTATTGAGAAAGTCATCTTGATCGACTGGAGTAGGTCAGCTGGAGCGATTGAAGAAGGTCATCTAGATCGATTGGAGAAGTCCATCTTGGTCGACTGGAGAAGGTCAACTGGTTCGACATGAGAAGGTCAGCTGGGTTTGAACACATTTTTGAGGCCAGGATGCTCGCCAACAACTGAACTGAGAGTGGTCAGCGACTCAGAGTTGACTGGATCGGCGGACAACATGGCGGATCAAGTCCCATCTCACCTCACCGTGGGGCTCGTGGAAACAAAATATTCAGTCTGACCGAGTGCTTAAGGATAGAAGAAGGAAGGCAAGTCTGTACTCAAAAAAACAGTACTGAAGTGGATATTTGGGGCCGATATTGCACAAATATCACAATTAGACTACAAACTACAACACACTTCTTAATCTACTCTCCTTTAACGCCCATTTAAGTATGCAGGTGATGAGGTGTAGTTGTAGCGTAATCTCAGAAAGATAGAGTGAAAGAAAGAAAGAAAGAAAGAAAGAAAGAAAGAAAGAAAGAAAGAAAGAAAGAAAGAAAGAAAGAAAGAAAGAAAGAAAGAAAGAAAGAAAGAAAGAAAAAAACATTTTTCACTTGGTAACAAAGTTTGACGATAAAACACTACCCTACTAACGCGCCGCATTTCGCAAAAGACAGTACCGATTATGTAACAATGTGAAAACGATAATGAAGAAGTCATTTTCTTCAAAAGCTCAGACCCGATTACATCAATCAAACTATCTACATCTCTGTACACAAACCTCAGAGTTCCAAATCCAAAACGCGTGCGACTTGAATTAAAGTGCTCTTTTTACATTTTTTTTTACTTTCTTCTCAAAGTGCCATTTTAGTTCTAACCCCGGATATCTTGCAGCATTTATGGATGAAAGTTTTCTGAGCCCATTACATTCCACTCATTCCGAAAATTGATATTTTATGTAAGTGGTTTCAATTTGTGAAAGCAACACAAAACATCAAATGTTTGGCCAAAGTAATGGATGATAATGTATTAGTTAATACACGCGACAAAAAGATAAAAGATTATACATTTTTTAGCTTCCTTCCGGTGTGCATTATTCCATTTTTAACTGTAGATGTTTTTATTTTATTTGTAACAAACAGTTTATTCAAATTAATTTGCATATATAATAGAAGAAGCATGTGTATTTTATCTTTTTGTTGAAAAGACACACATGAATAAATAAACTAATGCATGAATTGATAAAGAACTGTGATTTTAAATAGCATCTCCGTGTTTTAAAAGTACATCTCAGTTCTTTTCTAAAATAACCGACAGGTAATATGATCGGACGACATTTATTGTTTTAGATCTGACATTTTTAGAAATGGACAAAAACTCGCTGCTAGAGAGTGCAATGGCTCGTGTTTAGCACTGCCATTAATCATAATGAACGTCATAGAGACTTATAGAATTAGACAGCGTCACTTCAGTTGTTATGTGAAGCTATTTTAATGTAGGAAATGACAATTTCTAGTGTTAATATCCACTTGTGGTGTTTTATGTGTGTATGTAATGTTAACAATGAATGAGGGTTGGGAAACGAGTAAACAGGTGGGAAAGAGAAGGAATGTATAATGTTAGAAAAGTAGGCGATTGCAAGAAGAATACAGAGACGGGAATTATTGAAGATTTGTTGCCAAAATGAATAGACCAAGTCAGGGTCTAATTATTTAGAAAAAGAGAACACAAGAAGAAGGTGAAACTAAAAGGGCACATGTTAAATAATCCAGAGATCAAGTTTGGAAAAGGTGGAAAATAGATCTGAAGAAGCAGAAATGATAACACAAAGAGAAAAGTCAAGACGAGCAAGTATATATTTTTTTAATTGAAAGATTATAAGCAAAATCATAATTTAGCTTGTCTGTATTGGAAATGTAACTCCCATGTCATCTACACTAAAATTATCTTCACCTTGTTAAAAATACCTAGTGTCTTCTACAGCCTTGTCCATCTCCTCCGTGATATTTTACACCCACTGTTATCTTTTCCTTCCTCGCTCTCGTCTCGTTCTTGATAATGACATTATCCAGGCTATAAATCGCAGCATGTGTGAAAGATAAGCAATTAGAAAAGAAAACGACCTCAGTGACGAGACCTGTGACAGAAATAAACTGAAAAGTTCATCACAGTTTATTGTGATGTTCAAGATAATAAATTTGTAGTCTTGAAGAATTAAAAAAAAATAATTAAATTAAAGATATATATCTTTTTTTAAAACATGAAAATCGTCATCACCTTCGGTGAGAATTGGTGGTAGACCCACACCTACATTTTCATAGACGCGCTGTTATTAACAACCTCGCCATGTTGTTAATCAAGAAATAATAAGTTTTAACAGGCAACAATCGATCATAAATTCAGAAACAGAGATAACGATTTACGTCCCTGTAGTTTCATCTAAAGAAAAACACGTTTGAAAGTCCAGCAGCTTGTACCGTTTTTTTTTCCAATGCAACTTCTGGCATTAACGTGACGACAATATAAATCAACAACATCGTTGGCTTTCCAACGGAGCTATAGACCAGAGGACAATCTTGTGACGCAATTGTGGTTTATCATCGACACATCTGTGTGATCAATAAAATTCAAAAGCAGACAGAGAAAGAACATAAGTGACAAAACAGAAACAAAATGAGTGAGTCACGATTCCTCAGCTAATAAAAGTAAAGTACAAATAAAGAGCCCCGTTACGCCAAATGGCGTATAGGGAATATTGTGTTGGTGACCATACATTTTACATACCTTCAGCACATGATTTTCAGGGTAATGTGGTCGGTATTACGCCCGTGCCGCTCTATTTCCCCAGAAAAATCCGGTATCCATTTAAGACTGGGTGAACCCGGAAGCCGTCAGTTCGAATCGAACCCTACCCCATGTCCTTTGTAGTCCAGTTCACTAACCACTGAGCTATCGCGGCTCCCTCAGCTAGTAAACAACCATATATGGTATATACGTTCTGCAGCATTTTTATGCATCCATATAAACCATACTGCATTCTCATTCATAAATCCCACATTAGTTCGCAATGTAAAGTCTTTCATATTGTACAGACAAATGCATTATAGTTAGGCAATGCCATACGTGCAAACAGCAACATCGGAATAAATAGAGGTATGATCGAGTCATAAAAAATGTAAATTACGTCACACTATACTAAATTCACTTCCTTTGCAATCATATCCTTTCATAAATAATATGAATATGTTAGAGTAACATCGTATTTAAAGAATATATACTGGCAACAAACAGCGGGCATAAGAACTGGAAACCAATTATGAATGTTTCAATAAATAAAACAAGGTTGTGTTCTGTCACCAGATTTGTTTAATATTTATAGTGAGATTATTTTATGATCCATTAGGGGCATGCCTCGAATAACAATTAGAGGTCATAATATACATAATCTAAGGTAAGCTGATGATACAGTCTTAATCGCTAAGAGTGAAAATGAGTTACAAGAAGTGTTGGACATTATAGTGAAAGAAAGCAAAAATATATGACTGAGCCTTAATAGCAAAAAGACAAAAGTAATGGTAACAACAAAGAAAAAGACATCACCTCAGTGCAAAAAAAAAAGACAAGTGGAGCAATATTAAAACAGGTAAATGAATTTAAATATTTGGGAACTTTGTTAACCTCAGACGGAAGATGAACAAAAGAGGTGAGATGCAGAATGGCTCAGGCAAAAGCAGCTTTCCAAAAAATGAGGAAGATACTATGCAATCCATTTTTTGACAATAGAAACAAGAAAAAGTATTTCTAAATGTTATGTAGAGCCAGTCTTAACATATGGATGTAAATCATAGGTAATAGGACAACAGACAAGAAAATCACCGGAGTCTGTAGAAATGTGGTTTTACAGAAGAATGTTGAGAATACCATGGACAGCTAAGAAGAGTAATGAAAATGTTCTGAGAGAGGTCAAAGCAAAAAGGGAGCTAATTTCCAATATTAGGAAAACACAATCATCATTTTTTGGCCATGTAATGTGAAGAGAAATACAGGAATATATTGTAACAACTGACAAAAATTGAGGGACGAAGAGATAGAGGGAAGCAAAGAGAAAAAATACCAGACAGCTTAAGAGAATGGCTTGGCAGAAGGTCAACAATAAAAATGATAAATAACTGTCGTGATCGAAAGTTGTGGAGAGACATGATCACCTACACCAGCAGGCTCGGTACTTGATGATGATAAACATCGTATTTAATTTCAGTCAAAATGTATCTACTTGACTCATCCCATATGCACATTGGTCCCAATGTGACCAACGTATAATTATGTCGAATAAAAAGCATGAATATCATCTTTACAAATATAGATGATCAAATGGACTACAGCGTGCAAAGCACACAACACACAGTCCGATAATTATTCGGCGAACAAGGAAGAGGATGTAAATCTCAAAGTTAAATTGTAGACATATATATTATAAAGCTGCCTCCATATACACAAATATAATTATCACACTGAGACCTGCTTTGTTGGTACAAACTCACTTTTTAAGGAAATGGGTGGCTCAGTGATGCTAAACTCTATAACAAATGAAAGAAATGAAGAAAGAAGGAAAGAAATAAAGAAATAAAGAAAGAAATAAAGAAAGAAGGAAAAAGAATAAATAAATCAAGAATTAAAGCAAAGAAAGAAAGAAAGAAAGAAAGAAAGAAAGAGAAAGGGAGAAAGAAAAGATAATTCCATTATCACGTCTGCTTTAACTTGATATCTATGATTGCACTGAAAACTTACTTTCAAATTTCACCTCCACACTGTACAAGAAAGGTCAAATGTCATCTTTGAATATGACACCATGAACAAGCAAAAACAATTCCAAACAAAACAGAACGTCTAATGGCGGTAATGTGCGATAGCGTTAGGACACTCGACAACACCAGCACGGGCGGGATGGCATGTTTGCAGCTTGTCTCCAGTGACCCGGATGTGCAAGGTTCAAGCGTCAAGGATAGTAATGGCTGTCTTGTAAACAAAGTGCACTAACAATGGCCTTGTACAGGTCTGACATGACGAGTTATATTATTGAAGTAGGTACAAGAGTTGTACAGTTATGGTTGCTTCATTTAAATACTTGTATATAGAATATGGCCACTACTTGACAATTGTGTAAATATTATTTAATTTGCTTATTAATGTAGCATAGTTTTGTTAATAAGAACCTTATTAAGAAATTTATTTGATTGTAAAAAAAAAAGTAGAGCCTTGTCAAGCCAAGTGAAGTATAGGGAATATGGTGTGAGTGATAATAATATTTTACAGACCTTCGGCACATGATTTTGAGTGCAGTGGAGTGGGGTGGGGTGGTAATAATGTGGTCTGTATCACGCCCGTGACGCTTTACTTTAACAGAAAAAAAATCCGGTACCAGTTAAAGACTGGGTGAACCTGGAAGCCGTCGATCAGGATCAAACCTCTTGTCCTTTGTAGTCCAGTTGACTAACCACTTAGCTATCGCGGCTTGATTGTACAGAGTACTTCTCAAATGGTGGGTGCCCCACCTCTCTCTACAGTGTCTCAACATGTTTACTGCTAGACTACCAAAGTTATCCTTAGTTGCAATATTAGTTATTTATGATAGTTAACTACGGTTTACAACATACATTAATTCACTATGGCCGTGCAGCAACATTCGAATAAAGAAGTAGCTATAATCAGTTTATATTTTTTAACAAATGAAGGGAAGTGGCTTTAGGTCTGTCGCCGTGGATAATCATCATCATTATCATCATCAAGTACCATGCTTGCTGGCTTAGGTGATCATGTCTCTCCACAACTTTCGATCTGGACAGTTATTTATCATTTCTGTTGTTGATCTTCTGCCAATCCATTCTCTTAAGCTGTCTCTTATCTTTTCTTTCTGCTTCCCTCTATCTCATCGTTCCTCGATTTTCCACTTGTCACAATATATTCCAACTGTTCCCTCACATTACATGGCTAAAAAAAAATATGATTGTTTCTTCTTAATATTAAAAATTAGCTATCTCTTTGTTTTGGCCTCTTTCAGAACGTTTTCATTACTCTTCTTAGCTGCCCATAGTATTCTCAACATTCTTCTTTATATCTACATTTATTCAATCTTCATTCGCGGTGGATACTTAGATAGGTAAAATATTAATATCTCGCCATATTCATTAGATGTTATAACATGTTTATTAAAGCTAGTGCATTCTTATAGTATCTTTGTTCACAACTTTCCGCGCTTGCTTGATATTGATTTTACGCTCCGTTCTGCTCTTCCCTTTATTCCCCAACATAAAAAAATGTAAAGTACCCCGTCACGATAAGTGACGTATAGGGAATATGGTGTTAGTGACCATAAATATTACAGACCTTCGGCACATGATTTTTGGGGTAATGTGGTCGGTATTACGCCCGTGCCGCTTCACTTTCCCAGAAAAAAATCCGGTACCCATTAAAGGCTGGGTGAACCCGGAAGCCGTCGGTTGGGATCGAATCCTACCCTTGTCCTTTGTAGTTAAGTTCACTAACCACTGAGCTATCGCGGCTCCCTATTCCCCAACATAACAATCCAAATATTGTTGTCATGGGAAATAAATTTGATAAAGAACAATAATTGATGTGTCAAATACCATATTTTTTTTTTATTAGAGACCGTCGTATTAAGGTGATTTTGAAGTTAAACAGTTGATAGGTGAGAATTCTGAAGTAGGTGTCACTAATTAATCTGCGTTGTAAGACTAGATCGAGTTTGGATTTCTCAAGCAAGTCAACGACCGAACCATTGCAGGGCTAATTGCGACTTACTTTGTAGCAATCCTAGCATGAACATCGAGAGTAAAGATCAGCTACCTTCAATAGCGTTATACATGTACTAATAAATAGAATCGGGGATTACTGTAACAGAGACTCAGTCAGTGCTGCGAAGAGTACAGAGGAGATCTTTCCGGCATGAATGTATTGCGTATCCAGAATCCGAGTCCAACTCGGTTAATGTCGTGCCTAGGTTCCAGAGAAACAAAACTTGATCTGAAACACATTAAGCTAAACTGACTTTGAAATACGTACAATTATATAATTATAAGTTCCATTCCTGCTGTACATTTCTGAAAACAAATTACCACTTAATGAATAAAAACCAAAAATAATAATAATTTAATAGTGTCGTTAACAAAGAAAAATATAAATAAACACACACAATAATGTTGACTTTGATGGCCGGTGATGTAGATGATATAAAGATTAGGAGTGAAGGAGGCTACTGAGGCCCCAGTTAGTCTCTCATATCGTTGATTATGGGTGTAGAGAACTCGAGTCCTTCTCATTGACGCTTACTCACCATTATAGGTCATGGTGAGCTTTGGTAAAGATAAATAATTCTTCTTTTCTTTTCTTCCTCATATGCCTTACAGCTTAGAGTAGAGATATAATTTGCTGCATCTTCTTTACTCTTCTGTTGGCCTCTGCTGCTATTATCATTCCTAATGTTTATAATAATATGTCCATCCCTTTTCCTTTGCGGAAAATTGTTGTTCGCTTCAAATACCTCAAATGTGTGCAGAGAAATACCAGAAAGGGGCTTAGTTGCGGGTTGTTGTGACAGGTCTTTGTCGTGATGTTGTTTATATATCTCTTTCTTGGTGATAATGTTGTTTAGTTATGGTACATTCAAAGTAAAACATACACCAATGTCTACTGACGTGGTTTTGTTCTCTGTGTACACTTCGCTGTAACACTTGCATCCACTGGCCATTATGCTATTGGTTTTCAACTTCATTCGCTTTTAGGGTCTTTTTAGTGAAAATTCCAAAGCTTTATCCTATGCTCAAAATCCTCAGCTAATCTTTTGTTCATAAGAATCGTAAAGATAACGCTTCATCAAGTTCATTGTCTTCTTGTTCAGCTGCTAGTTGTTCCAGCAGAAAGATATTGCTATTTCATAATTCCTCACAATGAGATTCAAGTGGCCAGATTACTTCTATCTCAGTTAGACAAGCTTGACGTGCCATGCTTAAGGCTCATTTTCGGCAATATAGATCCCAACTGCCCTATTGACCTTCTATCACGTGGCCAACAAGCACGCAAATCTGGTCTTTGTTCCTCTTCCTCCATTTCCGGATCCGTTTTCCACCGTTTTTCTTTCGACTTTCGTTGTATATTTGCTGTTCTAGAGTAGTATTTGCCTATAATATATATTGTTCTAGAGTGGTATTTTCCTATAATATCTATTGATCTAGAGTAGTATTTGCCTATTATATATTGTTCTAGAGTAGTATTTATACTATAATATCTTTTCTAGAGTAGTATTTGCCTATAATATATATTGTTCTAGAGTAGTATTTGCCTATAATATCTATTGATCTAGAGTAGTATTTGCCTATAATATATATTGTTCTAGAGTAGTATTTGCCTATAATATCTATTGATCTAGAGTAGTATTTGCCTATAATATATATTGTTCTTGAGTAGTATTTGCCTATAATATCTATTGATCTAGAGTAGTATTTGCCTATAATATCTATTGAACTAGAGTAGTATTTGCCTATAATATCTATTGTTCTAGAGTAGTATATGCCCACAATATTTTCTGTTTTGTGCTTGACGAAGCCTTTTGCCGAAATGTAGTTTTGTCTCATGTTTCTACTAGTTTAGCTGCTTGAGACCATATGTGTTTATTTTACTTGATGTGCCAATCTGGACATCATCGACGTCATCTTGTACTGTCCTTGTCTCCAAGGTTTGTTAATTTTAAGTTCAATTTCTCTTGATGTTATCAATCCAGTTTTGTCATTTTCCCGAGGCGAATGCAGAAATCAATGAACTCACGTTAGGGATTTTGAAGTCCTCTGACCTTACAAGTATGCAATCACTTGGAGACTTCTTGTACAGTGCCTATGGCTGAAGTATATATCGCCCTTTTCGTCTTGTCAGACGGTTTAGTGCAGGCTTGTGTGTATTTTTTGTGTGGGTGATTGTTTTGTTGAATAGGTTCTCTCATGGCTAATTCTACCAATGTTTGACAAAATAAATTCGGCCACAGAATGAAAAAGTCAGACCTACTTATCCACTAGGTCTTTTTTCACGAGTACAGCCTCAAATGATGTTATACTATTTTTATATAAGCTCTCCATGATGTGTGATCTCTTGCCAGATGTTCCCGGTCATTTTCACAGATGGAGAAGTCATTCATAGATATATTCACAAATATCTCTATATTGTAGTATGGGTCTGCCGATTTGTCTTATTCCATTTTTTCCTGTATTAGTTCACCATATAGTAATCACTTAGGAATGTGGTTTTCTTTCATTCTCTGGACGTGCACCGGTCAAATTGACTTTCAGCCTCTGATCATTGACATAATTGTTATGGTCTTATCAAGTCGCAATACTGTTAATTTGATTAGTTTGATTAGTCCTACCATTTGTCGTGCATTATTCTGCGGAGACATAGCATGTGAAAGATATTTAGTCTTTTTTTTTCATAGTTTTAGTATGTCCAGGTTCAGATCCATAAAACAGTGTGCAAAGCACACGTCTGATATATTAAAAGTGTGGTCTTTAATGTTAGTTTCGTATTGTTCCAGGGCCTTTCTGTGAGTTTGGCGAAAGTCGTAGCTGCCTTACCAATTCGGCTGTTTATTTCATCATCAAGAGAAATTTAACGTAATTGTGGGTACATGAATTTCTGAACTGACTCAAGTGGACAATCATTCAATGTGATTAATACAAGATGGGTGTCTCCTTGATTTAGAAGTACTGTTTCTGAACACTAATAGACTGTGCAAAACAAGGTCGCATGCTTTATCAAGGTTGTCGATCAGTGATTGTAGGGTGGCTTCGCTATGAGCGACTAGGCGTGCATCATCAGCAAATAAACGTTCTTAAAGTAGGGCAACATTTGTTTTTGCTTTTACTCTCAGTCATGCTAAGGTGAATTGTGAACCATCTGATCTTGTGCGAACATAAATGTCTCCTCAACTGTTTTCATCATCATCGTGTGCTATACGGTTCGCGTAGGCAATCATGTAATTACACAAAGCTTCTACCTACCGCGCATCGTATCAGTTCTGTTGTTGACTGTTTTCGATGCCATGACGCCAAGCTATCCAATATTTTCTCTCTTTGTCGTCCGCGATCTCTCTGCCCCTGTATTTTGCCAGTTGTAAACAAGTATTTCAACATTCCTCTACTCGTGAGGTGCCCGAAAAATATTGATTATTTCTTTCTGATGTTTTTTAGGAGCTCCCTTTTTGTGTTGGCCTCTTTGAGAATTTTCTCGTTGGTCATCTTAGCTGTTCAGGGAAATTTCAACATTCTTCTGAGAAATCCTATCTCTGTGACCTCTAATCGTCTTTTCATTTGTTTGTTTGTTTACTATCCATGATTCGTTTCAAAAGTCAGAATTGACTTTACATAGCCCCGTTGAACTATCTTTCTCACTTATATAGACATAGATTGGATGCATAAGTTGTTTTAGAAGCCGAAGTTTAGCAGAAAACAGCAAAATGGATGAGATAAGAAGAAAGTGCATGCACACTCAAGAATCAGTACTGCAACTCATGCATTGCAGACAATTCGTTGCGTTATTGTTTCCTTGAAAATAATCCACCCAGAACCAAATAGTAAAACCAATAAAGCTGTGTGTGTGTGGGGGGGGGGAGTGGAGTAATGATTCAATAATCAATATATTAAATCAGCCATCGGTTAAATCCACAAAAACAGCGAAAGACAACAAGTGAACATTCATTTACTCGTCCAGTGAACACAAACAACATACTGAAGGCTAGAATTTGAATGTTGTGGATGTCATGACGGTTATATTATATTGTTGTTGTTGTTGCGTTCGCCAGCTTTCAACTCTGACGAAGTCCTTAGAGACTAGGAACTAAATTTTGCGTATTAATCCATTTTTCCCAGGCAGCCGTGTGCACAGGGGTCCCTCGCCGCACAGGCAGAGAACTCCGACTTCGGACGTACTCATGGTTTTTCCGTCGATGAGTAACTGACGTTTCAAGCCAGGCCTCGCTGCTGAGACCAGGGGTGGTTGTCGCAGAGAAAAATCACAAATAAAAATCCCAACCGGTGTAGCCGAGATTTGAACCCACAACCTCTCTGTCCCGAGGCCCGCGTCTTGCCTCGAGACCAACCAATCCCCCATGGACTTAGAATATGAGGAAACTGCAACAAGGAACACTTTTCATGCATAGCCTGCAATAGTTCCTGCCGCCTATCCACCATATACCAGAAGTTCACGTCCTCCCTAAAGTGATGATCGTCATATTTTTTTAAAAATGTATAGCGCTTGATGATGTTATGCCATCGTTATTGACTCCAATTTCGAACATATAAACACATTGTTAGTCGTCAGATTATCCCCGTCTCACATCAAACAACACACTGTAAGATTAGCTTACGGCCGGTCTAGGGATTTACGATGAGCCATTATGATGATGTAGCACACATAACAATGTCGCAAGCACAGCAATGACGCGCCCTTTAGATTCTTGATTACTCTAGTGAATGTAGCCTACGACGAACAGAACACGGTGCAAATTCCCTAAAGAGATAAAACTGCGGCTGACGAAGCAGTTCACATTAATGAGAACATATAAATAACTTGCGTCAAGCAAATCCATCAACGGTCATGAACAGCACCAATGTGACGTAAAGCGCAGAACAAGCCTAGATGATGGACGGTCACATTCACAACACTTGATTTGTCGAAAATGAAATATTGTCGGCGTACGACATTGTTCTATCGGCGTAGATGTAATAAGTTGATCATCATCTTGACTTTAACGCATAGGAGTGCAATTTAGAACCGAAATTAATCAGACATCGAATGTACTTTCTGCAGCGATCCAGAGAACGTGGACTAGATCCGCCATTTTAGAAAGTCCAAGGTTATAATATATAAAAAATTCAGCAATAAATTCAAATGTGGCTGTTTTAATGAAATACAAGGATCTCAGTAAATATTTGATTAATAATTAAGCATGTCCTGTGTCATGGCGGCTTCGTGTAGCCTTTTTTTTATAATTCGGCAATTGTTGATATATTTAAATGATTTACACGACAGTCTAGTTGTGAAATTATGTGTTGCTATTTCTCGTTTGGTGTATGTTTACTACTGATGTGTGGATGAACTGTGATTACCGATATTTAAGTGGAATATGATTTATTCTTCTTTGTGCCGTGTGTTCGCGGTTCAATAGGCAAACACATGGTTCGAAAAAAATGTCGCCGGCATGGGTGTGTTCATCCCATATGTGAAAAGTCTGTGACGGTGGATGGGGCGGATGAATCAGAAATGATCAACGGCACAGAAAGCAAAAACAGCAAAGTGTGTGTTACACATGAGGCATATTCAGAACACGAAAGACGAATATGGCTGACCACCGTGAAAGAGATTGGAGCCTCATCACGTACTAGTCCAGAGGAAGCCATGGAGAGGAATTCCAACTTATGTCGGAAGAAAGATCTTAAAATAAGTACTTTGAATGTTAGGACTCTATATCAAGAAGGGAAATTGGAAAATCTGATTCAAGAAGCAGAACGAATAAATATAGATATTTTAGGCATATCAGAGACAAGATGGAAAGAATGTGGGTACATAGAGGACGAAAAATACATTTATATACTCAGGAAACACAACAGAACGTCAAAGGGGGGAAGGAATACTGATAAAAAGAAAGCTACAAAAATTTATAAGTACACACTGGACATACAGTGATATGATTATACTATTCAAGTTGAAAGCAAAACCATTCGACATAGCAATAATACAGACATATGCACCTACTCAAGACTACACAGATGAACAAATAGAGGCATACTATGAAGACCTAAATAAAGTTATGAAGCAAGTGAAATCTTCAGACATCTTGATTGTAATGGGTGACATGAACGCTAAAGTAGGAAAAGGTAGATATAAGACCATTATAGTAAATCATGGTTTAAGAAAAAGAAATGACATAGGAGAAAGATTAATACAATTCTGTGTAGAAAACAGGCTGATAATATGTAACACCTACTTTGAGCAAGAGAAAAGAAAACTATACACATGGAAAAGCCCTGGAGACAAGAAGAGGAATCAAATAGATTACATAATGATAAAGAAAGGTTCCATAACAGCGTAAAGAAGGCCAAAACCTACCCAGGAGCAGATATTAATTCAGATCACAATCCTGTAATGATTAAAATGAAAATCAAACTGAAGAGAAACAAGCAAAAGTCTAATTCATCAACAAATCCACTAGATATAAAAAAAGTAAAGTACCCCGTCACGCCAAGTGGCGTATAGTGAATATGGTGTTAGTTACTATATATTTTACAGACCTTCGGCACAATGATTTTGGGGTAATGTGGTCGGTATTACGCCCATGCCGTTTTCATTCCCTGAAAAAAGCAGGTACCCATTAAGGCTGGGTGAACCCGGAAGCCGTCGATTGGGATCGAACCCTACCTCTTGTTCTTTGTAGTCCTGTTCACTAACCACTGAGCTATCGCGGCTCCCTCCACTAGATATAACAGCTTTAAATTTAAAAAATATTAAAGATACCTACAAGTAAAGAACACATACCAGAAGCTGCTAGAAGAAGCAATTGAACAATACACTGTTTTCAATGACTGTTTTCCATGCCATGACACCAAGCTATCCAGTATTTTCTCTCTTTGTCGCCCGCGATCTCTCTTTCCTTTCATTTTGCCAGTTGTAACCAAGTATTCTAACTTTCCTCTTCTCATGATGTGCCCGAAAAATGTTGATTGCTTCTTTCTGATGTATTTTTAGAGCTCCCTTTTGTGTTGGCCACTTAGGAAAAATAGCGTGACAAAAGAAGCCATATTCTGCATGAGAACATTAATAGAAAAGTACATAGAAGTAAACAAACCAATATATGCCTGCTTTATAGACTACACCAAAGCTTTTGATAGAGTACACCACAAACAACTTATAGAATGCCTAAAAGAGATACATCTAGATGACATGGACATACGGCTAATTTGTAATCTATACGGGGAGCAAACTGCAATAATAAAATATAACAAGGAGAACTCTACACCCATTGATATAAAAAGAGGTGTAAGACAGGGATGCATTCTATCACCAAGCTTGTTCAATTTATACACTGAGCAAATCTTTAAAAACATCATTGAGATGCCAGACCTACACATTCGTGGAAAAATAATCAATAAACTAAGATATGCTGACGATGCTGTACTACTAGCAGAAAATCCTAAAGATCTACAACAATTGCTTCATGAAAAAAACATGACAAGCAAAAAATATGGACTATATACGAATATCAAAACGACTAAAACTATGATCATAAACAAAGAAAATACTCAAAACCCACAAGTGGATATCAAAATTGAAGGAATAGATCTGGAGACAGTTCAGAACTACAGCTACCTTGTACATACTATAACCAGTGACGGAAAATGTACAACTGAAATAAACAAAAGAATCGGAATGTCAAAAAGTAATTTTAATGTCATGAAGAACATACTAACATCAAAACAAATAACCTTATGGCTAAAACAACTAAAAATTGCAAAATGTTACGTCTTCTCAATATTCCTATATGGTGCAGAAAAACGGACATTAGACAAGAAAACAGAACAGAGAATTGAAGCCTTTGAAATGTGGATATATAGAAGAATAGGCAGAATTGGATGGAAAGAAAAGAAAACAAACGATGAGGTCTTAAAACAACTAAAAATGAATAGAGAACTACTAAGCACAATTCAAACAAGACAAATGCGATTTTTGGGCCATGTTAAAAGACACAATAGCCTACTAAAAGTAATCATGGTGAGGAAAATACAAGGTAAAAGAGGCAGAGACAGACCAAGACTAACATGGACGAGTAACATCAAAAGATGGACAAATCAGCCTATGACAACCTGCACCATCAAAGCAAGAGACAGAGCAGAATGGCGCTCCGTGGTAGCCAACCTTCGTTGCGGAGACGGCACTCAATGATGATGATGAATATTAAACATAATATATATAGTTTAGTATTATATTTGTAAGGATTTCAAATAGTTTGTATTAAAATAGAGACGGAAGAAAGAGGGCGGATGGGTAACAAATTATTGGCTGTTTACAAAAGGTGGATTATTGCTCAAGTTTAAAAAGTATTGGAAGCATCAGATTATTTTTTAAATGCCTAATTCTGTACAATGTTTACGGCACTGTTTTATTGTGTTTTATACATTTCATTTGCCCTAGTTGTTGCAAAATATGCAGGCATTGTAAAAGAAAGTAACCTGATCTTCAGATGGAAACTACAGTTAAAATAGCATTAGCCATGTGGGTTCGTGAAAATGTCAGTGAGACAAGCTTACGTGTGTCACATTTCCCTTCTGTATCTTTGATGTTGCATTTATGGGTCTGTAATTTTGGTAGCGAGACATCGTGTTTTATAAATAAACTACGTCCTATGTTGTCTTGTTTGTATTTTGTTACATTACTAAACACTTAACATAATCATAAAGAACACACGTCGCTCTGATGTGTCATGACCATTTGTCTCTCACCGCGATACAAACTCAGTGTTGGATTGTTGTCCTTCTTAACCTTGGCCACACACACAAAACATAGACATTGTACAGTGCACCTTCAAATACATTCTCCCTAAGTTTAATGATGGAATTGTACAGTGCACCTTCAAATACATTCTCCCTAAGTTTAATGATGGAATTGTACAGTGCGTCTTCAAATATATTCTCCTAAGTTTAATAATGGAATTGTACAGTGTGCCTTCAAATACATTCTCCCTAAGTTTAATGATGGAATTGTACAGTGCGCCTTCAAATACATTCTCCTAAGTTTAATGATGGAATTGTACAGTGCGCCTTCAAATACATTCTCCCTAAGTTTAATGATGGAATTGTACATTGCGCCTTCAAATACATTCTCCCTATGTTTAATGATGGAATTGTACAGTGCGCCTTCAAACACATTCTCCCTATGTCTAATGATGGAATTGTACAGTGCGCCTTCAAATACATTCTCCCTATGTTTAATGATGGAATTGTACAGTGCGCCTTCAAATACATTCTCCCTATGTTTAATGATGGAATTGTACATTGCGCCTTCAAATACATTCTCCCTATGTTTAATGATGGAATTGTACAGTGCGCCTTCATACAGCCTGTAGGAAAAGCGCCAAGTTCCTTCACTTTGTGATTTATTTACAGTGTGCTCCAGGTCTGGGTCACAGTATTAATCAGTTTGTTCATGTTCTACGTTAAGCTGTTTTTTTTCTATTTCTCTTTCAAGTTCCCTCCTGTCAGTTCACATTTTGTCATCCTTTTTCGATCTCCTCTAAAAAAAAATGTTTCCTATACATCTTCACCGTCTTCCTGTAGTCACTGTGTGATCATTATTGTGAGCCATTTTCTCTATGTTTAATGATGGAATACATTCTCCTATGTTTAATGATGGAATACATTCTCCTATGTTTAATGATGGAATGCATTCTCCTATGTTTAATGATGGAATACATTCTCCTATGTTTAATGATGGAATACATTCTCCTATGTTTAATGATGGAATAAATTCTCCTATGTTTAATGATGGAATACATTCTCCTATTTTTAATGATGGAATACATTCTCCTATTTTTAATGATGGAATACATTCTCTTATGTTTAATGATAGAACACATTCTCCCTCTGGTTTAATGATGGAATACATTCTCCCTGTAGTTTAATGATAGAATACATTCTCCTTATGTTTAATGATAGAACACATTCTCCTCTGGTTTAATGATAGAACACATTCTCCCTCTGGTTTAATGATGGAATACATTCTCCCTATGTTTAATGATAGAACACATTCTCCCTATGTTTAATGATAGAACACATTCTCCCTCTGGTTTAATGATAGAACACATTCGCCCTCTGGTTTAATGATGGAATACATCCTCTCTCTGATTTAATGATGGAATACATTATCCCTCTGTTTTAATGATGGAATACATTCTCCCTATGTTTAATGATGGAATACATTCTCCCTATGTTTAATGATGGAGCACATTCTCCTTTGTTTAATGATGGAACACATTCTCCTTATATTAAATATGGAACACATTTTCCCTATGTCTCATTATAGAACATTTCAGCTGCACAGTAAAATCTCTTCATACGTAAGATTCGACGCCTAGTGGAAGCGAATAGGAAAATATAAATTCCGAGTTGACGTTAATTTGATCGAAAACGATAGATAGTTCAAACCGAAGAGAACAAGCACAATGCCACTGCCTGGGCTAAAATTACTTTACAAACTATAACACCCTTACCTGCGCTTAGAGGTTTGTGCACCCAAGCAGCTCAAGCAACATTTATAATCGACAAATCACATTGCAAACAGACAATTGTTTACAAACACCGAGCTACATACCTTCGTGTCTGTATTCTGTTATTGTTACTGTATCATGTTATCGTGCCAAACAAACTTAAATTGAGGGTAATTTTGATTTCATATTTTTTATATTTAATGTGTATCAGGTGAATGTTTATCATTTTTCCTGCAAATACTAACTGTGTGGCACATTTATGTGTGCATTTCTACATTTATTTTATTACTTGGAATTAGACACGTGTTTATTTTTTTGTTTGTTTCCATTTACTGAAACGTACCTTGTCAAACAAATCTGGCTGTGTATTTGTCTGCTTCCTGACTAATGTAATGCAACTTAATTTAATCTAATATAATATAGTCTAAAAAAATTCAAATTTAATCTAAATTGTCTGTTTGATTGTCTGTACATTAGTTATCTCTTCTAACTCTGTCTACATGCTTATCTGCATTTATGTTTAGCCGTCCACCCATCAATCATACTTTCATCACTCAGTAACTTCAACCGATACTCTTTCTGTATCGCTTTCCCTGTGCAATATCTGAAAAATAACCTGCCTGCATGTCTGTCTGATTCTTTGTTTCTCCACCCACCTTTTCACCCATCTCTTCACCCATCTCTTCACACATCCCTCCACCCATCCCTCCACCCATCTCTTCACCCATCTCTTCACCTATCTCTTCACCCATCTCTTCACCATCCCTTCACCCATCCATAAACCCATCACTTCACCCATCTCTTCACCCATTACTTCACCCATCCCTAAGCCCATCTCTTCACCCAACTCTCACCCATCTCTTTCCCCAACTCTTCACCCATCCCTCCACCCATCTCTTCACCTATCTTTTCACCTGCCTCTCCATTCATCTCTTCACCTGTCTCTCCATTCATCGCTTCACCTGTCTCTCCATTCATCTCTATACCTGTCTCTCCATTCATTTCTTCACCTGTCTCTCCAGTCATCTCTTCACCTGTCTCTCCATTCATCGCTTCACCTGCCTCTCCATTCATCTCTTCACCTGTCTCTCCATTCATCGCTTCACCTGTCTCTCCAATCATCTCTATACCTGTCTCTCCATTCATTTCTTCACCTGTCTCTCCAGTCATCTCTTCACCTGTCTCTACATTCATCTCTTCACCTGTCTCTCCATTCATCGCTTCACATGTCTCTACATTTATCTCTTCACCTGTCTCTCCATTCATCTATTCAACTATCTCTCCATTCATCTCTTCACCTGTCTCTCAATGCATCACTTCACCTGTCTCTCCATTCATCTCTCCACCCATCTCTTCACCCATCTCTCCACCCATCTCTCCAACCATCTCTCCACCCATCTCTCCACCCATCTCTCCGCCCATCTCTCCACCCATCTCTCCACTCATCTGTCCGCCCATCTCTTCACCCATCTCTCCAACCATCTCTCCACCCATCTCTCCACCCATCTCTCCACCCATCTGTCCTCCCATCTCTTCACCCATCTCTCCACCCATCTCTCCGCCCATCTATCCACCCATCTCTCCACCCATCTCTCCACCCATCTCTTCACCCATCTCTCCACCCATCTCTTCACCCATCTCTCCACCCATCTCTCCACCCATATCTTCACTCATCTATTCACCTTTCCCTCACCCATCTCTTCACCCATCTCTCCACTCATATCTCTACTCATCTCTTCACCTTTTTCCTCACCCATCTCTTCACCCATCTCTCCACCCATCTCTCCGCCCATCTCTCCACCCATCTCTCCACCCATCTCTCCGCCCATCTCTCCACCCATCTCTCCACCCATCTCTCCACCCATCTCTTCACCCATCTCTCCACCCATCTCTCAAACCCATATCTCCAACCATCTCTTCACCTTTTTCCTCACCCATCTCTTCACCCATCTCTCCACCCATCTCTCCACCCATATCTCCACTCATCTCTTCACCTTTTTCCTCACCCATCTCTTCACCCATCTCTCCACCCATCTCTCCGCCCATCTCTCCACCCATCTCTCCACCCATCTCTCCGCCCATCTCTCCACTCATCTCTCTACCCATCTCTCCACCCATCTCTCCACCCATCTCTCCACCCATCTCTCCACCCATCTCTCCACCCATCTCTCCACCCATCTCTCCACCCATCTCTCCACCCATCTCTCCACCCATCTCTCCACCCATCTCTCCACTCATCTCTCCACCCATCTCTCCACCCATCTCTCCACCCATCTCTCCACCCATCTCTCCACTCATCTCTCCACCCATCTCTCCATTCATCTCTCCACCCATCTCTCCACCCATCTCTCCGCCCATCTCTCCACCCATCTCTCCACCCATCTCTCCACCCATCTCTCCGCCCATCTCTCCACCCATCTCTCCACTCATCTGTCCGCCCATCTCTTCACCCATCTCTCCAACCATCTCTCCACCCATCTCTCCACCCATCTCTCCACCCATCTGTCCTCCCATCTCTTCACCCATCTCTCCACCCATCTCTCCGCCCATCTATCCACCCATCTCTCCACCCATCTCTCCACCCATCTCTTCACCCATCTCTCCACCCATCTCTTCACCCATCTCTCCACCCATCTCTCCACCCATATCTCCACTCATCTATTCACCTTTTCCCTCACCCATCTCTTCACCCATCTCTCCACTCATATCTCTACTCATCTCTTCACCTTTTTCCTCACCCATCTCTTCACCCATCTCTCCACCCATCTCTCCGCCCATCTCTCCACCCATCTCTCCACCCATCTCTCCGCCCATCTCTCCACCCATCTCTCCACCCATCTCTCCACCCATCTCTTCACCCATCTCTCCACCCATCTCTCAAACCCATATCTCCAACCATCTCTTCACCTTTTTCCTCACCCATCTCTTCACCCATCTCTCCACCCATCTCTCCACCCATATCTCCACTCATCTCTTCACCTTTTTCCTCACCCATCTCTTCACCCATCTCTCCACCCATCTCTCCGCCCATCTCTCCACCCATCTCTCCACCCATCTCTCCACCCATCTGTCCGCCCATCTCTTCACCCATCTCTCCACCCATCTCTTCACCCATCTCTCCACCCATCTCTCCACCCATATCTCCACTCATCTCTTCACCTTTTTCCTCACCCATCTCTTCACCCATCATTTGTCAATACGTCGATCTATTTTTCTGTTTGGCCGCCAGTTGTTGTTTCATCATTCGATTTTCCTTTTTAAACATTAATAAACACACACACTGTCCCGCATGTGAGTGCATTTATATCTCTTTAAAATGCATTTTTTAACGTTTATATTGCATCAACAGATAACAAAATTAACTATTTATAACACCCATATTTTATGGGACCCTTGTAGTATGTCCTTTTATGTTATTTTTCCCCTTCATTTTTCAATACAAGTAAAAAAAATCGTGTCATAGCTGGTTTCTTCTGGATATTTATTTAGCTATAACAAAATATCAGTCATATCAAAGTCAACAATAATGTTTTATGTGGTGTGTCTACGCTTGCTCATCTTATTGTGTTACATGCAATATCTGTTTTACTATTTTCGATAGACGCTATGTACATTAAACACATACAGTAAATATTACTATCAGCTAGAAGAGATTAAGGTGATGTTCATAAAAAAGAAAGCGCTTTTTCGTATATTAATAAAACTATTACAATTATTCTGATATTTATTCAAGATGGCTAATATTCTGATGTTCATTTACGATGGCTAATTTTCTTATGTTCATATACGATGGCTAATATTTTGATGTTCATATCAGATAGCTAGTATTCTGATGTTCATATAAAGATGTCGATTATTCTGATGTTCATATAAAGATGTCGATTATTCTGATGTTCATATAAAGATGTCAATTATTCTGATGTTCATATAAAGATGTCGATTATTCTAATGTTCATATAAAGATATCGATTATTCTGATGTTCATATAAAGATGTCGATTATTCTGATGTTCATATAAAGATGTCGATTATTCTGATGTTCATATAAACATGTCGATTATTCTGATGTTCATATAAAGATGTCGATTATTCTGATGTTCATATAAATTGTCGATTATTCTGATGTTTATATAAAGATGTCGATTATTCTGATGTGCATCGGTTTGATGGTCTTAGAGGGCGTCAGCCTCTGGACAAAAAGGTTCTGAGTTCGCATTCCATCATAGGCGGTGGGAACTTATCACTTTGAATATATGATTTATCAGTAGCCTCATTCGGATCCGCGATAGCTCAGTTGTTAGTGAACTGGACTACAAAGGACAAGAGGCAGGGTTCATCCCAACCAACGGCTTCCGGGTTCACCCAGCTTTAAATGGGTACCGGATTTTTTTTCTGGGAAAGTAAAGCGGCACGGGCGTAACGTAATACCGACCACATTACCCCAAAAACCATGTACTGAAAGTCTGTACAATTTATGGTCACTAACACCATATTCCCTATACGCCACTTGGCGTGACGGGGCTCTTTACTTTCTTTTACTAGTAGCCTCATTCACCCCAGGTCTCTGAGTTGTGAGGTTTTATGTATAACACTGTTGGAAAAAGGGGAAAACAGGAGGTTCTTTCTGTGCACCTAAAAGAGCCCTTGGCATTTGAAAATAAAAAAGAACAGGACATAAATGGTTGCTGGCGAAGCAAATTAGTAGGAAAGAATATTCTCTTCTAGAACGCAAAAGCTATCTAATACGGGAGGTCAAAAAGTAATGCACACCAATTTTTTTCTCGGCTAATAATAAAGATAGGAATATGAAATTTTGCACACTTGGAATATGACATGTTCCAATTATGTGTACCAAATTGCACAGCATTCTAATAAATATTACGCAATCTATGAACCGTTAAAATAGAGCTTGTCAACAATGTCCGTTACAAACAGCGAATTGTCATAGAATTTCTGGTTGTGGAAAAAGAAACTGTGGCAAACATTCATAAACGACTATGTGCAGTGTACAAATGTTCAGCAGTCGATAGGAGCACAGTTAGTCGCTGGGTTCAGAGAATTAAAGCTGCAGAAAGTGTACGAGTGGAGCTGCATGATTTACCGCGTTCTGGACGTGTTGCCTCGGCTACCAGCACAGACATGTTAAACCGGGCTGATGCCATTATTTGTAAGGATAGGCGTATCACTAGTCAGCAATTGGCATTGCAGCTTACAGTCAGCAAGGGAAGTGCAATCGCAATTTTTAAAACTCTCGGATATTCAAAGATTTGCGCTCGATGGGTTCCTCGGTGCCTAACAAATGATCACAGAGTTCAAAGGAAAACATTCTGTTCTGAATTGTTGGAGCGTTTCGGTGTTGAAGGAGAAATGTTTTTGTCAAAAATTGTTACCGGTGACGAAACGTGGGCACATTATTATGAGCCTGAAACAAAAATGCAGTCAATGGAATGGCATCATCCGAAGTCACCAAAAAGAAAAAAATTCAAAACATCTCCATCAGCCGGAAAGGTGATGATCACTGTCTTCTAGGACATTGATGGTGTGATTCTTGTTGATGTAATGACAAGAGGTGAGACAATCAACTCGACAGCTTACATCAATACACTGACAAAACTCAAAAATCGGTTCCACAGAGTTCGGCCTAATAAGCCATCTGCAGATTTGTTGCTTCAACATGACAATGCACGCCCTCACACAAGTCTGGTAACACGGGAAGCAATCAACAAATTTGGTTGGACTGTACTGCCCCATCCTCCTTACAGCCCTGATCTGGCTCCCTCAGATTTCCATCTGTTTGGACCACTCAAAAAATTCCTGCGTGGGGCACACTTTGACAATGATGAGGGTGTGATCCGTGCAGTTAAAAAATGGCTACGCGAGTAGGACAAAACTTGATACAAACGAGGCATTCATGACCTAGTTTCGCGTTGGCGTAAGGTAATACGCTTGGACGGAGATTATGTTGAAAAATAGTTAGTGTAAAGGGGATGTTCAGCTACAATCTGTGAAAATTTCACACATTTTGCCCGAATAGTTTCCGAGAAAAAAATTGGTGTGCATTACTTTTTGACCTCCCTACGTATCTATCTATCTAATGTCCTTTCGAGCCGAAGACGGCACATAGGGCAGAACCACAATCTCAAAAATAGAAACCTTGCGTGCCAAAATGGCACATATTGCAGAGATCACTGCTTCTAAAATCTATGGTCTGTTTCCATAACAATGCTTTTTACAATGACAGCTTGTCAAGCCATCGATCAATCTCCTTAGTCGCCTCATACGACATGCCTGGAAGGTCACAGTGTCATTATTCTTTACATCCCACATAATGGGGCCCCGGTAACACACGGGCTAAAAAGCTATCGACAATAAAAAAAAATGAGTCTATCTGAAGTCGGAAATATCTGACTGTATGGCGAGGGACATCTGAGCAGACGGCAGCCGGTATGAAAAACAGGACAAAGTAATATTTTTTAGCAAAATTCAATCTCTCAAGACTTCTGTAGAGATGCCAGGCTGGCGTACGCTAACAAACGATTTATCCAAATAATGATTTCGATGTTGCCTAATGATCATCATCACATTTAAGAAAGATGCATGTGAGATGCAATGCTTGGGAAAAGTAACAACCAACACAAGAAGAGATAGAATACCAAATGAAACCATAAGAAAAATGGTAGGAATAAAACTCTGCCTGCCTATTATGGCAAAGCCTGTCCAAAAAGGTCAAACCTATCGTGTACGGTAAAACCCCTCTTGTGTGGTAAAGCCTATCAGTATTGTAAAGCCTGTTCAGTGTGGTAAAGTATGTCTAGTATATCTAGTATGGTAAAACCTGTCTAGTATGGGAAAACTTGTCTAGTATGGTAAAACTTGTCTAGTATTGTAAAGCTTGTCTAGTATTGTAAAGCTTGTCTAGTATGGTAAAACTTGTCTAGTATTGTAAAGCTTGTCTAGTATGGTAAAACTTGTCTAGTATTGTAAAGCTTGTGTAGTATGGTAAAACTTGTCTATTATTGTAAAGCTTGTCTAGTATTGTAAAACTTGTCTAGTATTGTAAAGCTTGTCTAGTGTTGTAAAACTTGTCTAGTATTGTAAAACTTGTCTAGTATTGTAAAGCTTGTGTAGTATTGTAAAACTTGTCTAGTATTGTAAAACTTGTCTAGTATTGTAAAGCTTGTGTATTATTGTAAAACTTGTCTAGTACTGTAAAGCTTGTCTAGTATTGTAAAGCTTGTGTATTATTGTAAAACTTGTCTAGTACTGTAAAGCTTGTCTAGTATTGTAAAGCTTGTGTAGTATTGTAAAACTTGTCTAGTATTGTAAAGCTTGTGTAGTATTGTAAAACTTGTCTAGTATTGTAAAACTTATCTAGTATTGTAAAGCTTGTCTAGTATTGTAAAACTTGTCTAGTATTGTAAAGCTTGTCTAGTGTTGTAAAGCTTGTCTAGTATTGTAAAACTTGTGTAGTATTGTAAAACTTGTGTAGTATTGTAAAACTTGTCTAGTATTGTAAAGCTTGTCTAGTATTGTAAAGCTTGTCTAGTATTGTAAAACTTGTCTAGTATTGTAAAGCTTCTCTAGTATTACAAATCTTGTCTAGCAATGTAAAGCCTGTCTAGTATTGTAAAGCTTGTCTAGTATTGTAAAGCCTAACGTCCCTCTCCCCGACGACCTCCTATGTCACGGAACATCCTTTAACACATACACGGTATCATATTTATTGAAAATTTCGCTGAAGTGTGTGTGTGCTGGAGGTGTTTATCACTTGATGCACCTTGTTATTCGATTCTTGTAGGGTTGTTTTAAGATATATCAAGCATGTCCACTAGTTCGTATATCCACTGCACCAGAACATCACATTTCATTAGCTGAACAGTTCACAGTATACCGCGCACATTGGGAAGTCGATGCGGTGATGAATACAGCAGAGATCTATATCACACCAATGTAAATTATACAAACATTTATAGATGGTTACGCTGTCCAAACATATGTTAAAGAAATTGCAATAACAAAGATCGACATTGGATATTGTGACATAATGAAAGAAGATTAACTGGTAAGGTAAATATCAACAAGTAACAAAGCAACAGAAAGGGTGTAAAAAGACGCTAAGCTCATTTATAAGTGCATATTATATGAGTGGGACATGACAAGATTGTTTAGCTACAGCGCTAATTCCTCGAAATTTAGGAACAGTGAAGGGAGAACTGGTTGATCTCGAGGTAAGGCGGCGGCCTCCCGACAGAAACGTTCTGGTGGGACTGATGATCCTAGTTTCAAAGTCGTTTCACCTCCTCTGGTCTCTGGATAATAAGGTCTGATGTAGAGCCCTCTCAGACAGCGGCAAAAAAACATGAAGTCCCGTGCGCATTCGCGCACGTTAAATAATCATTAGTTGTTAAAAGTCCAGTAAAAATTGTTATGTAAAGCTACCGATTACGAAGACGAATATGTCTGACGGAAGGGCGCAAATATCGCCGATTTGCCGTAAATTAGCGATACATTGTTAACTTATAACGGTTGAAGAAATAAAAAAAGACGGGAAAAATAGGCAAAGCAAGACAGCCAAGCGGTGAACAGGCGGGAACAATTGTGAATGACTTGGTAGACAGTTAAGATACGTTTCCTCCACAGCTTGCTAGGTATATAGGGTCAGTGACCATATGTTTCCATGACAAATGGCATATTTTATAGCGTTGTGGTCAGTATCACACCATATCGCCTTTATTTCCAATAAAATAACAATAACCACTTCTATGGATTGAAGTCGGATCCTTCTGATCATGAGCGAGAATAATAACCACCCAGTCACCGAGACTCCAGCGCGTAGATCGCAGAAAACCGTGCAAATAAAGACAATTTGATGTAGAATATGTCAATCAATATAAAGACAATTTGATGTAGAATATGTCAATCAATATAAAGACAATTTGATGTAGAGTATGTCAATCAATATAAAGACAATTGATGTAGAGTATGTCAATCAATATAAAGACAATTTGATGTAGAGTGTGTCGCAGATTATTGGATGCTTTCTCAGTTTGTCAGTTCATGGCCAAGGGTTGGGAGAAGAAATACAAATGAAGACGAAGAAAAAGAGGAATGGATTTTAACATATTTAAAAAAATGTTTTTCTAGTCCTTTCTATACCCTACGTACGTGCTCATGTTTGCTCTTTTCTATATACACGTCTTGGTCCCGTACGCTCATTTTAATTATAGATTCATAAACAAGGAACGTATCACTTTCCATTGAATAAATTATATTTTTTATTTTCCATAGTGTTTTCCCGTTAAGTGTTCATGGATGCGTTGGTTTGCTAGTTTACTCCAATCCGATACGTGTTTTTTTGCCCGACATATCCGTCTTCGGCATGGATAGATTTGCTTAAGACGTTTTGTTTGAGCAGCAGCCATTTTTGGCCGTCTCTTCTATTTTTAAATGCCAGGGGTTCTTTAACGTGCACGAGTGCACACAAGACCTCCGTTTTTTTCGCCGTTTCTGAGACGACTAGACATCGAATCTCATTACTAAAGACCAGAAGAGGAAAACCACGGATTCTAATTTTAAAATCTTCACCTCCTGGAAATCAGAAGTAAACAGAATTACCTCAGAATTACCCTATTGGTATCATTTGTTCATTCCGAAGAAACAAAATTGTGCTATGTTTTGTACCAATCTGAACAAAGAAAGAGATGCTGAAAAGGATTTATAAGATATTCCCTTAAGAACTCCTCTCCGTATTCAGTGTTTGTATATTTACTTCTCTATACATTATGTAAATACTGTCGAACACACAATTATAAGTGTGAATATGGGCTAAAGAAAGTGACTGACATTACAGTAATAGACATGGAAATAAAGGTCTGCGTTTCAACAGCAAAAAGATAGGTTAGTTTACAGTTAATAAAGAAAAGAACAAGTGATAACTAAAATGCACAACACAATTAAACTTCTTCTACTTCCCTGCCTTCCAGTGTAGAGGGGAGATATACCTTGCGGACTTTTGCTCTTCTGTTCACATCTGCTGCTGTTATGTTACCTAGTAGTTCTAATATTCCGTCAGTCCATCTTTTTCATGGTCTACCCTTGGGTCTGGTGTTCTCGCAACGTCTATTGAGAGCTCGTTGTGTTGTGTTTTTGATCATTCTGCCTCGTCACGTGGTCAAACCATTTTATCTTTTGTTTCTTTATATATTCTAAGACGGGGCTATTCCCAGCTTTTTTTCTCAGTTTTTCATTTCTGATCATATCTCTCAGACTTTTTCCTGTCATTCGTCTAACCAATTTCATATCTGTAGCGGTTATTTTTCTTTTTGTTCTTACATCTAGAGTCCAAGACTGGCATTGGTAGCACAACGTTGGGATGAAGATTGTCTATTAAACGGAACAATAATAAAACAGGTTAACAAACTGAAATATCTCGGACCTAAGTTCTCTTCGAATTTTGTATTTAACGAAAGTGAGCTGTATGCAGAATAGCTTCAAGTAAAGGCAGCATTCCAAAGAATATTAAAGGTATTGTCCAACCTATTTTTTCAATGGAAATAAAAGAAAAATAGTTCTTCATTGTTATGTAGAGGAAATCTTGACAAATGGATGAGAATCTTGGATAATCTGACAATAGAAAAGAAAATCGTTGGAAGCCACAGAAATGGGGTTTTAATGAGAGTATTGACAATAGCGTAGATAGCTAAAGTGAGTGCCGCGGACGTTCTATCAAAGGCTGCAGCAACAATAAAGCTTCTATTCAATAATCAGAAGGAAATAATGATGGGTCTTTGGATCATGTCATGAAAAAGGATCAGCTGGAATAGAGTGTAGCATTTGGATGAGCTGAGGGAAGAATGAGTTAGAGAAACAAACGGGGAAGAAGCAAGATAATTTAAAACTGACCACAGGACATATCAGCATCATCATGTGTCATACCGGTTAGTGTAGCCGATCATGTCATTCCACAAAATCTTCTATCTACAGTGCATCGTATCAGTTCGGTTGTTGACTGTTCTCCATGCCATGACACCAAACTAGCCAGTATTTTCTCTCTTTGTCGTCCGCGATCTATCTTTCCTTTTATTTTGCCAGTTGTAACCAAGTATTCCAACTTTCCTCTTCTCATGATGTGATAAAAAAATATTGATTGTTTCTTTCTGGAATTTATTAGGAGTTCCCTTTTGTGTTGGTCTCTTTGAGAACTTCTTCATTGTTCTTTTTAGCTGTCCAGGGAACTTTCAGCATTCTGCTGAGAAATATCATCTTTGTGGCCTCTAATCGTCTTTTCATTTGTTTGTCCACTGTCCATGATTCGATTCCATAGGTCAGAATTGGTTATATATAGCACCGATGAACTCTCTTTCTCACTTCTGTTTGCATAGATTTGTTGCATAATATATTTTTCATTTTCTTAAATGCTATTTTGGCCTGATCTATTCTGCTATTTATTTCTGTGTTGCATCTTCCATCTGATGTTATTATTGTGCCCAAGTATTTGACGTGTTGCACTTGTTTCAGATTTGTCCTGTTTATTTGTATGCTGCATGATGGTGATGATTGTTTCTTCGATATCATGAGAGTTAGTGGGGTAGAGTTCTGCCTTACCAAAGGAGGAGTAAGACGTCTCCTTTCCTGCGCTAGTTTTCGGGACACCCTGGGAACCCCTGGAGCTCCCGTTTAGCCCCCCTGTCAGGGTTATGTGAAGCCATTGGAGTAGGTGTTGGATGGTGGTGTGGGAGCAGCCGACAAGTAGTGCTGGTTATGGTCCCCACACCGCGATGACAGGCAGAGGATCTCATGTATAGAGACAATGGCTGCGATCTCCGACTAGTACAGTCGCTGCCAAGAATGAAAGGAATGGCAAACTACATTCTTATATTGCTTAGAATAATCATGACACACCACAACAGGGCATATACATTATAATATAATCCTTAAAGATTAAGTTGTGAAATATTTAACATTCAATTTCCTTTATTGATGTTAATTAAACTTTAAAAAAAGACCACATGGGAATGCAGGTATAGAGATAGATGAGATGAATGTTCGTGTGTTGTCGCCAGGTAAAGAACAATACTGCATGTTAATTAGAATACATTTTTAACATCTGTTGACAAAAACGCGTATTTAAAGATCATTGTAAATGCAATTTATTTGAAAATGTGGCAATAAAAGGATTAAAAAATTGGTTAACAAAGTGACAGATATGAAACAAACATCATCATCATCATCACGTACCTTGCCTACTGGCGTAGGTAATCATGCGTCTTCACAATTTTCTATCTCGACAGTTATTTATTATTTTTGTTGTTGACCTTCTGCCAAGCCATTCTCTTAAGCTGTCTATTTTCTTTTTGCTTCACCCTATCTCTTCGTCCCTAAAATTCTCAGTTGTTACAATATATTCAAGCTGTTCCTTTCTCATAACATCGTTAAAAAAATGATGATTATTTCTTCTTCTTCATTCCTTCCTCATCTGCCTTTCAGCGTCGAGGGGAGATATATAAATTGATGTCTTTTGCTCTTCTGTTCGCCTCTGCTACTGTTATGTTTCCCAGTGCTTCTAATATTTCATCGATCCATCTTTTTCGTGGTCGACCCTTGGGTCTGGTGTTCTCACATGGTTTGTTGAAGGCTCGATGTGTTGTGTTTTATCTTTCAGCCTTGTCACGTGGCCAAACCATTTTATCTGTTGTTTCCTTATATACTCGATGGCGGGGGCTATTCCTAGCTTTTTTCTCAGTTCTTCATTTCTGATCTTATCTCTCAAAACTGTTTCCTTTCATTCGTCTAAAACATTTAATCTCTATAAAGGTTATTTCTTCCAAATATTGGATATTAGCTCTCATTTTGCATTGGCCTCTTTCAGAACGTTTTTATTGATCTTTTTAGCTGTCCATTTTATTCTCAACATTCTTCTGTAAAACCACATTTCTACAGCCTGCAGTGATTTTCTTGTCTGTTGTCATATTGTTCATGATTCACAATCATATGTTAAGACATGCTCTACATAACATTTATGAACTCTTTTTCTTGTTTCTATTGTCAAAAAAATCTATCATCTGAGGTTAACAGTGGTTCCATATATTAAATTTCCTGATATTAATTTTTTTTTTTGCACTTGTCTTTATTGTGCATTGCGGTGATGTCTTTTTCTTTATTGACACCAGCACTTCTGTCTTTGTGCTATTAACGCTGAGTCCTTTATGTTTGCTTTCCTTCACTATATTGTTTACTATTTCTTGCAACTTTTTTCACTCTAGCGATTATGACTGTATCATCAGCATACCGTACATTAATTATATTATGACCTTCAATTGTTATTGCAGACATACCCCTTATGGATCTTAAAATAATATTACTATACATATTAAATAAATCTACTAAAACAGTCTACTTCAAGAACAATCTAGAGAGCAGAAAAAACCTCTCTTCATCGCCTTTATCGACCTTACAAAGGCATTTGATCTTGTCAGCAGAGAAGGTCTCTTCAAAATACTTTCCAAAATAGGCTGCCCACATACTCTACTGACGCTAGTCAAATCATTTCATGACAATATGAAGGGCATCATCCAATGCGGCGGCAGTACATCACAACCCTAGTAGTATATCAGGAAGGATCTGATTATTATTTGGACCGTAAATTAACAAAGATATATAGTGTGGTGCGCAGCGCACCACATGTACATGAGAGACAGGGGGAGTTAACCATGCCATTTCGTGTCGGTGACCCCGGAAGTGACCTGTTTATGTCTGGTGTATGCTGACTTTGGAGTTCTTTATGTACTTGATCGTTAGTGATAGGTTAGTAGATTATACAACATCAATGAAAAACAATCAATATAAAACAGAAGACAAAGATATATTTTATTCTTTTATTATCTCAATAGGTGTATAACATGCATTGATATTATATAACATTACAAAAATATTCAGTACACGAAGTAAATATATAGTACAAGGATAACATTTATTTATAGATAGGTAGTTGGGTGTCTGCTTAGCTAGGGTGAAACTGTTAGAGATTGCTGGGTAGTCTAAGCTGGTAGTGTAAAGAGTTAAATATCTAGAGGTGTAGTCGAGACATTATCATCAGCTACCTTTCTTTTTATATAGAAATAGGAAAGAGCATTTCTTGTTTGACTATAGGAAAATATGGAATTATTTAAGACTTTGAAACCTACATTTTTCCCACCCTTAGCCTTTTGCGTAGCGAGAACCTCTAAAAACATATCTTTATCTAATTTGTTGTGTTGCTTGCTTAGCCCTTTACAACTGATTTTATCGTAATCCCCACTACAATGGTACGTCTTACTACATAAGCTAACAAGAGCTGTCCCTTCGTACTCTAGTTTAAAAAGCCCGGGCGTTCGTTTGGTGTATGCTTTAACACCCTTACAGTTTATACAGTCTGTCTTGCTAGTATGTTCATCGCAAAACTCGGCAGGAAACCAGTCTTTATATACACTATTAAACTCATCCCGCAGACCTGACTTAACTATATCCTCTAGCTTAGGTGCACTTAAAGCCAAGTATAAACTATCAGTATCTGTTTCACATAACTGAAAGTTGGACCTATCTACAAACTTATCTAAGAACTCGAAATAAAAATCTAACATACGAAGTTTTGCATATTGATAGACGAAGAAACCAATTTGTAGGGGCAAGTCCCAAACAGTTTTCTTTTTCTCCATCTCAATTTCAAAAAGATCCTCCCCTATTTCAGTCATCTTTTTAAACCGGGAACTATTAATCATTTTCGATATCTCATCCCCTGAACGTACGAGACAGCGCTATGATTGGCCTTATTGGTTAGAGTCTTCCCGTAGGCTGAGTTTCCTAAGAGCTTCATCGTATCGCTTACTATAGATTGACTTTCATCTAGATCACCAGCCCGCCTAGCGTCAGAAACCATTTCGCCAAACTTTTTAAAACAACTAGACGGTTGATATTCTATAACTTGATAAATTTTTGTTACCGCCAATCCGTGGTCTAAATACCATTTTAACAGTGGTGTTGCCAACAAAATTTTTTCCCCAACATAACTACCGATTAGGGTGCGACGAGGGGTTGACAACAAGTTATGTTTGAGGGCATATTCACCCATAAACGGTCCAATATCATCACGCGTGACATCAATATTTTTGAAAATTGGAGTCATCTCACTGAAATGTTCCTTCAGACGGTCGGGGACGTGTAGATCACATTCCACTAAACCAAAACATGTCCCATCTGAAACAGAAGCCAGAATCTGTTTATCACTGAGAGGGAGCCCTTCTTTAGAGTAAGAGGGTCTAGCTCTAGGGATGGCTTTAGAAAGGAAAGCCCTAATGGTTGGGTCAGACTTTTTCAGAGCCTGCCACTCACATTCCCACATAACTACTACTGGGACTTTTACCTCCTCAGTTAGGTAGGTGTGTATCTCACATGTTTTTTCAAACAGCTCGAACAAGGGTTTATTATTAACAGGGTTTCTATCTTTATCTTTGGTGAGGGGACAGTCTTTGTGACCATGGTACAGACAACCATGAAAATTATAGCCTCTTCTATTGGATTTATCCCACCCATCCACAGGGATATTTCTAACACCCAATCGAAACTCCCTCCCATTAAACTGAGTTTTCAACTCCACCCCTTTTTGGTAGGCGACCCACGTTAACCACTCTCGACTTTGTTGGACATAATAGTTATCTTTTTCGACCCTAAACCCGGTCTCCATTCTTCTAATAATTGGGTAATCTGTTGGCATTGGGTTCATCAGAGCCCAAAGATACAACGCGTTGGCATCGTAACCTTGGATGGATTTGACTACCTTTCCGCCCCTAATAAACGTTTTGCCTACCTCGTGATACCTATGGAAAATTATAGATGGACCCCCGACAATATTATCTCTAATCATTTTGTGTAGACTCGCCTGTTTGCTCGAACATAAACTAAACATTACACCCCTATCAACGGTCTTAAAAAGATACTTTAAACAAACACCCGGAACCGAAATGGCGTCTTTAAAACAGTCTACACCCCGCTCCCCATAAAAGCGAACCTGCTGCTCCAAGGCATCTAAAAAGGGACTACATCTTTGTTGTTATACCACACCAAAAAGTCCCTAAGTGTGGTCATGTTATTGTCCTTCCAGACCTTTTGGCACAGGGCGTACTCCTCCTTGGAAATGTTGGCATTTTTTAACGACGAATAAAACGTTTCGTGTGGGGGTAGTTCTGTCTCGTCCAACTTTTGGGGGTCGTCTATATATTCATAACAAAAGTAACCCTTTGTTTCACTAATCTTATAAGCGCCAGATATTTACTATAGCTAAACCCGGGGGCTAGATAGTTTACTATATCTAAGAATTTTAGATTCGGCGTTGCAATACACATAAAGTTATTGTTTCTTTTAACTATAAACTTGAACGGTTTTGCTACTTTGTAGGCTCCTTCCATTGTATCTTCCTCTTCTTCTTCTTCTTCTTCTTCTTCTTCTTCTTCTTCTTCTTCGTCCACTTGGGCAGTGGCATCCATGAAGTGCTTTATTAAATAAGGTTTAATGACGTTGACGTCATATTTCCCTGAGTTAAACCCTATCACTGGAAGCTCTTTTAAATACTCATCAAACCTAACTACTATCTTGTCTTTATTCAGTTCATGGAGTTGAGTAAAAATACTTTCAAACCGAGCTCGCAACAACGAGTATGCCTTAGCAGCTATACCAGTGAGATAATCAACCATCTGACTAACTAAAACCTGTGGGTCACCCTTCGTTATGAAGCATATTGGGCCCTCCCACCCGGGACATTTGACGCTATAGAGCAGGAGAGAGGGACGTGTTTGGCTACAAAGGTAGTCGAGTGCGTCTCTTTGGGAACATTCCCATTATCAAAATAACATTCATAATCGAATGTCGCCCTGAATGGGTAAATAAAACACGCTGGAGTACTTATTCCTTCAGCGCTGATTGCGTCCCATACACTTTCAGGTGAAGAATAAACACCACCTTTATATGTCTCTACAGCCATATCCCCATTACACGTTTTTTCGTGCTTATCCATACGCCAAAACTCTTTCCACAATTTCCCACATTTTCCACAAGAAAAGCTTTTACTAGCCCTAGAAAGATCGTTTATATAAAAGAAGTGGTTTTTGTAAAGTAAAAGACGGAGAGTTTCACTATAACTACTACCACTTCTCAGGACAATACGCAAGGCTTGCGCAGAATCAAATTCAAAAATATCTATGTTTATTGAAAAACAATTTTCTAAGAGAGGCATTTCAGCAAGAGTTACACCGTGAAAGTTACTTAACTTTAGAGACGGGTTAAACTGTTTGAAAAGTAGTCTTGAAGCCTTCCTAACATTATTAAGGGGAGTCCCTCGATGGACAGCTAGACAACGGAAGAAGCAGAGATTATCATTGTAAACTTTAGAATTGGAGTCGTTTGAAGGATATTAATGCCGTAGTTGGATGTAATGTAGGGTGGGATATCTATCAGACACCCTATAGGATAATCTTGGAGTTTATAAACATAAACACTCGTACTGACTAATGCTTCTAAGGTATATTTGGTTGTCTCCCTGTTTTTATTTGCATACCCTAATATATCACTTTCATTTAATCTATCAACAAATGTTT
Organism: Megaustenia siamemsis; assembly: GCA_032433765.1. NCBI lineage: Eukaryota > Metazoa > Mollusca > Gastropoda > Stylommatophora > Ariophantidae > Megaustenia > Megaustenia siamemsis. The sequence continues at coordinate 97,150,467 of JAVIAB010000073.1, forward strand.
CAAAATCATGTCTGTTGTTAACTAACAAAGGTTTGTCTAACCCTGTCGCATTATTCGAGCTGGCGTGAAAGTAACGCAATCCCTGTGTCTCTCTATGTCTTAAGACTAGATGATGACTATAATTCACCTTGAAACGCTTTTTCTGGCCTTGGAAAATTGGGTTTACAAGGGTCTCCAATCTATAGGAGTATCAGGCTGATGAAATATAGTGTACGTATCCATGTATTTGTTCCTACGTTCATGTGTTCTAATAGCTAACCAGTTGTTCTTATATATCTTCTTAATATCTTGAGGTAACTTATTTAAAGAGTCTATTTCATTAATAAGTCTTGGTCTCTTTGAGGGCTCTTGAGTCGAACTCTTTACGGCCCGTTTGCGTGAGGTTGTCGATACCAGTGGACCCGCTGGCGTTGATGGTGTTGAGGTGTCCACAGCTATGTCATGGCTAGCAAGATGTCCTTGCAGATGGCTTGCCCCAGTGAAGCTTTGTTGGCAGATATGGCAGATATGTGGGGTAACACTGGGTTCTTTTGAAGGTATATGATTTGTTGACACAGGAGTTGGTGATGCAGGAACGGCTGATACAAGAGAGGCAGGATGCTCTGTCTTGATATGTCTGGCAAGGCTGTCTACTCTTGTATATACCCGTTCACAAACATTACATTTGTATTCCTGACGCCCATGTACACTAGCAACGTGTCGTTTTACGTTCCGGCTCCGGGTGAAAGTTTTGGCACAGATATGACAATGTTAGACATCTGTAGAAAAGAAATTGAAACATTACAACTAAAGAGTAAAGAACAGTAAACATTACAAGAAAAGTAAACAACAAGATACACAAACTATCGAAATTAGGTTACAAAAGTAACACGTGGATGCTAAAAAACCAACTTATCGAAAATAGGTTACTAAAATAACACGTGGATACTAAACAACCAGCTTATCGAAAACAGGTTACTAACGTAACATACTATAGCATTAAAGAACTAAGATAACACTTACCTTTTATGTGTTTGAAGGCACGAGACACGTCCGTCGGCAACAACTGTAAGCGAAAGTCTGATTACAAACTTCAAAGTCGCGTTATATATACGCCAGAAACACCGGAAGTGTTACTAAAAATAGAACTGACCGCTGATGCAATACCGGAAGTGTTACTAAAAATAGCTTTTGACGGCTGACGTGATGCCCGTGGAGTTTCTAAAAATAGATTTTGACCTATGATGCAATACCAGGCGACTTTATAGGAGTTTTTCCCCTTGACCCTTTATGAGGGGCCGCCCATGAAACTGTTAGAAATAGTAAATTTACACTCTAGGGTTACTCAAAACTTTATTTTAGTCATCCACATAGCAAAAATTTACTTAAAACTCACTTTTATGGTTGTTACCCCCTGACCCATTTTTGAGGGTTACGCCCACGAAACTGTTAAAAATAGTAAATTTAACACCTAGACATACTCCAAACTTTATATTAAGCATCCCCGTATCAAGAATTTACATAAAAAGCACTTTTGAAATTACTACCCCTGTACCCATTTTTGGCGGTTACGCCCATGAAACTGTTAAAAATAGTAAATTTAACATATAGACATACCCCAAACTTTATTTTAGTCATCCCCGTATCAAGAATTTACATAAAAATCACTTTTGAAATTACTACCCCTGTACCCATTTTTGGCGGTTACGCCCATGAAACTATTAAAAATTGTCAATTTAACATCTAGACATACTCCAAACTTCATTTTAGTCATCCCCATATCAAGAATTTACATAAAAACAACTTTTGAAATTACTACCCCTGTACCCATTTTTGGCGGTTACGCCCATGAAACTGTTAAAAATAGTAAATTTAACATATAGACATACCCCAAACTTCATTTTAGTCATCCCCGTATCAAGAATTTACATAAAAATCACTTTTGAAATTACTACCCCTGTACCCATTTTTGGCGGTTACGCCCATGAAACTGTTAAAAATTGTCAATTTAACATCTAGACATACTCCAAACTTCATTTTAGTCATCCCCATATCAAGAATTTACATAAAAACAACTTTTGAAATTACTACCCCTGTACCCATTTTTGGCGGTTACGCCCATGAAATCGATAAAAAAAATTGAAGTTTAACCTATTGGCATACATCAAACATAATATGTGACACGCCCATGTATCAAATTTGCCTAAAAAATCAACCAAAAATTAGTAGTATACAATGTCAATTAGGACCGTGGAATGTGCTTCCAGAAGCACCTAAATCCTTATATAAATAGTCTACCCTCACATGGAAGCACATTTTTCCTTATATGAGAGTCTACCCTCACATGGAAGCACATTTTTTCCTTATATGAGAGTCTAATCCTAATTGACATATATAACTACTAATTTTTGGTTGATTTTTTAGGCAAATTTGATACATGGGCGTGTCACATATTATGTTTGATGTATGCCAATAGGTTAAACTTCAATTTTTTTTATCGATTTCATAGGCGTAACCGCCAAAAATGGGTACAGGGGTAGTAATTTCAAAAGTTGTTTTTATGTAAATTCTTGATATGGGGATGACTAAAATGAAGTTTGGAGTATGTCTAGATGTTAAATTGACAATTTTTAACAGTTTCATGGGCGTAACCGCCAAAAATGGGTACAGGGGTAGTAATTTCAAAAGTGATTTTTATGTAAATTCTTGATACGGGGATGACTAAAATGAAGTTTGGGTATGTCTATATGTTAAATTTACTATTTTTAACAGTTTCATGGGCGTAACCGCCAAAAATGGGTACAGGGGTAGTAATTTCAAAAGTTGTTTTTATGTAAATTCTTGATATGGGGATGACTAAAATGAAGTTTGGAGTATGTCTAGATGTTAAATTGACAATTTTTAATAGTTTCATGGGCGTAACCGCCAAAAATGGGTACAGGGGTAGTAATTTCAAAAGTGATTTTTATGTAAATTCTTGATACGGGGATGACTAAAATGAAGTTTGGGGTATGTCTATATGTTAAATTTACTATTTTTAACAGTTTCATGGGCGTAACCGCCAAAAATGGGTACAGGGGTAGTAATTTCAAAAGTGCTTTTTATGTAAATTCTTGATACGGGATGCTTAATATAAAGTTTGGAGTATGTCTAGGTGTTAAATTTACTATTTTTAACAGTTTCGTGGGCGTAACCCTCAAAAATGGGTCAGGGGGTAACAACCATAAAAGTGAGTTTTAAGTAAATTTTTGCTATGTGGATGACTAAAATAAAGTTTTGAGTAACCCTAGAGTGTAAATTTACTATTTCTAACAGTTTCATGGGCGGCCCCTCATAAAGGGTCAAGGGGAAAAACTCCTATAAAGTCGCCTGGTATTGCATCATAGGTCAAAATCTATTTTTAGAAACTCCACGGGCATCACGTCAGCCGTCAAAAGCTATTTTTAGTAACACTTCCGGTATTGCATCAGCGGTCAGTTCTATTTTTAGTAACACTTCCGGTGTTTCTGGCGTATATATAACGCGACTTTGAAGTTTGTAATCAGACTTTCGCTTACAGTTGTTGCCGACGGACGTGTCTCGTGCCTTCAAACACATAAAAGGTAAGTGTTATCTTAGTTCTTTAATGCTATAGTATGTTACGTTAGTAACCTGTTTTCGATAAGCTGGTTGTTTAGTATCCACGTGTTATTTTAGTAACCTATTTTCGATAAGTTGGTTTTTTAGCATCCACGTGTTACTTTTGTAACCTAATTTCGATAGTTTGTGTATCTTGTTGTTTACTTTTCTTGTAATGTTTACTGTTCTTTACTCTTTAGTTGTAATGTTTCAATTTCTTTTCTACAGATGTCTAACATTTGTCATATCTGTGCCAAAACTTTCACCCGGAGCCGGAACGTAAAACGACACGTTGCTAGTGTACATGGGCGTCAGGAATACAAATGTAATGTTTGTGAACGAGTATATACAAGAGTAGACAGCCTTGCCAGACATATCAAGACAGAGCATCCTGCCTCTCTTGTATCAGCCGTTCCTGCATCACCAACTCCTGTGTCAACAAATCATATACCTTCAAAAGAACCCAGTGTTACCCCACATATCTGCCATATCTGCCAACAAAGCTTCACTGGGGCAAGCCATCTGCAAGGACATCTTGCTAGCCATGACATAGCTGTGGACACCTCAACACCATCAACGCCAGGTGGGTCCACTGGTATCGACAACCTCACGCAACGGGCCGTAAAGAGTTCGACTCAAGAGCCCTCAAAGAGACCAAGACTTATTAATGAAATAGACTCTTTAAATAAGTTACCTCAAGATATTAAGAAGATATATAAGAACAACTGGTTAGCTATTAGAACACATGAACGTAGGAACAAATACATGGATACGTACACTATATTTCATCAGCCTGATACTCCTATAGATTGGAGACCCTTGTAAACCCAATTTTCCAAGCCAGAAAAAGCGTTTCAAGGTGAATTATAGTCATCATCTAGTCTTAAGACATAGAGAGACACAGGGATTGCGTTACTTTCACGCCAGCTCGAATAATGCGACAGGGTTAGACAAACCTTTGTTAGTTAACAACAGACATGATTTTGAAACATTTGTTGATAGATTAAATGAAAGTGATATATTAGGGTATGCAAATAAAAACAGGGAGACAACCAAATATACCTTAGAAGCATTAGTCAGTACGAGTGTTTATGTTTATAAACTCCAAGATTATCCTATAGGGTGTCTGATAGATATCCCACCCTACATTACATCCAACTACGGCATTAATATCCTTCAAAACGACTCCAATTCTAAAGTTTACAATGATAATCTCTGCTTCTTCCGTTGTCTAGCTGTCCATCGAGGGACTCCCCTTAATAATGTTAGGAAGGCTTCAAGACTACTTTTCAAACAGTTTAACCCGTCTCTAAAGTTAAGTAACTTTCACGGTGTAACTCTTGCTGAAATGCCTCTCTTAGAAAATTGTTTTTCAATAAACATAGATATTTTTGAATTTGATTCTGCGCAAGCCTTGCGTATTGTCCTGAGAAGTGGTAGTAGTTATAGTGAAACTCTCCGTCTTTTATTTTACAAAAACCACTTCTTTTATATAAACGATCTTTCTAGGGCTAGTAAAAGCTTTTCTTGTGGAAAATGTGGGAAATTGTGGAAAGAGTTTTGGCGTATGGATAAGCACGAAAAAACGTGTAATGGGGATATGGCTGTAGAGACATATAAAGGTGGTGTTTATTCTTCACCTGAAAGTGTATGGGACGCAATCAGCGCTGAAGGAATAAGTACTCCAGCGTGTTTTATTTACCCATTCAGGGCGACATTCGATTATGAATGTTATTTTGATAATGGGAATGTTCCCAAAGAGACGCACTCGACTACCTTTGTAGCCAAACACGTCCCTCTCTCCTGCTCTATAGCGTCAAATGTCCCCGGGTGGGAGGGCCCAATATGCTTCATAACGAAGGGTGACCCACAGGTTTTAGTTAGTCAGATGGTTGATTATCTCACTGGTATAGCTGCTAAGGCATACTCGTTGTTGCGAGCTCGGTTTGAAAGTATTTTTACTCAACTCCATGAACTGAATAAAGACAAGATAGTAGTTAGGTTTGATGAGTATTTAAAAGAGCTTCCAGTGATAGGGTTTAACTCAGGGAAATATGACGTCAACGTCATTAAACCTTATTTAATAAAGCACTTCATGGATGCCACTGCCCAAGTGGACGAAGAAGAAGAAGAAGAAGAAGAAGAAGAAGAAGAAGAAGAAGAAGAGGAAGATACAATGGAAGGAGCCTACAAAGTAGCAAAACCGTTCAAGTTTATAGTTAAAAGAAACAATAACTTTATGTGTATTGCAACGCCGAATCTAAAATTCTTAGATATAGTAAACTATCTAGCCCCCGGGTTTAGCTATAGTAAATATCTGGCGGCTTATAAGATTAGTGAAACAAAGGGTTACTTTTGTTATGAATATATAGACGACCCCCAAAAGTTGGACGAGACAGAACTACCCCCACACGAAACGTTTTATTCGTCGTTAAAAAATGCCAACATTTCCAAGGAGGAGTACGCCTGTGCCAAAAGGTCTGGAAGGACAATAACATGACCACACTTAGGGACTTTTTGGTGTGGTATAACAACAAAGATGTAGTCCCCTTTTTAGAGCCTTGGAGCAGCAGGTTCGCTTTTATGGGGAGCGGGGTGTAGACTGTTTTAAAGACGCCATTTCGGTTCCGGGTGTTTGTTTAAAGTATCTTTTTAAGACCGTTGATAGGGGTGTAATGTTTAGTTTATGTTCGAGCAAACAGGCGAGTCTACACAAAATGATTAGAGATAATATTGTCGGGGGTCCCTCTATAATTTTCCATAGGTATCACGAGGTAGGCAAAACGTTTATTAGGGGCGGAAAGGTAGTCAAATCCATCCAAGGTTACGATGCCAACGCGTTGTATCTTTGGGCTCTGATGAACCCAATGCCAACAGATTACCCAATTATTAGAAGAATGGAGACCGGGTTTAGGGTCGAAAAAGATAACTATTATGTCCAACAAAGTCGAGAGTGGTTAACGTGGGTCGCCTACCAAAAAGGGGTGGAGTTGAAAACTCAGTTTAATGGGAGGGAGTTTCGATTGGTGTTAGAAATATCCCTGTGGATGGGTGGGATAAATCCAATAGAAGAGGCTATAATTTTCATGGTTGTCTGTACCATGGTCACAAAGACTGTCCCCTCACCAAAGATAAAGATAGAAACCCTGTTAATAATAACCCTTGTTCGAGCTGTTTGAAAAAACATGTGAGATACACACCTACCTAACTGAGGAGGTAAAAGTCCCAGTAGAAGTTATGTGGGAATGTGAGTGGCAGGCTCTGAAAAAGTCTGACCCAACCATTAGGGCTTTCCTTTCTAAAGCCATCCCTAGAGCTAGACCCTCTTACTCTAAAGAAGGGCTCCCTCTCAGTGATAAACAGATTCTGGCTTCTGTTTCAGATGGGACATGTTTTGGTTTAGTGGAATGTGATCTACACGTCCCCGACCGTCTGAAGGAACATTTCAGTGAGATGACTCCAATTTTCAAAAATATTGATGTCACGCGTGATGATATTGGACCGTTTATGGGTGAATATGCCCTCAAACATAACTTGTTGTCAACCCCTCGTCGCACCCTAATCGGTAGTTATGTTGGGGAAAAAATTTTGTTGGCAACACCACTGTTAAAATGGTATTTAGACCACGGATTGGCGGTAACAAAAATTTATCAAGTATAGAATATCAACCGTCTAGTTGTTTTAAAAAGTTTGGCGAAATGGTTTCTGACGCTAGGCGGGCTGGTGATCTAGATGAAAGTCAATCTATAGTAAGCGATACGATGAAGCTCTTAGGAAACTCAGCCTACGGGAAGACTCTAACCAATAAGGCCAATCATAGCGCTGTCTCGTACGTTCAGGGGGATGAGATATCGAAAATGATTAATAGTTCCCGGTTTAAAAAGATGACTGAAATAGGGGAGGATCTTTTTGAAATTGAGATGGAGAAAAAGAAAACTGTTTGGGACTTGCCCCTACAAATGGTTTCTTCGTCTATCAATATGCAAAACTTCGTATGTTAGATTTTTATTTCGAGTTCTTAGATAAGTTTGTAGATAGGTCCAACTTTCAGTTATGTGAAACAGATACTGATAGTTTATACTTGGCTTTAAGTGCACCTAAGCTAGAGGATATAGTTAAGTCAGGTCTGCGGGATGAGTTTAATAGTGTATATAAAGACTGGTTTCCTGCCGAGTTTTGCGATGAACATACTAGCAAGACAGACTGTATAAACTGTAAGGGTGTTAAAGCATACACCAAACGAACGCCCGGGCTTTTTAAACTAGAGTACGAAGGGACAGCTCTTGTTAGCTTATGTAGTAAGACGTACCATTGTAGTGGGGATTACGATAAAATCAGTTGTAAAGGGCTAAGCAAGCAACACAACAAATTAGATAAAGATATGTTTTTAGAGGTTCTCGCTACGCAAAAGGCTAAGGGTGGGAAAAATGTAGGTTTCAAAGTCTTAAATAATTCCATATTTTCCTATAGTCAAACAAGAAATGCTCTTTCCTATTTCTATATAAAAAGAAAGGTAGCTGATGATAATGTCTCGACTACACCTCTAGATATTTAACTCTTTACACTACCAGCTTAGACTACCCAGCAATCTCTAACAGTTTCACCCTAGCTAAGCAGACACCCAACTACTATCTATAAATAAATGTTATCCTTGTACTATATATTTACTTCGTGTACTGAATATTTTTGTAATGTTATATAATATCAATGTATGTTATACACCTATTGAGATAATAAAAGAATAAAATATATCTTTGTCTTCTGTTTTATATTGATTGTTTTTCATTGATGTTGTATAATCTACTAACCTATCACTAACGATCAAGTACATAAAGAACTCCAAAGTCAGCATACACCAGACATAAACAGGTCACTTCCGGGGTCACCGACACGAAATGGCATGGTTAACTCCCCCTGTCTCTCATGTACATGTGGTGCGCTGCGCACCACACTATATATCTTTGTTAATTTACGGTCCAAATAATAATCAGATCCTTCCTGATATACTACTAACCCTTCGGCATACGCAGCGGCGTCAATCAGGGATGCGTTCTTCCTCCAACTCTATTTGGAATCTTCTTCGCTGTTCGGATAAAACATGCATTCTCACATGCGAATGAAGGAACCTATCTGCATACTAGATCTGATGGTCGATTGTTCAATCTCTCAAGACTGAAGGCAAGGTCTAAGGTCAGACATATCTCTATTAGAGATCTGTTATTTGCTGACGACGCTGCACTTGTCACGCAAAGTCAGGAAGAACTCCAGAGCATGGTACATCGCTTTTCGCATGCCTGCCGAGACTTCGGTCTAACAATAAGTTTGTAGAAAATTAACATACTCGGTCAGGACGTCGAAGCAACACCTGCAATCATTATCGACAACTATAAACTTGATATCGTGCGGTAGTATAACTACCTGGGGTCCATCATCAGCGACATACTATCTTTAGATTCAGAAATTGACACTCGTATTGGTACATCTGCTACCATCTTTGCCCGTCTTTCTAGGCGTGTCTGACAAAACAGCAAACTGACAATTAAAACAAAAGCCGCAGTGTACAATGCCTGCATAATTAGTATCCTCCTGTATGGCAGCGAATCTTGGACAACCTATGTAAAGCAGGAGAGAAGGCTAAATGGATTCCATATGCGATGTCTACGCCGTATTCTTGGTATCACCTGGAATGATAAAGTGACAAACGTGGAGGTCATGACTTGCACAGGCCTCCCGAATATCTACACGCTGCTCAAACAACGTAGGTTACGCTAGCTTGGCCATGCACACCGTATGAAAGATGGCCGTGTACCAAAAGATATACTCTACAGACAACTGGCAAATGGTAAAAGAACTAGGGGTCGCCCAAAACTTCGATTTGTAGATGTGTGTAAACGCGACATGAAGACTCTGAACATAAACCCTGCAACGTGGGAAGACATAGCTGCAGACCGCAATCTCTGGAAACACACTCTAAAGGTACACCTCAAACAAAAAGCAGACAGATTCATAGAGAAAGAGAATACACGACGAAAGAAAAAAAAAATATCATTTCTAGGGGCGCTGAAAAATCCATAGTTAACTATGACTGACGGAGGCTACTACTACTGTCTCAATGAAACAAATGCACATGTTAACACCTTCGCCGACGTGCATATAATGATGTATCTATCTTCAAACGCATGTCTCACACTTCGCTGTGCAGCCAGAGTCCAATCACATGGAGAAACAACTACAGTTGCCTTGTTCTTGAAACGTTAACAAGCACACATTTAATGTAAAATCATAAAAGAAAAGGAAAAGAGTTTTGCGAGAAATATAAGTAATAAATTGTATGGAGAATATTACTGGCAACGTTATTTAAGGAATATCTAACACGATGCATGTAATGTGGCATCTCTAACAAGCCATAAATGAATCATTTCATCAGTTAGCAAATTTGCACACTGGAAAGAGTGGACGCAAATAACATAATTTTATGTTCACAAAAATAATAAAATTCAAGTAGAAAATGAAGCTAAGGGTGTTTTAACACGGATATATATATATATATATATATATATATATATATATATATATATGTATATATATATGTATATATATATATATATATATAACGGAAAATATATTATATAAGGGCGGTTATCACGAATATATATATATATATATACGTCATAAAAAAAAGAGGAACACAATTTATTTGAAATCTCACCTCCTCGCCTTTTATCTTCAAACTTTAATTTCAACTAATTTTTTAAACTTTATCGCACTGTTTTTGAGTTTTGGTATTCATATATTATAATCTTCTTTGAATGTGTTCCTTTTTTCCCCAGTTTTGAAAATATATTTTCAGAGTTGTCTTGTTGACATACTGAATATGTGCAAAACTACGTATATATATATATACACAGTGCTTTTTTTCTGGAGGCACTCTGCAACGTACGCAGTACCGGCACGTTATTTATTATTTTTTTTTAAAATTAAAATTTTAGTTTATTGACAGTAAAAATATACTTCATGCATGTCGTGAATATGTTGAAGAAAATAAATACTCAAAATACAACTTCCTCTAAAGCACACTTTGTACACAATTGCAGTATCTTGTGTGCCAGGTATTGCTCCATGTATATGCAGTTTCATGTGGATGTTTCAATTTGCATTGTTTGAGAACTGGCTTCCTGTCCATTTATCTAACATGTCACAATTACATTATTTAAGCAGATAATATATAAAATTCTTATATGACAAATTGTGAAAACACGAGTGTTGTAAAATAACATAAGCAATAACTTTAGAACTGGGTGTTCTGTACGGCCACATCATTATTGTAATTGGTGTTCAACAGAGCGTTATTGACGTAAACATAAATGCATGACAGTTTATACAATTTAAGGGGTTAGGGCACTTATTTAATGGGGAAAAAATCGCAATCCTCAGGTTTTAACAGGCCTGGATTTTTTTTAGTCTTGTAATGATAACATATTACAGTAAGATTTCCAATCAATTATTTTGTCTTGTTCACTTGCATTTTCGTTTGATTGAAATGTGGATAAATCGGCGCTTTTTATGCGGAAATGTAAAATTGAAGAAAAAGGTAAACAATACTTGAAAATTCAAATATAACAAAACAAACTCAACAGCCTTGTTTTCATTGTCCGTGTCTTTACTAGGGCATTAGTTTAATTAAAAAAACAAAAATAACCGCTCTATGTCCAATGCAGCCGTCACGCACTGTGCAGATGTCTTTTTAATTAAATAATAAAGACAGTGTAAGTAAATGGACCCCAGGCCGTGCTACGGAGTTCTTGCGTGTGGGTCAAGGTTTTCCTTGGAGTTCTGGTATATCGAGACGAGTATCGCAGCACCTATGGGTGTATCTAGCGTGCAGCGATGACGGTTCTTACATGGCGTAATATCAATTTAAAGTAAAGTACGTAAAGAGCCCCGTCACACCAAGTGGAGTTTATGGAATATGGTGTTATAGCTCGTTTCAAATCACGTGCCCAACTTCAAAACGCTATTACTCAGTAACCGTTTGTTAAAACTGTTGAAATTTTCCAAATGTTATTAGAATGCAAAAGACCCTTTAAATGTATATTTAACAAATATCTTGCAGCTGCAGTTTTCTTAAAGCGGCGAATTTCTTTGATGTTTGTCAAAATTGTAAATTGTGAAGCCCTAAAGAATAGAAATTACCGTAGTTGCTGGTCTATGATTAATTTTCATTAGGTAAAGGCGTGGCCGTAATGGGGAAATAACTGAATACGACAAAACACCAGAATTATTGTTGTCTTCTCAGTTCGAGGACGGACGATAATATCAAGGTATACCTGTATGTCCAATTTTCATAGTTGTGTGGTCCTGAAAAGGACCGTTTGTTGAACTAATTTAAGGTAATATAGGGGCCAACATTGTGGGGGCTATATACTTTCATTCTGAATCATACGAGTCTAAAAGCTTAATAACTGTTTGGGGTTGAACATTCCACAAACCATCATTTTTCCAATATTACTCTACCTGTTTTAAGACGTGGTCTTCACATTTAGCCCAATAATCTTTGTCTATATTTAATAAAGCGAGATTAGCAAGAGTCTTTACATCGCATATTTTGAATGTTGTATTTTCATCTGCCACTTGTCCTTTTAATTTTGCCCAGATTAGTTCTATTGGATTTAAATGAGCATGGTAAGGTGGCAGCCTCAAGCTTATATGACCGTGCTCTTGGATAATGTTATCTATTTGAAAAATCTTTGTCCTTTGTTTTTGCTTTACTAGAGATAGTAATTCAGGTTTTAAGTACATGTTATTAAATTGTATGTGCTCCTTTGTGAGCCATATCTTAATAGCATCTTTTGTACTGGATGACGTCGGGACTTTATCTTTAAGTGCACCAATGTTGTGGTACGCTGCATTGTCCATTATTAGGCAAGATGGTCGATCTAGTGATGGGAGAACAGAATTTTCAATCCAATGTCTAAATATGTGACCATTCATCTCAGACATTAATCCCGATTGTCTATGGATTTTGAAAGAAAAATGAGCTCTGCATTCTGTATTAGTCCATGTTGTCGACTACCTGCATGAGCAATTATCAAGCGCTGTCCTTTGCTGCTAGGTATTAATCTCTTAATCTTTCCATCTGATGACTGCCATTCCCTTTGGTTAGTGTGGTGAGCATTGATCCATGTTTCATCCAAGTACACAATATCATAACCTTGCTTGCGCACCTCTTTTACTTCACGTAAGTACTTGCTTCTCTTGACTACTATATGTGGCTTCTCACAGATGATGTTTTGTCCATTGGAATACTTTCTGAATGTAAAACCTGCAGCTCTCACATTCCTCCATAATGTAGACTTTGATATTTCAATACTGTTGTTCTTTTTCAGCGATACTTTTAATTTTCTTATTGTAACAGTTTCATTCATACCCAACATTTTGCGAATTTCACTTCTAATAAGTTCACTGTCGAAATTATCCCACATTTTTGCTCTTCCTTGTGATTTTGTATATTTTGAACATTGACGGTCACGTGCTTGAATCCAGCGATTAAATGACCGTTTAGATAAATCCAAAATGTGTCTTGTCCTACTCTCAGGGTTTTCTAAAGAATGAAATAATCTTCCTCGTTTAGCCTCTTTGCAAAAATAGTAATACATTTTTATTGCGATGTTTTGTAAACTGCAGAATTTCATTTTAAGACTCACGATAAATATTATTGTTCCACGTCCTCACCTATGAATGAACGGAAATGGAACACACAACTTCTCGTGTTTTTACAAGTGTCTAATTGTGTCAAAAACCACGGTAAAAGCGTGCAAACACACAATTTTACCGTGTATGGATTTTTACTCGCTATTTTTAACTTAAAATACTGTAAACATTAAGTTTTGACTACATCAATGGGTCGTTATAAATTTATAAAATCAAATAAGCAACAATAATAACCAAATGTTTTTTTTTAATTAAATTAATTCCCTGTTGGGTTCTAATCATTATAACTTTACATGCAAATTTTGAACAACTTACAACAAGCGGTTAAAAAGCTATCGATTTTAAAAGTTGGGCACGAGTTATGAAACAAGCTATAGTGACCATACATTTTTTTTATCTTCGGAATATGATTTTTTGAATAATGTGGTCAGCTGTACGCCAGTGCCGCTTTGCTAGAAAAAAAATGCAGAAATGATTTTAATGAGCCTCGGTGGCTGAGTGGTTATTGAGCTCGCTTCATGATAAGAAGGGTTCAGGTTTGTTCCCAGAAGTGGTGCATTTTTTTCCGAATGATAAAGCTCCAAAGGTCTTAGAGGTCCCAGCCTCTAAAAATCGGTACCTTTGATTTCTTGGGAATTAGAGGCAGCCTGACATGAAACCGACCATATCACCCACAATTTAACGGGGTCATAGAAATATATCGTCACTAACATCATATTGCCCATACGCTAGCAAGGAGTGAAGGGAACCTGTACTCTCTTTTTTTTACCAATTTAAAGCTCGGTAAACTTTTAAGCCTTAGATCAGAATTGAATCCGACCTCATATCCATTCACTACCCACTGAGCTATCGCAAACCGTAGAACAAACTGAAATAAGGAGTCATGTTAAATTGTCTGCTTTTCTACACACTGAACAATACAAATACTTTATTCTTGTAAGGACGCCCAAAGCTCTTCAATGTTGTCAGAAACTGCATGACGAAAGTAACAAGACAAGATGGAGTAAATACTACTAAGAAGATAAGAAAGTAATACAGTGAAGAACAAATAATGCATCGCTTTATTGGTGTACTGAGGGAACTTTAGTCATAGAAAAATGTGTTCCGGTTGTAGCCAGCCTGTGATACTGGCCTGATCACATTTATCTTGACACGAATTCTGACATTTTAAAAGGTAATGCCGAGAAAAGCTCATGGCTTCGTAGAAGTCGGGCCAGACTGAGAATCTATTGTTCATTCATATCATGGTCCAGACTCCGGGGCAGACGAGAATTGACAACGACATCAATAAGGCAGTCTTAAACTGGCGTTAGAGCAAGGACTTCCCGTTCGAGCTGGAAAGGCGTGAATCGCATGTCAAGTGTCAAATATTGGCACCAAATGTGAGGACTGATGGGTAAAGAATAGAAACTGATGACACAGAAAAAGTGGTTGGTTGTAGGGCATGTTGTCAAAGAACGGTCGCTGACGTTGGCTGAAGTGATGGACACATAGACAACAAATGTGTGTGTCAATAAATATTATTTCCCTAAAGATGGAATTGTTGTCACGTGTCATGTTCGTTCATAAATTTTTGCCGATGCAATTTATTTAATTTCTCAGCAATTACTTATTTTAAAAACGTGTTCTTTTCTTTTTTTTTTTTGCAAGTGGTCCTATTTTTGTCCCATGTTAAATATTTTAACCACAAATGGTTTGTTGACTGCACAGAAGTATCAAAACTGTCATTTTCTTTGCTATTCTTATTAGTTTCTTAATTATTGGTGTATGAACACTTGCAATTTATAGTAACGCAGTATATTTGTTATATTTAATAAACTAGAGGAGCAAATGTAATTGTTCCTGAGTAGATGAAAGTCCATTTTAATTTATAAGAAATAAGCATTAACTTGTTTTCAGTGCGCTTATTTCATAAACTCTTTCCTGTAGAAAACATGTATGTAATTATTATTTGTTCTTGATATCACTTATTGTTGTTGTCTTTATTCATCTGGAGTAGCTAAATGAATTGTGACGTGAATCTGTTCCACCTACCTACATATTCAGAGGCATTTTTAAATCGACATTCATCCTTTTAAAGGGACATAGACATTTGCGTGCTGAATCACTTTTATACATAGAACCAACACACTCTATATGCAATATCGGATGAATCGATCATTGTTGGTTGAATGAAGCGTAAACTATTCTCCCGCCAATAATCTTCTTCCTCCTTTATCTAATGGTTCTCACATATGATCGAGTGTTGTTTGACAATGTCTGAGAGTGTAGTAGAAACGATATGATGTACATGGCAAAGTTTGAAAGTGGTGTTTTCACGTGTCACTTTACCATTAACCCTTGCCCAAACTAATTAAGTTGGATCTAAATGTGAATGGAACGGTGGTAATCGTAAACACCTATGACCATGCTCCTGTATTGTTTTGAGTTTCTGGAAAATATTTGCTTTAAGTGAATATTTCACAAGTGACAACAATTCAAGCTTCATGTACATTTGCGTAAATGGAATATTGTCTTCATGTGGCTTTGTTAGCCACATTATAATATCTCATCTTTAGTAGATGATGATGCCGGGATCTTGTCTTCCAATACCATTTTCCAATAATCCATTTCGTCTGCTACCTTCATGGGTTGTTATCAACTGTTGACCTTTGCTACTTGGTGCCAATCTCTTTATAGTTCTATCTGCAGTTTCTCACTTCTTTCCATTAGTATGGAGTACATTTATCCATGTTTCATTGATGTAAACAATATCGTAATTTTTGTTAAGAAATTGTTTTAATTTGTCATAAATATGTACTTCTAAAAGCCACTATGTGAGGACTTTTACAGGCGGCATTTCTGTTCTAGTGTCACCACACACTCAAGATCCTACTATTTCTGTTCTAGTGTCACCACACTCAAGATCCTACTATTTCTGTTCTAGTGTCACCACACTCAAGATCCTACTATTTCTGTTCTAGTGTCACCACACTTAAGATCCTACTATTTCTGTTCTAGTGTCACCACACTCAAGACCTTCTATTTCTGTTCTAGTGTCACCACACTCAAGATCCTACTATTTCTGTTCTAGTGTCACCACACTCAAGATCCTACTATTTCTGTTCTAGTGTCACCACACTCAAGATCCTACTATTTCTGTTCTAGTGTCACCACACTCAAGATCCTACTATTTCTGTTCTAGTGTCACCACACTCAAGATCCTACTATTTCTGTTCTAGTGTCACCACACTCAAGATCCTACTATTTCTGTTCTAGTGTCACCACACTCAAGATCCTACTATTTCTGTTCTAGTGTCACCACACTCAAGATCCTACTATTTCTGTTCTAGTGTCACCACACTCAAGATCCTACTATTTCTGTTCTAGTGTCACCACACTCAAGATCCTACTATTTCTGTTCTAGTGTCACCACACTCAAGATCCTACTATTTCTGTTCTAGTGTCACCACACTCAAGATCCTACTTTCATCTTAACGGAATGAACAATAACATTCTTTATAAAACAGCAATAAGTTTATTCCATTGATCATGGCGCCGACCCCTCGACGCTGAAAGGCAGATGAGGAAGGAAAGAAGAAGAAGGAGAAGAAGTAGTCTCGAAACGGACGAACATTAACCTCATACAAAATTGCTCTGTGCCTGCAGAAGTCTACAACCGGAGAAGATTTTAACAAACAAGAAACACTTTCAATGGTTGTGACAGTCTTTTAATCTCACGAGAAATAGGATATAGAGTACATGACTAACACATTAGCATAAACTGTTTTGTTTCCTTTATTATTCCTTTAATTTTCTTTGTTTTTATTCACGTCTCGAATCAATAGCATACCTCAATATCCCCATATGAGTTCGTCTGTTCTGAGCCCAGAACCTGCAGTATACTGTCGATATAAGAAATGAAAGCACCCGTTCTTATTATCATGAAATCGCTCTCTCCCAGATATAACAAATATCAACGTTAAACCGACCTGCGTTAACAAGTTATTCCTTTTATTAAACATGATCAACACCCGTATTACTCCGGACATCTTTTAATTTTGGGAAGATTTTGTTTTTTAGGTTTTGAAGAAGTTTTGAAAATATTTTGTTGACTTTCTTTTATTTATCACTCGCGTACCATGCAGCTGCCGGTGTCATAGAGTGCTCTAGTTATGTTTCTCGATACTTATTTCACTAAACTAAGAGGGCGCACTCATAAAATGTTCATTATACGGTGTACTGGAAATTCTCGTGCACTTTACAACAGAAGAGGTTAAGCAAAAAGACAGAAACGTCAAACTACCTCTTTGCTCGACGGTGAAAGGTAAATAAGGAAGGAAAGAGGAAGAAGAGAGTACCACTGCCATATCTGACAAAGCTTCTTTTATTGATCTATGGGCACTTGACCAAGGTGAATAGCACTCTTTCTTGTGGATGATACCGACTTTTTGTTCTGAACTGTTTTAGTGATACTGACGTAAATAGCCGGCCCTAAGTCAGTTTTTGTTCAGGCCTTATTAATTGTTTATCAAGTTGTCAAATAAGGATGATACCAATAAAAATGCAGTGCACTTGTATGCAATAAGTACGCATCTCTAGGGTTCATTCTGGCGAAACGTTGGTGATGTTTTGTATCTTCTTATCTTCTCTTTTTGCCGCAAAAAAATGTAATTTTTTCCATTTTATCAAACTCTTCCGATTTCTTCGACTCCTTCTCCTCACTTTTCTTTCCATTTGTTTTCCTATTTCTCTTCTCTTCTCTTCTCTCACTTTAACAAACATAAAAACACATACAATTTTAACCACAGACGTTTCTAGCACGACAGTCCACGGATGCGGGATTCACTTTATGACTCAAAGACCATGAGTGCGATATCATATAAACAGCATCCAGTCGTAAACGTGATTAATTGCCTTGAGAAGTGAAGGAACGTGATATCTTTCTGAAAAAGAACTGCCTCCTCTCTCGCTCCCCTTCCACACCCACCCATCAACCCACACTTGTAACCTGTTAATTCTTGTAGCCCAAAGACTGATAAACATAATACTTGATCTTCGTTATAACACACATACTACACTTACTTAACCTTATGCCGCATATACTACACTTACTTAACCTTATACCGCACATACTACACTTACTTAACCTAATACCACACATACTACACTTACTTAACCTTATACCGCACATACTACACTTACTTAACCTTATACCACACATACTACACTTACTTAACCTTATACCACACATACTACACTTACTTAACTTTATACCGCACCTATTTCACTTACTTAATCTTATACCACACATACTACACTTACTTAACATTATACCACACATACTACACTTACGTAACCTTATACCACACATACTACACTTACTTAACCTTATACCACACATACTAACCTTATTTAACCTTATACCGCACATACTACACGTACTTAACCTTGTACCACACATACTACACTTACTTAACCTTATACTACACATACTACATTTACTTAACCATATGCCACACATACTACACTTACTTAACATTATATCGCACTTACTACACTTACTTAACCTTATGCCACACATACTACACTTACTTAACCTTATGACACACATACTACACTTACTTAACCTTATGCCGCATATACTACACTTACTTAACATTATATCGCACTTACTACACTTACTTAACCTTATGCCGCATATACTACACTTATTTAACATTATATCGCACTTACTACACTTACTTAACCTTATGCCACACATACTACACTTACTTAACCATATACCGCACATACTACACTTACTTAACCATATGCCACACATACTACACTTACTTAACCATATACCGCACATACTACACTTACTTAACCTTATACCACACTTACTCCACTTACTTAACCTTATACCACACTTACTCCACTTAGTTAACCTTATACCACACTTACTCCACTTACTTAACCTTATACCACACTTACTCCACTTACTTAATCTTATGCTGCACATATTACACTTACTTAATCTTATGCCGCACATACTACACTTACTTAACCTTATGCCGCACATACTACACTTACTTAACCTTATGCCGCACATACTACACTTACTTAACCTTATGCCGCACATACTACACTTATTTAACATTATACCGCACCTTCTACACTTACTTAACCTTATGCCGCACATACTACACTTACTTAACCTTATGCCGCACATACTACACTTACTTAACCTTATGCCACACATACAACACTTATTAAACCTTATACCGCACTTACTCCACTTACTTAGCCTTATACCGCACTTACTCCACTTACTTAGCCTTATATCTCTATATGTGGTCTTGTGTTGCCTGACTAGCCACAAGAAAAGGGTACCATAATTTGTACGTGACAGTATTTAGTTTCATTCTTGGAGTTATCGTTACTACAGTCAAGAGAGTCAATACCTGCCCTACTGTTCTCTCCTGGGTGTTAGCTACTGTTGATCATCCAATCATTCAGTGCCGTTTCCGCATCGAAGGTTGGCTACCATGAAGCGCTATTCTACTCTTTGCTTTGATGGTGCAGATTGTCATAGGTTGACTTGTCCATCTTTTGATGATCTTAAAACGATCATTAGAATTTCTATCCAAACTTCCTTTGGAATATTACGTGATGGAACTACCTTTATGCAAAAGTATAAGTTATTCAACTGGATTATAATTGTAACAACTGGAAAAATTGAGGGACGAAGAGATAGAGGGAAGCAAAGAGAAAAAAAAATAACAGACAGCTTAAGAGAATGGCTTGGCAGAAGGTCAACAACAGAAATTATAAATAGCTGCCCAGATCGAAAGTTGTGGAGAGACATGATCACCTACGCAAGTATGCCCGGTAATTGACGATGACGATGATAAGTTAGTCGAGTATTATTATATCTTACTTCATCTATTTGTATCTCACCCTTCTTTTTTTTCATACTTGATAATTCTCATATCTGCATTCCTCTGCTTTTCTTACCTTCAACTTTCGTCTATCACTATGTTTGAATGTTTTCTCTCCTTTGTTATATTTTCCTAAAGGTTTCCTTGCTTCAGTGCATCTGTTTTCGTATTGCTCGCTTGACTCATAAAGTATTCTCTTATTATGTAATTTGCCCTGTTGTCTGTCTCAGATATTTGACGTTTAAAACACAAATTATAAGACGACACAGTAAAACATTACCAAGTGATCTCTTCCCTACGATATTATATAAAGCCTGATATACTTGATCTTCTACAGTATAAATCATAGCAAAATGTCGAAATAAAAATGAACAAATCTATTTTAGATGTGCACAAGAACTTACTTTTCTGTGGTAAAGTAAAAGTATTCTAATCTAAAGAAAAGTAAATGTACCATTATTCATTCTTATTTATTCATGTGGAATTCATATCACATCAGAAACTGACATTCGATCACTGTCAGTAAATGAGGAAGTGTGTCCACACTAATAGTTCCATCCGGTGGCTTGCTGGTTGTGCACAGAAGCTTTTACAAGTTGTCATTTCTATTTATTCGTCGCATTGTTCCAAACGGTTGTAATCTTCACAAGACTACAACCCCATTATAGCTCGTTTCAAATCATGTGCCCAACTTTTAAAATCGATATCTTTTTAATCTCTTTTTGTAATTTTTTCAAAATTTGCATGTAAAGTTAAAATGATTAGAACCCAACAGGGAATTAATTTCATTTAAAAAAAAACATTTGGTTATTATTTTTGCATATTTGATTTATGTAAATTTATAACGACCCATTGATGTAGTCAAAACTTAATGTTTACAGTATTTTAAGTTAAAAATAGCGATTAAAAATCCATACACGGTACAATTGACGTTTTCGCACGCATTCCACGTGGGCTTTCTGACACAATTAGACACTTGTAGAAAACACGAGGCATTGTGTGTTCCATTTCCGTTCATTCAGCGGCGAAGCCGTCCTCGAACTGAGCAGACAATAATTATCCTGGTGTTTTGTCTTATTAGGTTATTTCCCCATTACGGCCACGCCTTTACCTAGTGAAAATTAATCATAAACCAGCAACTACGGTAATTTCTATTCTTTAGGGCTTCACAATTTACAATTTTGACAAACATCAAAGAAATATCGCGGCTTTAAGAAAACTGCAGCTGCAAGATATTTGTTAAATATACATTTAAAGGGTCTTTTGCATTCTAATAACATTTGGAAAATTTCAAAAGTTTTTAACAAACGGTTAGAGAGTAATAGCGTTTTGAAGTTGGGCACATGATTTGAAACGAGCTATAGTGACAAAGTCAATCTACACAATACAATTGCGATCTGCCTCTCAAAGGTCAATACCACCTCATTATCTTTAGAGGCGATTACGGAACAAAGTAGTTGATTGCTATGATTGGACAAAGTATGTCGTAGCTTAGTGCCACGTGACCGCTATGGTAAGCGTGAAGGTCATACTAGGTCACCGCGAAATTACCTGACTAACGAAGCCGTGGTAAAGCTTAACAACTCCAGCAAGCCGTCAGTTGAACATATATATATATATATATATATATATATATATATATATATATATATATATATATATATATATATATATATATACTAGAACTGCATCCAGTAAATCAAGAGACAACATTCACTAAAATTTCAGAAATAAATCAGGGATGTTTCCTATTACCACTCTTCATTACCTATACCTACACATACGTTTTAAGCAAATATGCCAATTCCAAAAAATTAAAATAATATAAACTACTCTTAACCTTGATAGCATAACACCTAAGAAATTGTAACAACACATAAATCAGTAGTGTAAAACAAACAATATGATAATCAACACCAAAAATGCAGATTATTGTGACCGTCAGAAGAGAAAGCAAAGCGTAAATATATCAACAAGAAGCCACATTTACAAAACACACACAAACACACACACACACATATATGCATATATACAGAAGAGGCAACTATTTGCAGTGCTGCGGTAAAGCTGGCAGCAAGGAGCCAGTAGCGCGCTGTAACGTACGCTCCTACAGGGGATGGTAACAGCTTTACAAAATAAAAACAAACAAAACAAAATACTGAAGCTTAGGTGTACATGCGGCCTTTTTCAGAAAACGAAAACAACACCATTACTATATGCATATATATGCATATATATACTATATATATATATAAAGAGAGAGAGAGAGAGATTTTTTCTGGGGGTACTCTGCAACGAACGCAGTACCAGCACTTTTTCTTTTTTCTTTTTTAAATAAACAATTCCAATTTATTGACTGTAAAAATATACTTCACGCTTTTTATGAGTATCTTCAAGAAAATAAATTCCCAAATATAGAACTTCCTTCGAGAGCATACTTTGGACACAATTGCAGTATCTTCAAGAAAATAAATTCCCAAATATTGAACTTCCTCTAGAGCATACTTTGGTCACAACTGCAGTATCTTCCAGTGAATGTGAAAGGGGTTTCTCTCAGATGAACCTGATAGTAACTTCATCAAGGTCATCTCTGCTTGTACGGACAGCCTCGGCATTGATGTTCATCAGGATAGTGGGTCCTCCTCTCAACAAATTAATTCCTAGCAAATATGTGGATTCATGGCTACTCCGAGGCCGTCATTGTATAGTTGATACCAAAAGCAAGAAGCGATCTAGAGACGATGAGTGTATATTAGAGGATATGTTGAAAGTGTGGAAGTTGCTGTCAAATTTTCACGATGAATAATGACACTTTTTTCCCCATAAAAGACCCTGTATTAATAAACATAAAATGAAAGTTGTACTTCAACAATTAAGTGGAGGGCTGCTCCTAGGTCGTTATTCTGCAGTTGATACCGAGAGTGAGAAGCGATGTAGAGACAAAGAGGGTATATAAGAGTATATGTTAAAAGTGTAGAAATACATTTTTTTCTTCCGTTCGCCAGCTTTGACATCTGACGATGTCCCTAGAGACTAGGAACTGAATTTTGGTTGTTAATCCATTTTTCCCTGGCAGCCGTGTGCGCAAATGTCCCTCGCCACACAGGTAGATAACTCCGACTTCGGAGGTACTCATATTTTTTAACGTCGATGAGTAATTGACGTTTCAAACCGGGCCTCGCTGCTGAGACCAGGGGTGGTTGCCGCGGAGAGAAATCAAAATAAAAATTCCAACCGGTGCAGCAGCGATTTGAACCCACAACCTCTCTGTCTCGAGGCCGGCGTCTTGCCTTGAGACCAACCAGTCTCTGAGAAATAAATATGATAACATGTTCAGAGTGAGTACTGGTACTTTTACCAGAAAAAAGCGCTCTGTAAATATATATATATATATATATATATATGTTTGTATGTGTATAAATATTAAAAATCAGCATTCCATAAAATAAAGAAGTTATTGTGCAATCCATTTTTAACAATAGAAACAAGGAAGAGTTCTTAAATGTTATGTAGGACCAGTCTTAACATATGGATGTCAATAATGGACAATAGTACAATAGACACAAAAATCACTGGAAGCTGTAGAAATGTGTTTACAGAAGAATGTTGAGAATTCCATGGACAGCTAAGAAGAGTAATGAAAGCGTACTGAATGAGGCCAAAGCAAAGAGAGAGCTAAATTCCAATATTAGGAAGAAACAATCATTTTTTAGTCATGTAATGAGAAGAGAACAACTGGAATATATTGTGTCAACTGGGGAAGTTCATAGACGAAGAGATAGAGGAAAGCACAAAGAAAAGATACCAGACAGCTTAAGAGAATGGCTTAGCAAAAGGTCAACAGAAATGATAAATAAATGTCGAGATTGAAAGTTGTGGAGAGACATGATCACCTACGCCAGCAGGCATAGTACGTGATGATGATGATGATAGCGAACTAGCATATAATAGATTATTTTGTGCACGACAACGGGAATTATATAGAATGAGCCAAGCTGTGAATTTGAAACTTGGAGCATGCTGTTAGGATTATTGCTAATCTCAGTTAGAAAAAAAAATGTGTTCAGGGATGGGCATTATAACGTGACAGAGGTCCACAATACGAACAGGGGACATAAGTGAGAAGTTCTGCAATGTTGTAAAGAGCAATGTGAAATCTTAATATAACTTACAGTCTTATGTGACAATTTCTGGGTGTAGTAAAATGAACAAGAAGTAAGGTGACAATATGTGAAATGTTGTTTTCATATCACCATCATCATCAGGTACCATGTCTGCTGTCGTAGGTAATTATGTCTCTTTACAACATTCGATCTCTACAATTATTTTTCATTTCTGTTGTTGATCTTTTGCCAGGCTATTCTCTTAAACTGTCTTGTATCTTTTCTTTTTGCGATTTGTTTTTAGACAAGGTTGTGTGCTGTTACCAGATCTTTATCTTTTCGTCCTTCAACTCTTTCCCAGTTGTAAAATATATTCTAGCTATTCCCTTTTCACTATATAGCAAAAAAAATATTCAAACAACAAATCTACAGCCCCCTGTAATTTTCTTGTCTGTTGTCACATTGCCCATGATACACATCCATATGTCAAGAATGGCTCTACGCAACATTTATAACTGTTTTTCTTGTTTCTACTTCCGAAAATTGATTGCCCAGTATCTTCCTCATTTATTGGAAAGATGATTTTGCCTGAGCATTCTGCATGTCTCCTCTCTTGCTCATCAACCATCTGAGATTCACATTGTTCCCAGATACTTAAATTTATTTCCCTGTTTTAATATTGTTCCACTTGTCTTTATTGTGCATTGCGGTGATGTCTTTTTTTGTTCTTGCTATCATTTATTCTATCTTCTTGCTATTAAGGCTGAGTCCTTTATTTTTTTTCCTTCATAATAATGTCTGACATTTGTTGTAACTCATTTTCACTCTACTAGAAAGGACAAGGGGTAGGGTTCGATCGCAACTGACGACTTCCGGGTTTCACCAAGCCTTTAATGGGTACCAGATTTTTTCTGGGAAAGTGCAGCGGCACAGGCGTAATACCGACCACATTACCCTAAAAATCATGTGCCGAAGGTCTGTAAAATTTATGGTCGCTAACACCATATTCCCTATACGCCAATCTTGGCGTGACGGGGGTACTTTACTTTTTTTTTTACTTTACATTTTCACTCTAAGCCATTAAGATTGTATCATCGGCATACATTAGATTATTTATGTTATGACCTCCAATTGTTATTCCAGGCACGTCCCTTATATATCCTAAAACAATCTCACTATACATATTAAATAAATCTGGTAACAGCACACAACCTTGTCTAAAACACTGTTTTATTTGTTGAAACCTTCCCAATTTTCCAGTTCTTATGGCCACTGTTTATTCCCAGTACATAATCATCATGTGCCATACCGGTTGGCGTAGGTGATCATGTCCCTCCACAATCTTCTATCTACAGTGCATCGTATCAGTTCTGTTGTTGACTGTTTTCCATGCCATTACACCAAGCTATCCAGTATTTTCTCTCTTTGTCGCCAGCGATCTCTCTTTCCTTGTATTTTGCCAGTTGTAACCAAGTATTCCAACTTTCCTCTTCTCATGATGTGCCCCAAAAATGTTGATTGCTTCTTTCTGATGATTTTAATAGCTCCCTTTTCTTGTTGGCCTTTTTGAGAACTTCCTCATTGGTCTTTTTAGCTGTCCAGGGAACATTCAACATCCTTCTGAGAAATCCATCTCTGTGGCCTCTAATAGTCTTTTCATTTGTTTGTCTACTGTCCATGATTCATTTCCATATGTCAGAATTGGTTCTATATAGCACCGATGAACCCTCTTTCTCATTTTTATTGACATAGATTTGTTGCATGAGATAGTTTTCATTTTCTGAAATGCTATTTTGGCCTGAGCTATTCTGCTTTTTATTTCTGTGTTGCATCTCCCATCTGATGTTATTATTGTGCTTAAGTATTTGAAACGTTGCACTTGTTTCAGATTTGTCTCGTTTATTTTTATGCTGCATGATGGTGGTGATTGTTTCTTCGATATAACCATTACTTCTGTTTTCTTACTATTCAGACTGAGGCCTTTCTTGTTGCTTTCTTTTACTATTATGTCTATCATTTCTTGTATTCATTCTCTGTCTCTGCTATTAAGACTGTGTCATCTGCATATCGCAAATTATTTATGTTGTGACCGTTGACTTCAATTCCTTTTTTGTCTACTATTGATCTCATAATATATTCGTTGTAAAGTGAAAACAAATCCGGTGACAGAACACAGCCTTCTCTGACTTCTTGCTTTATATATTGGAATTGTCCTGTTTGGTTGTTAATTCGTATTGCTGCTGTCTGTTGCCAGTACATGTTTTTTTATGATTCACAGATCCTTGCCATCAATGATTAATTTCTCCAGCATATTGATTATTTCCACATGCTTTACTTTGTCAAATTGTTCTCAGTACATGTCCTATATTATTCTTACACCTTAGCTGTCAACGTTTGTTTATGCGTTCTAAAATTGTGATTATTTCTTGATCCTTTCATTTTGTCAATGCTTTGGTATAATCTATGAAGCATAAGTATTGATATGTTTTCACCTCTATAGCTCATTCTACTAAAGATCTTATGATATATATGGCATTGTTAATTCTTCAATTTGTTTGTATTTGGCTTTGGCATCGTTTTTTGTGTGTGTTGTATTTCAACCACTTTGCATCTATGCTTTAACCATGTTTCTTTTGCCTCACTGTATTTTATTACAATATTTGTATTTAATTAATTTATACACATCTTTGTTATCCATTTTTTTCTTCTTGTATCCATTAGTTGTAAAATGTCAGCTGTCATCCATTTTTTTTCTTGAAATTGTCCTCACTAGTGGTATGAACTCTCTTGATGTTTTCTGCATTGATTCTTTTAGCATTTCCCACTGTTCATCAATGCTTTACATCTTCTCTATCGCATTGTAACCGTTCTGAATTAAATGAGGCTCACTTTGCTGTTTTTAATTTTACTTTAAGCTTTCCCACAACTGGTAAATGATCACTATTGCAATATGGTCCTAGTCGAGTTTTCACACATACCAGACTGTTATTAAATATGTTGTTTATCATTTATTGTCGATTTGATTACGTGCGTTGTCACTTGGGCTTTTCCATGTCCACGTCCACAGACGTTTTGAACGTTGCTTTAAGCAGATGTTTCCTATCGTCATGTTGTGTGTTCTTGCCCAGCCAATATGTATGTCACCTCTTTTATTTCTCTCTCCTAAACCATAAAAACCAATCACTTCTTCAATCTTTTACTTTTGCGTTGAGATCCCCTAGAACTATGGTGTTTTCATTTGATTTGCAGTGACAAAGTGCCATATTAAGCTCGTGGTAAAAATTATCAACTATTTCCTCTGGACTGTCTGCTGTTGGTGCATACACGTATATGAGATTAATGTCTATAGGCTTTCCATTCAATTTAACTAATAAGACTGTCTAATACTGCCCAACAGCCTATTACTGCTCTAGATCTGTCTGCATCCAAGATGATACCTACTCCTTTTTGGTGTTCAGTACCTCCAGAACAGATGATTTTGTGTTCATCAGAATATATCTTCCCTGTTCCATGTTATATTGGAGCCGCGATAGCTCAGTGGTTAGTGACTGGACTAAAAGGACAAGAGGTAGGGTTGAATAGCAATCGACGGCTTCCGGTTCACCCAGCCTTTAATGGGTACCTGATGTTTTTTTCTGGGAAAGTAAAGCGGCACGGGCGTAATACCCACCACATTACCCCAAAAATCATGTGCAGAAGGTCTGTAAAATGTATCGTCACTAACACCATATTCCCTGTACGCCACTTGGCGTGACGTGGGTACTTTACTTTTTTCCCCATTTTTTATAGTATCGTGGAATAAGAAGATAAGCAGCATCAAACCATTTCTCTAACTTATGGTTATGTTATTATGAAACATGCCCGATGTTGTTTCTAGAGTTGAATGAAGATAACAATAGACTCGGCCACTACATTGATACTTGAATAACAAATTAGAACCCACTTGACACAAAACGGACAAATTAGCAAAGATGTGAATTGTTAACATCACAATGCCAAGCCATACACAAGCAGCCAAATGATGGAAGCCATTGTAGTATTTCAGTGAAGTATCTTTCCTCATCCACAGCATAATCCAGACCTCACTTCCTCGGGTATATCATTGTCTTTGTAGACCTCTTGATGGCAAGCTTTGAGACCCACTTCAAAAACGAGTATTGTCTCGATACAGGACGATACTGCATCTGTACTCCGGAAATCGCTCATTCTTCGTTGGCAAAATAAAACTAATCCACAGAAAGAGCAATTGTTGACAATTCTATTATGTTGAATTTTAAGTGCAAAAAAACCGTGTTTACAAATAATCTGTGTCTATGTTGTATTTTTTTATTTTCGGTCAAAAAGAGTGTATTTTTTTAAAGAAATAATCTGATGCAAAATGTTTGAAGTGATCCTAGTTTTAAATGTATATATATATATATATATATATATATATATATATATGTGTGTATATATATATATATATATATGTGTATATATATATATATGTGTGTATATATATATATATATATATTATATATATATATTATATCAAAATTTTAGAAAGCATAAACGTAGACAGCAAAGATCTAAGAATAATAAAGAACATGTACTGGACACAAACAGCGGCCACAAGAATTGGAAACCAATTGGGAATGTTTCAACAAATAAAACAAGGTGTTAGACAAGGTTGTGTGCTGTCACCAGATTTGTTTAATGGTGAGATTATTTTAAGATCCATAAGGGATATGCCTGGAATAACAATTGGAGGGCATAATATAAATAATCTAAGGTATGCTGATGATGCAGTCTTAATCGCTAAGAGTGAAAATGAGTTACAAGAAATGTTGGACATTATAGTGAAAGAAAAAAAAAATAAAGAACTCAGCCTTAATAGCAAAAATGCAGAGGTAATGGTAACAACAAGGAAAAAGACATCACCTCAGTGCAAAATAAAGACAAGTGGAACAATATTAAAACAGGTAAATGAATTTAAATATTTGGGAACTTTGTTAACCTCAGATGAAAGATGTACAAAAGAGGTGAGATGCAGAATGGCTCAGGCAAAAGCAGCTTTCCAAAAAATGAGGAAGATACTATACAATCCATTTTTGACAATAGAAACAAGAAAAAGAGTTCTTAAATGTTATGTAGAACCAGTCTTAACATATGGATGCAAATCATGGACAATAGGACAACAGACAAGAAAATCACTGGAGTTTGTGGAAATGTGGTTTTACAGAAGAATGTTGAGAGTACCATGGACAGCTAAGAAGAGTAATGAAAATGTTCTGAGAGAGGTCAACGCAAAAAGAGAGCTAATTTCCAATATTAGGAAGAAACAATCATCATTTTTTGGCCATGTAATGAGAAGAGAACAACTGGAATATATTGTAACAATTGGAAAAATTGAGTGACGAAGAGATAGAGGGAAGCAAAGAGAAAAAATAACAGACATTGCCACTGCCTCTTTTACCTTGTATTTTCCCTTCCACGATTACTTTTAGCAGGCTGTTGTGTCTTTTAACGCACCCCAAAAATTAAATTTGTCTTCTTTGAATTATATTTAGTAGTTCTATTTTCATTTTTAGTTGTTTTAAGACATCATCTTTTGTTTTCTTTTTTTCCGTGGAATTCTTCCTATTCTTTTATAGATCAATATTTCAAAGGCTTCAATTTTCTGTTCTGTTTTTTGTGTGTCTAATGTCCATGTTTCAGCGCCATACAGGAATGTTGAGAGAAGAACTACAAGAAATAAAAAATAGATTATTTTTTTTACGAAAGGACTAACGTGAAAACATGTTTTACCTTTGTATCTACAGTTTACATTAAAAAAACCGAGGTAAAAGTACATGAATTAGGTAAATTGGGAAACAAAATACATGTAACATGTTTAATTCAAATTTTCGCTAAAGTTAAGTGTTATAAAAAAAACATTGAAACTAATCATCATAACGTTATTACGTCATAGTTAAAATTTGTTTTTTGGCTACTGATCTATATTAGACTCGTATAGGTCGTATGACTTTCTGAGGGGACAAATGATCGCACTCGATCTCGATCGACTTGTATGTTCAACTCGGCCCTAAATGTGTACCTTCAACCGTTTCTCGCAAAGAAAAAATGTGCTGGTGTACTGCTGATCATGTTAATATTCCCCCCTCCATTTCCATCCCAACTAGCGCGCAAAAAAAAGCACAAGAAAATGTCTGATGGTTTTAAAAAAACACAAGAAAATGTCTGGTGGTAAAGACACTTCTCCCTGTACGCCAAGCTTGAGTACTCCATTGTTAATCTTTTCCTGGAGGGCTCATTGATCTGAATTCGTTTTTTGAGACATTAACACTCGCTTGAAAGCTAGCTTGTAAAACCTGGCCGTCATTCTTAACAGCCTAGTTTGTCAAGGTATATATTTTAAACTGTAAATGACATAACTATAAATCTGATAAATAAATTTCATGTGCACATATCGTCTAATTAATGTGGAGATTCGTGGCAACGGACAAGCTGAAGTGTTGACCTCGGTATTCATGTAGTTGGAATGATGAACATGTACATGGACAATTTCTGAAAGATCCTCGATGACTGAGCGAAGAGTAATGGCCGATCAATTAAAAAAACAGAAACATTTTGATAGCAATGTGGACATGTAGAGGTGATAACGAAATCTATTTAAGCATACAGTAAACGAGCTACCGGAATCTTAGGTGATCTTTCATTTTGTTGTCAGTTTCAGCGATTGATCCTGATGATGGGTTTGTCCCGGTGCTGTAATGCAGCCTATAGCAACGACAGACAAGACTAGGCTGGGATCAGATGATGGAGCTCATGTGGATAGACGATGACAACGTCCAACAGAACCCCTGGGCTGAAAGCTATCAGCCACCCAAAGCTGACTAACTATACTAGCTTCAGTGGCAACAGCTAACCTAGCTCCCATTCTCTCTGTCTACGATGGCTCTAGAGACTGACTTTTAAATGTGACTAAATGAATAACGATCAGAGAGATACCAGCAGCCCGGTATCAAGACAAAACGACGAATTGAAGTCGAATGTTTTGAGTTTAAAGGTGAACAAATCCAAGCTTGCTGTAAACGTCTACATTGCATTTGTGTGCTTTGTTCTATTTTACCCATTGAATTAGTTTCGCTACAATCGAGAGTTCTCCATATCCGCCCCCACATCTTGTCACAGCCACAACCCAAAACGAGTTGTCATCGTTGGCAAGTGCAACGCTTCTATGTTTATTTAGCATTCTTTTAAGCGACAATGATTATGAACAGTCGAAGGCGGAAGAAATCCTGCCGGATGGGGTAACAATTACCAGCGAGACAGTTGCTCAAGGCAAAATAATGGTAGTTCTCTGCATGGCTTCACGACAAAAGCGGATAGAATCGTTCATCCAATAAATGATAATCACAAAATGAAGCTAGTGTATGTAAGTAAAAAAAGTAAAGAGCCCCATCACGCCAAGTGGCGTATAGGGAATATGGTGTTAGTGACCATACATTTTACAGACCTTCGGCACATGATTTTTGAGGTAATGTGGTCGGTATTACCACCGGCTTTACATTCCAAAAAAATCCGGTACCCATTTAAGGCTCGGCGAACCCGGAGGTCGTCGATTAGGATCGAACCCTACCTCTTGTCCTTTTAGTCCAGTTCACTAACCACTGAGCTATCGCTGCTCCCTGTGTATGTACCGGACTCGACTAAAAATAAAATGTTTTCCTCCGCAGTCAAACCATCGACCCTTCAGACAAATAAATCACTGTCATCGTATGTAGTAACACATATTCATGTTTGTTAGGTACAATCTTCCTAGTTTTTTTTTTATCTCACTACTTATTCTTCTAATTGTAATCATACATCTATCTATAATAAATTCAGCTTACAAATGTAAAATACCAGTTCATTATGATACATGATGATATATGATACACTGAGAAACTGTTTTCGTATTAATTTTTTTTTAAACTGAATAATTATTTGAAATGAGATAATCAAAAAGATTCATTAGACTGAATAATGAACGAAGAAAAAAAAATAAAAAAAAGGGGGATAAAAAATGTAAGTTTTTGGACAGTAGCCAAATAAAATAACTGGAGTCAAGATTTCCAGACGTTGGTCAGTAATTCAAAAAGATGTTGTTGAGAATATCGCTGGGATTGTCACGAGAGAAGGAAAGCAGGGAGGTATGTCAAGCACATCGTAATTCATGGATTGTGAAAGGTCTTGAATGGTCATGGCTGGGGCTTCTCTTAACTTTTGACCTTTCCAATTGAAGACATCATACATAGAGATAGAGGCAGACAGCGATGTTTTTTGAAAACATACATTCCTCTTTCGCTATATTTTGTTGTTTAGTGACACATAGATCACAGTGATCATTCTGAGCAACAATTTCTTGAATGGTTGTATCCTGTCTTTATGATGTCATATAACTAACCCGAATCTCAATAAACTGCTTCATATATTTCTTTTGCTCCCTCGCCACCGTCCGACGAATCGATAATGTAGTTAGTGACGTCTTCTAGGGAAACATCTAAGTCTTGTTATCAGACTCGGGCAGGGGGACTGGTTGGTCTCGAGGCAAGAGACCCGCCTCGAGACAGAGAGGTTGTGGGTTCAAATCCCAGCTGCACCGGTGTGGATTTTTATTTTCTCTCTGCGGCAACCACCCCTGAACTCATCAGCGATGCCCGGCTTGAAACATCAATTACTAATCGACGGAATAAAATATGAGTACCGCCGAAGTCGGAGTTATCTGCCTGTATGGCGATGGACGCCACTGTGCACACGGCTGTCAGGGAAAAATTAATTAGCACGCACAATACAGTTCCTAGTATCTAGGGACTTCGTCAGAGGTGAAACCTGGCAAACGAAAAAAAAGACTCGGGCAGCTGTCATTTATCGAATTTCCCACGCTGTATTTCATTGAAATCTCTGTTACCCATTTGGTTATCTTTTAACTGTCTTTTTAATACATACACATTCTTTAGATGTCATCTCTGGCCAATTAGGTCACCTGTTTTTACTTTATACAATTTCTATTAAGAACAGATTCAACAGCCTAACAGTGGTTAGCGAATCATAGCGTTACGATGAGACAATCAAAGCTGGTAAAGATTATCTACAATCAGGTGGTGAGCCTGGAATCAGTTAACCAATCCGGTCACGTGGTTAGAGACAGGAGGGATTAGGTAACCCAAAAGAAATAATTACTTAGAAATTGGATTTCTTGGCCAAAAGGCGCATACAATGCAACATGTTAGAAACCATGACACAGCGCATTCCATAAGCCCATTAAATTTCTTTTGAACAAGAGATAATGACGAAGAACTGTCGTTATGAGAAAACAGAAAAGAATTTGAAGAAGAACTATGTACACATTTTCATTTGTTTACTCCTGTAAAACAGGTTTCGGTTGTTAATTTTGTTTACCAAGTTAATAATCAACCAAAAGCAATTTAGTCTCAAGTAAAAGTCAAAGTATAAATTAGTAGGATGATAATGATAATGATAACGATAATGACGATGATAACTATAATGATGATGATAATTATAATGATTATGATAACTGTAATGATAATGATAACTATATTGATGATAACTATAATGATGATGATAACTATAATGATGATGATAACTATAATGATGATGATGATAACTATAATGATGACGATAACTATAATGATGATGATGATAGCTATAATGATAGTGATAACTATAATGATGATGATAACTATAATGATGACGATAACTATAATGATGATGATACCTATAATAATAATTATAACTATAATGATGATGATAACTATAAAGATGATGATAACTATAATAATGATGATAACTATAATAATGATGATAACTATAATGCCGATGATAACTCTAATGGTGATACCTTTAATGACGATGATAACTATAATGATGATAATAACTACAATAATGATGATAACTATAATGACGATGATAACTCTAATGACGATGATAACTATAATGATGATAACTATAATGACGATGATAACTATAATAATGATGATAACTATAATAATGATGATAACTATAATGCCGATGATAACTACAATGATGATAACTATAATGACGATGATAAATATATATCATTTCTGATAGAGAAGCTAGTTCTCGCCCGACCAACAAATACAGAAATAATAGGCCCTTTATATCAACATATCCCACTACTGTGAAGACCATAGCTATGATCACCGTATTAGCCTATCTATTTTAACGGAGACTTTTCTTGAATCTTAATTCATAGATGAAGGTATCGGTCAGTTGTGGATCGTTGATCCCGCAGTGGAAATTATAAGTCACAGAGTGAAATTGAAGTTGAGTTTTGACGGAAACAACATTTCGTTCGACCATCTGCTATTTGAAATCAAATCAGCAGACAGAAGGTTAATATATCGTAACTATGTTGGAAACAATATATTTATATTTTAAAAATAAACATTACAGGGGTTCTATTAAGATTAAACGAGGGAGATAGCACAAACATTTTGGATAACAGACCATGAATCAAGCCAAACAACTCACAAAATCACAATCAATCGGCAATTGTTCTAGCTACCAGAAGGGTGAGAACCAGTGGATTGTATATGTCAGGAACACTAATGGGTACTGAAGATAGCGAAGAGAAGAACAAAGGAGCTAAGTGAACAATACCTACACAACTTTGTCAAATTATTGTCAAATACATGTCTGCTTGAGTTCGTGATCATGTCTCTCCCCAACTTTCTGTTTCTATTGTTGCTTATACATTGTGATGACGGTACTCCACTAAATATCTGCTATCTTTTTCTAATGTTTTCTCTGTCGCTTCTGCCCTCAGTTTTTCCTTTTATCACAAGACCCCAAAATAACGATTACGTTGGAGCCAATATAGAGCTTTCTATTTTTATTGACCCTTTATAGAACTGCTTTGCTAACTGATTGTCCATGACATTCTCGCCATTCTTCTATAACACCACATTTCTGTGGCATCAAACTATTTGTTTTTGTCGTTTACTTTCCATTCTAACGAAAAATAACAACAAAACCCATGTCAATTTTTGCTACAGTTTACCGTTCTCTCTCAAATATATCTGTCTTTAAATCTGACCTAGTTATCTGCCTGTGCGGCGAGGGACCATTGTACACACGGCTGCCAGAAAAAATGGATTAACACATAAAACTCAGTTCCAAATCCTTAGGGACTTGGCCAGAGGTGAAAGCTGGATACAGCAAACTCTGAATCATGTTCTACTGGGAATACAAAGCATCCGCTACTCATTTAACATTAATTGTCAATACTGAATTTTAAAAAAAAAATGTTTGACCTTTTTTTCGCCTTTCTCTTCTTGTGTGCATCTGTTTGACCAATCGCTAATGTTTGCAATTAACATCGTTATTTTCTATTGCTAAGACTAATACTGAGAGATGTAGATCTTGGAGGAATTATTTAATTTTTTAAAAATCACTTTACTCGGTGCTCACTATTTTAAAGTAAGGTGGCCAGTCCTTTGAGGATGTTTTGTGTTTTAAAGCTCAAAAATAAAACTTGAAATGCCTATTTATAGTTTAATATTTTGCACAATCGCACCAAGCACGTGTACACGTGTACATAATGACCCGAGTTCAATAACAACTCATCGCCTTTTTGATAAATCATCACAATAAAAACTCTTTCCTTCTAGATATAACACCATGTGTATTACTCTACAATCTATGGATAATCAAATAAAATAACAACTTTGCAAAGTTGATCATTTCACACAATAACAACATGCCAACCAATTGATAATATCATACAATAACAACATGCCAACCAATTGATAATATCATACAATAACAACATGACAACCAATTGATAATATCATACAATAACAACATGCCAACCAATTGATACTATCATACAATAACAACATGCCAACCAATTGATAATATCATACAATAACAACATGCCAACCAATGGATAATATCACACAATAACAAATCGCCAACCTCTGGATAATCCCACACAATATAAACTCCGCAAAGTTCTATATAATATCATACAATAACCCCTTATACCATTAGATAATCTAACACAATAACAACTTCATCAAGTCCTATATAATCCCATGCATTAGCTTGTCAAACCCTGAGTTAATGGCATATAATAACAACTCCACCAACGACTAATATAATATCACACAATAACAACTCCACCAACCACTAGAAAATCTCACACATTAACAACTCTGCCAAGTCTCAGATCACTCCACAGAATAACAACTCCATGAAGTTCCAGATAATCCCAACCAGTAACAACTCTGTAAACCCCTAGATAACCTTATACAATAAAATTCGTCAATCCCACATAATTCCACACAATAAGAACTATGCCAGGTCCTAGATAATCCACACAATAACAACACTGTTAATGCCCTAGATAATCTCACACAACAACTCGCCAAGCCCTAGACAATATCCCCCATAATAACACATCGCCAAGTCCAAAATAATCCCACACAATAATAACTCTACAATACAAAACAATCCCACAAAATAACTAACCAAGTCCTATCACCACTATTGTTCAACAAGGAAATATAGGAAATAACTCTAGAGGCAAAGCGGGCACTCTACAATACAATCTTCATCCTAACGTTGTGCTGACGTTGCCAGTCCTAGACCCTATATGTAAGAACAATAAGAAAAATAACCTCTAGTGAGATGAAATGTATTAGACGAATGACAGGAAAAAGCCTGAGAGATAAGACCAGAAATGATGAACTGAGAAAAAGCTAGGAATAACTCCCGCGATAGAATATATAAAGAAACAACAGATAAAATGGTTTGGCCAGTGATAAGCTAGAAAGATCAAAGCACAAAACAACGAGCCTTCAATAAACGTTGTGACCAGACTCAAGGGCCGATCACGGAAAAGATGGATTGACGAAATATTAGAAGCACAAACGAACAAAACAGCAGCAGAGGCGAATAGAAGAGCATATGACCGCAAATGATATCTCCCCACGACGCTGAAATTCAAATGAGGAAGGAAAGAAAAAGTCCTAAATAATTCCACACAATAAGAACTCACCAAGCCCTGTATATTTCAGTACAATAACAAATTATCATACATCACGCACAGTGGTAAAGTAACACTGTTTTAAAAACGTTACAATCGATATAACTGCATAGAAACATCATCAACATTAGATGCATACGATAGATCTGCAATGGAGATTAGCCAGCGTTTACATCAATAAATTCAAACTCATTTAAATGTTGGCATGGATTAAAACTACAACATCTTTGTTGTTTATTTCGTATTTGTTCAAGTGTACACATTTTAAAATCGGAAAACAATTATTCCCAATCTGCTTGACAGGGAGCCACGGTAGATCAACGATTAGTGAATCAGTATACATAGGACATGATGTCGGGTTCGATCCCGGCTTATGATTTTTTTTACTTTCATTCAGTTTTAAAGCTTGATTTCAGTTTATTAAAGCTAAACCACGCGATATAGTTACTAAGTTACTGCTCGCTTAATGGTCAACATGTATTCTTTGTTCTGGTGGGAATTAAGAATTAGACAAAGGGGATGTGGTATTGAGAGGCCAAATGCTGTTTCCATTTCTTTTCTGTTCCTCGTTTATGATCAACAACAAACTGCACCATCTACTTTTTTTATTTCAGAAATGTAAACTCTTTCCTTAAAAAAAAATACAAAACTAGAGAATAATATAAAGTCGACTGTGTTTGCTCCAGTTCATCGGTTCATATTGCGAACAGGATAAGAAGAGACGATTTAGCTTTTACTTGTAGCGAAGTGGTTTAGTTTGTGGTGAGGACCATAAATAATGTGGTATAGATCGTCTAGCTCTGTTGTGTGGATGTCCGGCTAAAAATGTACATTGTGTCCTAAAACTATGAAAGTAAATATATAGTTGATCTCTTTTCCTTCTATTTTTCAACTCCATTTGGAGCATAGGTCTCCAAGATACACTTTCCAAACCGCTATGTTTATTGCCATTCGTTTAAGATCAGTCCATGTCTTTCCCATTATTTTCATCTATCCTTCCATCTGTCTTCTCCAAAAATATTTTAGTCTTCCTCTTTGTCTTTTTCTTGGGGATTCTAAATAAAGACCTGTTGTGCAATACTCTCAGTTGGCTTCCGCAGTATGTGTCCTATCCAGCGCCATCGTCTTCTTTTGTATATCTTTATCCATTGGATTTGACTGGTACTTTTCCATAATTCTATGTTAGTGATTTTGTCCTGCCATTTCTATCGTTTATTCTGCGAAAACATTCATTTATGAAGGTTTGTATCTTTACGATTGTCATTTTTGTTGTTCTCCATGTTTCACAGCTATATAATAGGACTGACTTTTCATTGGAGTTAAAACTTTTGTTCTGTTTTTAACCTAGTTTCTTTGGATTTCCTTATGTCTCGTAGTGCAATGAATGCTCATCTTGCTTTTGCGGCTTTCTCCGGATTGCGTAATAAATCTCTTAGACAGAGAGCCCTTATCTTTCCCGGATATCGGATTTACTTGTTTCCTTTTCTTTGACTTTTCCATTCTTGGGAAGTTTTTTCGGCTTATCTTTTTACAGTACAGGATAGCCAGTCCCATGCCCAACGCCCTATAGTCGCCTCTTACGAACATTCCTGGTAGGTAACAGCACTGCAATTTTTTACTTCCCTTTCGGGCCCCGGCAGCGCGCGGGTGGTTTTCTTTTTGTTGATCTCTAGTGCATAATAAATGTTATTAAGTTAAGTCTCTCTCTTTCTCTCTCTGCGATCAGGACTCAATCAGAGTAGGATTCCAGACTCTCATATGAAGTCAGCTGTCAGGTTAAGTGTGTTGATCGCCCCCACAGACGGAACATCAAATTTAAAGTCTGCCAGATCCACTCTGATTGAACACCCGTTAAAACGTTGCACTGTGTTCTGTGCCAGTGGCCCACTGTTAAGTTAAGTAATCAGTTATTAAGTCGACCTGACACACAATGTTTACGTAAATGGATTAGTTTGTTAAGAAATAAATGATCTGATATTTTTACTGTTGAACTACTCGTATAACGCGTCTGGCTGGGGTTTGCAGACATAATATTATACCGTACAGCTTTGTTGCGTTTATTCGCAAATTCATTTCGAAGCAAGCGATGTTAACACACAATTTGTTATCTCCAGCGATCAAAACGAACGTTGCACACAGGTGTAAGTCAGAACATGTTGGAAGCTGCCGGTTGGTATGGGGCCACTATTTATTCCTACATTTAACTGAGAAAGAAAACATCATTTTAAGCAATAATTTTCGATTGGACATGTTGTTTTACTCCATTTAAAGAGAACGTCATTCAGCCCTGTTTCACGTTGACGATGTATTACTACACCTTCTTCTTCGTCTTCT
Source organism: Megaustenia siamemsis (assembly GCA_032433765.1). Classification (NCBI taxonomy): domain Eukaryota; kingdom Metazoa; phylum Mollusca; class Gastropoda; order Stylommatophora; family Ariophantidae; genus Megaustenia; species Megaustenia siamemsis. The sequence goes on from JAVIAB010000073.1 coordinate 97,190,168, forward strand.
TCTGTCCTTCCTCATTTGTCTTTCAGCGTCGAGGGGAGATGTAATTTGCGGTCTTTTGCTCTTCTGTTCGCCTCTGCTGCTGTTATGTTTCCTAGTGCTTTCAATATTCCATCCTTCCATCTTTTTCGTGGTCGACCGTTGGGTCTGGTATTCTCACAACGTTTGTTGAAGGCTCGTTGTGTTGTGTTTTGATCTTTCTGCCTTGTCACGTGACCAAACCTATATTACTTCATGAAAGACAAATATACACCTTTTAGTGTTTGTAAATAGTTCTATGTTAAATATTGCTGTTAGCGTCGGCAATAAGGGATGTTATTTCTTTACTATAAAGTTGTTTTCATTCGAAACCTCACCATTTATATTCACGAGCATCTCCATCATTGTATTATTAAGTGGGATATTAATGACATTGAATAGTTCATAGCCTGTGAGTAATATCATTATCAAACGGAGCAAACATGAATTATATTTTGTGGGTCTACAGACATTAGCTGGAACAATACGATCCTAGATACTGTACACACTTTTGCAGGGAGTGGGTGGGGGCTTGCATAATTTTGATTAGTTTCCAGACCTTTGACCCAATTTAGAATTGTTTATGGGATTAGGGGCATTTGTTTCAGAGTTTGCAGATATTTCATGGGTTTCGCACTTGTTCAATATGTTTACATCATGGTACTCGCATCCTGAAGCCGGCCATGATCCGTGCTGCTGATAAATGTTGAGCATATTGTCATGAAGTATTTAGAATAACAATGGCAGTTTAAACACAAAGGTAATATTTATATTTATTTAAGTAACAAATATAGATGTTGATATAATACAATCTCACAATAATGTAAAAAAGTTTCTCAATATAAATATATATATATATATTTAATCGACGCATATTGTTTCATGGCTTCCTCAAGATAAATTTGCTTATCTAATTAGGTTTTTTCTATGCACACAATTGCTAGATGATTGAATTCAACTTTAGCACATGTGCTTCTCTATTATGTTTTAAATAAATTTGATAGTTTTCTGAACGAACTTTCAGCTGAAGAAATTGTAAATAGTATTGAGCAAAACACTTAATGGCAAGGATTCAACTGAGAAATGTATCAGTCGTTTTTTTCCGTAACATGCGTTCAGAATTGTGTTTCATTCAGGGCAGACAACTAATGTGTGGGTACATTTAAGTTGCCGCGCCTTCACAATTGTTTGCCGTTGTTTAAAAATGTAGATGCATAAAATGCCTATATTCGACCAAAAGTGTTCCATAGAGTAAGTGTAGTTATTTTGTGCTGAATATATACTGTAGTCAGGAGATCGACGCTTGGGAGTCATGTCCTACCTCACTTAGAGTATCACGAAGTTAAAGGGTATAAACACTTGCTCCACAGGAGTTCTGATGGTCGGATTGTCTCCCGCTGCGAAGCTCTGTATAACGAGTTTCCTATTACCTTATACATCAGCATTGGTGAAGTACACATTGTTGAAAGTACATGTTTATACTAATTACACTTTATATACATTACACTGAAATTATATCAACACGTTACATTTGAGGCTAAACGTGAAACGCTGTTTCATTGCTTTTCGAACCCGGAGAAAAGAACCAAACAAGAACTCGGTATTTGTGACCGGAAATTATCCAGATGGCTGAATGAAGATTGCAATGTTTCTGTAGACACCAAAGGAGGGCTAATACAGAAATATAAATGGGATACCTTTTTGACAAAGCAGTTATTAAATGCGAGATTTATAGATATTGAAGGGGTAAAGAATTATTAACGTTAAAGTAATTGAAAATTTAAATCATACAGAAAAATGATAGTGACATATCCAAAACTACTCTACGGAAAATTAAAACAGACTATGGCTTAACTTTTCGTTAGCAAACAGGCGTAGTATTTGTTAAAGGCCTCACATAGTAGTTTTGAGAAGAACATATTTACGACAAATTATGGAATTGCGTAACGAACTATACGATATTTTTTTATATCGATGACACGTCAATACATGAACAGCGTATATTTGCAAAGGAATGACAAACTGCGGATGGAACTGTAACAAGATTGGTAGCAAGTAGTAAAGATCAAACATTGATAATAGCGCGTGTAAGTAGCAGACGAAATAGTTTCTTGGAAAATGGTGAGCTCATGTTTGTTTCAAAATCTAAAGATAACCGGGATTATCATATTGAATTGATTGGTCAACTTTTAGAAATTGGATTGTAGTAAGAAGTAACGTACTCCCGTTACGTCAAGTGGCATATAGGGAATAAGGTGTTAGTGACCATACATTTTACAGACCTTCGGTACATGATTTTTGGGGTAATGTGGTCGGTATTACGTCCGTGCTGCTTTACTTTCCCAGAAAAAAATCCGGTACCTATTAAAGGCTGGGTGAACCGGAAGCCGTCGGTTGGGATCGAACCCTACCTCTTGTCCGTTGTAGTCCAGTTCACTATCCACTAAGCTATCGCGACTCCCTAGAAAATGGATTGAGGGAATTATAATTATGTTATTGGATGGACCTTCGTGTCCTAGTAATGGACAATGCTATCGACCATAGTTATTATTGGTTATTGGTTATGGAAGGCCTCGGTATCACTGCAAGCGAATTAAAATCCATAATTGCTCAACCGCCCGTGCCAGTGGAATCATCCGAATTATAACTCATTTTCCAAACAAAGAAAGGTAACTGTAGTCCCCATCATAGCAGTCTCAGCACACGCCAAAAGACATAAGGCGAAACCGCACAGAAAGTGAACACAGCCAACTGTTCCCTGTCATACGATATCATCATTCATCGTACACAATTGGAGTATCGAAACATGATCAAAATGGATGAGACACACAGCTCACGGTGTGCACAGAGCACTTAACTCAGTAGCTCCTGCAACAAGCCGGACTTGGAACATGAGGAAACTGCAACAAGGAACACTTTGCAAACATAGCCTTCAATGCTTCCTGCCGCCTATCCATCACATTGCCCATAGTGCTGTTGCGATGAAAGCCAAGGCCCCTACATCATCATCTACTTAAGATGAGATTAAAATCTACATGGCTAACAAAGGAGCATATTTCCTTTGCGAAATGCACATGAGGCTTGAATTGTTGTCACTTGTAAACAAATGCACACATGACGAATACTTTCCATATTGACATAATAATACAGCAGCATGGTCATGTGTGGTTACGATTACCACCGTATCATTCACATTTAGATCCAATTGAATTAGTTTGGGCAAGGGTTAAATGTAAAGTGTCACGTGAAAACAACACTTTCAAACTTTGAGATGTTTACACAGGTAACTTATACTGCCCTCTCGGACATTGACACACAACACTAGTTTAAATGTGAGGACCATATCATGAAGGAAGAAGAAGATTATTGGAGGAAAAGGATCGTTTGTGTTTATGAAACTGAAAATATTGATCAACTTGTTCGACTCATCCGATTCTGCGTGGGGTTATTTGATTCTATATATATTTATAAATGCTTCAAACACACACATGTCACTATTTCATTAAAAGGATGGGGATCGAATCGACAATAGGTGGGCCATGTTAACATCACCATTCATTTAGCTACTCCAAGTAATTCAAGATAACTACATTTGGCGATGTCAAGCGCAACGAATAATTTCAGAAATAATGTTTTCTTTAGGAAAGGATTTATGAAACCACTGGATTGAAAAAAAAAATGTAATGACTATTTTTTATGAACTAAAATGGACTTATTATCTACTGAGGAACAATTGCACATACGCCTCTGGTTTGTGAAATAGAACAAATATGCTGCAATGCTGTAAAGTGCAATTGTTGATGCACCAATAAGTAAGAACCTGATGAGAAAAACAAAGAAGAAAATAACAGTTTTAATAATTCTGTGCAGCCTACAAAACATCTGTGATTAAAATATTAGGGTGGGACAAAAATAGGACGCCGTGCAAAAAAAAAAACAAAATTTCTAGGATAAGTAATTGCTGAGAGTTTAAATAAACAGAAATTTTTGTGAATGCACGGGAGTTTTGTTCACAAAATTAACCAGAACAGTGATCAGTATGTCCCACACGCCCCCCCCCCAAAAAAAAAAAAAAATGTTTCTATTTACAAGAACATTAATTATTTTATTTCTATTTCTTGTCCGGATGATGGATCTGACTATACATTGCTAAATATCTTGAAGGGCTACTGAGGTTTTAAATCTGAATGTTGCTCATGCACATGAGTGTAATCAAAATAATAAAATAAAACATTTTCGATTGTTTATAAAGATACCAGTCAATTGTAAAAGCATACAATGTTTGATAGAAGTATTTTAAGCTTATTTAATGCTGGAAATGTAAAACATATTTTTACAGATTAATTCAAACCCTGTATAGAATAATAAACATTACATAATTTCAAAAATGGATTCATTTGTAAAAACAACAATAGTTTATTTTGTTTGTCTTATAGTTTCGTGATACTGGTTTTTGTTTGGACATTCCACCATATTCACTGCGATCATTCATGATAAGTAAATCATTTTCTAAATTTATTTAAGAAAAGACGACTTGGCAATGTATGCGAGTATCTTTTACTTTTACGTTTTTTTTCATCTGTTGGCCGGACTTATGTTTGTTATTTGAGTCTGACTTAGACATAAAGTTTGACAGATTCTTCTCGACTAAAAGTGTAGAAAATCTTCTGTGTCTTCTAGTCAACTTTAGCAATTCAACAAACCGAAAGACTGCTGCACATTTATGTTTTCCGACTTACAGGTCAGGTCAACGTATCAACAAATAATAGTTTATTAAAATTTTCATCAAAATATGGGGCAGTCGTCGCAAGGATGTTTTTATTTAAACCGTTTATATAGTTGTACTGCATGTTTGTGGAACAAATGAATGCGAACAATTAATTTGCTTTAAAAGCAAGCATTATTCGGAAAATGGTCAAATTATTAAAAGAAGCAAAATTTAAAACTAAAAAAAACTAAAACGAATAGGGTTTTCTATCAATAAAATAAAACACAATTATTTTTTACGAATACAAAGTTCAAAGACACTGCACGCCCTGTTGCTATTTCTGTCACCTGCTATTTAAAAAAAAAAATTATTGCGGCTTCAAATTTTAGCTTTAGATGAAAAAGAACCCACTGGTTTTCTTTTACAATCATAAATATTTCAATCAGAGACGTGTTGTCTGTTGGCATAAATAAGAATTTGAATTTGTATAAGTCCACTATGCCAGAGTCTTGTCTGCTTATCCACGTTGGGGGCATTGTTGGCACACATTTCTATATATCTATCTATCTATTGTCCTTTCGAGCCGAAGACGGCACATAGGGCAGAACCACAATCTCAAAAATAGAAACCTTGCGTGCCAAAGTGGCACATATTGCAGAGATCACTGCTCTAAAATATATGACATAAATTTACTGACCATAAATATTTTACCAACTGGCATGTTAAATAAAGTGAAAGTGTATGATGATGCTTTATACTGCAGTCAACTTATATACAATTAATGCAGTGCAGGGACGATTCTTAAATTCCCATTACTATATTTCGTTAAAAGACAGGTGGAACAATAACACTGGTAAATGAATTTAAATATTTGGTAACAATGTTAACATCAGATGATAGATATACACCAGAGGTAAGATGCATAATAGTTCAGGCAAAAGCAGCTTTCCAAAAAATGATGAAGATATGTGCAATCAAATTTGACAATAGAAACAAGAAAAAGAGTTATTAAATGTTACGTAGATCTATTCTTAAAATATGGATGTGCATCATGGACATTAGGACAACAGACAAGAGAATTACTGGGGGCTGTAGATTTGTGTTTTTTTTTTCAGACAAATTTTAAGAATACCATAGACAGCTAAGAAGAGTAATGAAAGCGATCTGAATGAGGAAAAAGCAAAAAGACAGCTAATTTCCAACAATAGGAAGAAACAATCATCATTTTTTGTACATGAAATGAGAAGGGAACAGCTGGAATATATTGTAACAACTGGGAAAATTGATACACGAAGAGAAAGAGAGAAGCAACAAGAAAAGATACCAGACAGCTTAAGAAAGTGGCTTGGCAGAAAGTCAACAACAAAAATAATAAATAACTTGCGACTGAAAGTTTTGGAGACACATGATCACCTAAACCAGTAGGCCTTGTACTTGATGATGATGATGATGATGATGATGGTTTATCGTTATGACTGGAGATTTCTTCTGTAGTGTACAACTACAATAAAAATAAGCACCTCAGCTTCTACGCTTTTGAATTTGGCTCTCTTCATTATGGCAAAGTTCATGGAAAACTTCATTATTATTAAACGTTTTTTCCCCTGGGCTCATTCTGCAGAGATTGAGAACACAGAGATAAAAGAAGTAGAAAAGTTGAAATAGTTTGGGAAATATTGTGGCAGCAAATGAAAAGATGGAAATTAAAAAAAAAAAGATCCACTAAGCAAAATAAGTAATGGCGCAATTAGAAAAAAAAAAATAAAACTATCAAGAAAACTCCATTTTGTTTCTTGACGTTTAAAAGTTAGGGGAGGAGAGAGAGAGAGAGAGAGAGAGAGAGAGAGAGAGAGAGAGAGAGAGAGAGAGAAAGAGAGAGAGATAGAGAGAGAGAGAAAAAAAAAAACAAAGTAAAAACACGATTCAACAGAAAATGTATTAAACAATCAACTTAAGCTGTAGACTTTATACATAATGAATGTGTTTTTATTGTATGTATTTGTATTGAAACTTTAATTAATGACCACGTTTATGACGTTTTAAGGTATTATATATTTTTCGAAATATTATTTATTCCTCTCAGTATTATTTATGTTTTCTGCAAAAAGAGACTTTAATTTTATTTATAAATATGGTCATTCTAATTAGAGGTAAGACAATTCCTTCGTTTTCCGGAATCCAAATATGATTACTATACGTTTCTCGATTCTCCCAAATCGTAATATCTCGAATCCTAGTATAAGATTTAGTAATAAGAGAAGAGGATTAAGAAAAGAACTTGTACAAAATATGAAATGTTGTTGCTCTTATTGTTAGGACCAGCATCACTGCACAAGGACGAATCGGTAGGTGCTCCAACACACACTCGAGATTCTCAAGAAATTCCGAAAAAAAAACCTGACTCAAGGGCACGAACTCTGTAGCACAGGCAGTGATACACAGTCAGGGTAGGTTTATTCTGGCAATTTTGAGAAAAAGAGGAGTCAAATTTGTGGCCTATTATTTTAAATGTAACTGCCAGGGTTTTTTTAACATCCACGGGATCTCCTGTTTATTGTCGAGGGCTATACATCTGATCTGATTAGCTGAGAGTTCAGGGAAGGATAACTTCGCAAAGGAGAAATAATTTTTAATTTTTCTTTTTTATTTAAAAATCGCTACTGGGTGTGGTGGGCTTTGAACCCGAGTCCTCTCTGTTCAGAGGGTGACGTTGCATCTCTAAATTACTCAGCCCTCTTTTCCTCTCTTACCTTCCAAAAAGAATGCTTCAATAGTGTTTAATTGAAACAAAATGTAAAGCCTGTTTTAATGAAAAACAATTTAAACAATACAGTTTTCATAGTATATAACAAATAACGTTTTTCTTCATGAATCTCTAGATATAGCTTTTGGCAAATTGTTTACTGCTTGGGGTGATAAATCGTGGCTCAAATTGGTTTATCAACTTTTTAAAAAACTGTATCTTCTACTATGGTGGGTTATCTCTTCTGCACATTTCAGTGTTATAATGCTAATGAAGTAGCCATTTTGTCTCCCTGCTAAAAAGTAACTATGCATTTTATCAAGAAATGGCGCCAGAGTTCGTTGGATAGAAGATTTGTGTTATAAAGGAGTTTTAAAATATTTTTTTAAAGGAGTTATAAAGATTTTTGGCTATGTAATGAGAAGAGAACAACTTGAATATATTGTAACAACTGGAAAAAATTGAGGGACGAAGAGATAGAGGGAAGCAAAGAGAAAAAATAACAGACAGCTTAAGAGAATGGCTTGGCAGAAGGTCAACAACAGAAATGATAAATAGCTGCCGAGATCGAATATTGTGGAGAGACATGATCACCTACGCCACTAGGGCTGGTACTTGATGATGATAAAGGAGTTCCATTGAAATGGTTTTGCTCACCATAAGATGAAATCCTCTGAACTTTGACTAGGAGCTGAACTAAATGAAGCAGAACTCCCAACAACAGCTTGACCAGGTGCTGAACTAAATGAAGCAGAACTCCCAACAACAGCTTGGCCAGATGCTGAACTAAATGAAGCTGAACTCCCAACAACAGCTTGACAGGTGCTGAACTAAATGAAGCAGAACTCCCAACAACAGCTTGACCAGGTGCTGAACTAAATGAAGCAGAACTCCCAACAACAGTTTGACCAGGTGCTGAACTAAATGAAGCAGAACTCCCAACAACAGCTTGGCCAGATGCTGAACTAAATGAAGCAGAACTCCCAACAACAGCTTGACCAGGTGCTGAACTAAATGAAGCAAAACTCCAACAACAGCTTGGCCAGATGCTGAACTAAATGAAGCAGAACTCCCAACAACAGCTTGACCAGGTGCTGAACTAAATGAAGCAAAACTCCCAACAACAGCTTGACCAAGTGCTGAACTAAATGAAGCAGAACTCCCAACAACAGCTTGTCCAGGTGCTGAACTAAATGAAGCTGGACTAAGTGCTGCACTAAATGAAGCAGGACTCTCAACAACAGCTCGACCAGTGCTGAACTAACTGATGCATGACTACCAAACAGTTTGATCATATAGATTATCATTGCCTTCGAACAAGGAGTCATCTCTGACAGTCAATTGACTTAAGGAGGTAGCTGGACTCAGTAATGAGAATGGTGAACTTCTGTCCTTTAGCTGTTGCAATTTGGACGCATACTTGTTTTGAAATATTTCCACATCTCAACCTAATATATGAGACTTTTTTTCCTTTGGCTTTATTTTAAGAACACAGTTGCATAATATTTATTATCCTAAAAAGTAGTTCCAAATACTAGATAATGCTGGATAGTTGAGTAGAACTAGGAAAAGCAGAGGCGTAGACTGAGTAGCGTTGAATTGCTCAATCGGTAGACAACTGGAGTCATGTCCGCGACGCAGCGTTATATATCTCGACAAGAGATCTACTAGAAAACTCTTATTTATTGAGAGTTACTTTTCGAGAGACCGCAGAGCACGACGGTCTGATTAGTATGTTTTGGAAGATTACCCTAGATTGCAGGACTGATAGCAGTATGTGCCACTCAGGGCAGCCAGATGCGGATACTACAGATATGAATATAAAGCAGTGTGCCACTGAGGGCAGCCAGATGCAGATATACAGATATGAAATATGAAGCGGTGTACCACTGAGGCAGCCATGTGGATACTACAGATATGAATATGAAAGCAGTGTACCACTGAGGGCAGGCAGATGCGGATACTACAGATAGGAAATATGAAAGCAGTGTGCCACTGAGGGCAGCAGATGCGGATACTACAGATATGAAATATGAAAGCATGTGCACCACTGAGGGCAGTAGATGCGGATACTACAATGATGCGGATGACAACAATAACTTCCTTTTTTCACTAGTTAACGCTTTAATTGGACGACTGTGAAGTTAAAACTAATATTTCCAAAATTTTAACGATTTTTAAAGTTATGATTAACAAGATTGGAATGATGAAAAAAGAGCGCAGATTCAAGTTTTCTAATCTCGAATCTATTTTTCCCCAAGTTTCGCGGGATTCGAAGATTTGAAATGTCCAGTCCTTATTTTAATTATGATAAATATATTTGTGAACTCTGTCATATTATGTAGGTAACAATTTCAAGACATATATTTCTATTCAAAACCACCGACACAATTCAGAATTGATGAGTTAACAAGGAAATCAATGTCTGATACCTAATACTGACAGCTCGGTAAATAAAAGACAACTCCGAAAGGAAAAACAGATAAAAGTACGACTTATACGCTCAATTATACTGTGTTTGTACTGCTTTTCCTCTGTTCATTTGTGTTGCTAATGCCGACTGTGTCCTTCTGTTTCCTAATTATACGATAGCAACATATTGTGAGAGAATGTTGAATAGAGATGCAAGACCAAAGAACACTCATCTCCTACATCTATTCTTCTCTGAAAAATTACCCACAAGACATCTGAAAGGAACACTGTATGAGAAAGGATCACAGTCAGATTATGACACCGGAGTCAGCTTCGCATTTACCGAGAAGTAGATTTGTATAGACGGCATTGTATTGTGGAAATGATGCCAATGTGGTAGGGTATTTGTGTACCATATGATTATGTGTGAATGCGTATTTGAATATATATAGATATAAATAAATATATACGTCTTTTTTTATAATAGTTGGAAAATAGATACACCTCAATTTGAGAGAGAATATATCTTCTTCTTCTTTCCTTCCTCATTTGCCTTTCAGGCGTCGATGGGAGATATAATTTGAGGTCTTTTGCTCTCTGTTCCCCTCTGCCGCTGTTATGTTTTCCTAGTGCTTGTAATATCCCATCCATCAATCTTTTTCGTGGTCGACCATTGGGTCTGGTATTCCTCACAACGTTTGTTGAAGGCTAGTTGTTGTGTTTTGATTCTACCTTGTCACGTGGCCAAACCATTTTATCTGTTGTTTCTTATATATTCTATGGCGGGGGCTATTCCTAGCTTTTTCTCAGTTCTTCATTTCTGATCTTATCTCTCAGACTATTAATATATATATATATATATATATATATATATAAAGAGAGCGATGACTAATAGACGTGCACGCATAAATAAAAAATTACCGTTGAGTATTTTGCAGCTGTTACATGATAGTAAACACAGGAAGGTACCGCTGCAACTATTATGAAATGCACGACTTGATTGCAGAACTGCATGTATATTCTATTACGTGATTAACTATACTGCGATATGTTACAGGTTTTCCTAACATTTGCTCGGAATACGTGTCGGTGTATGTTTTGTTATATTTACAGTTAATGTCAGTGTTTGGTGTATTTACCACACTACCGTTTTGTGATGTTATCAGATTTTTAAAACGCTGTATAATAACAAATATAAATTTAAGAGTGAATGTTGGCTGTGTTTGGTTTGTTATACGATATCAGTTGGATAGTGTTGCTGTGTTTATCTATTTCCTTCTTACATTACTTTGAACCTCAATTATTTCAGATATAACTTAATTTTGTTCTCTTCCTTCTATTTATTTCTCATTTACCATTTCATTTTCTTCATGGCTTTACGTTCTTCCGCTTCATTGACTAATCTCTCTTTTTCTCCTCTCCATTCTCTGTCATATAGACATTCTCCCCCCCCCCCTCTTCTTAAAAAATATAAATAAATTGGGCATCCTTTCACCCGAAATTAAAATGCAGCTTTTTACATCTACTCTTTCTACATTCCCTTCTCCAACGTTATCATCCTTATGCTCCATTTAATGCTCCTTCTTCGTCGTCATTTTTTGGTAAACACAACACACACAACATAACACACAAGATTGAAACGAAAACTGGTAGCAAAGTTATTAGTATATGTGGCTACTAACTTGAAGGGGTTGGTTCAGTTCCTAAAATTGTATTTTTCTGGAATCGACACATTCCGTGTCTCATAGCCAGTCCCTGAAAATGGATCCCATCTGTTAAAGAAATAATAATTTAGGAATAATACATAAACAGCAACATAAACAGCAACATAAACAGTAAAATAAACAGCAACATAAACATCAACATAAACATGAACACATTATGTATTTATTTGTTGGAGAAGCTTCATTGCTCTCGCTATTTATATTATATATATATATATATATATATATAGATATATATATATATATATACATATATACATATATATATAAAGTAAAGTACCCCATTCACGCCAAGTGGCGTATAGGGAATATGGTGTTTGTGACCATAAATTTTACAGACCTTCGGCACATGATTTTCAAACATAATAAGGGTAAAGTGGTCTTTATTACGTCCGTGCAGCTTTACTTTCCCAGAAAAAATCCAGTACCCATTAAAGGCTGGGTGAACCGGAAGCCATCGGTTGGGATCTAACCCTACCTCTTGTCCTTTGTAGTCCAGTTCACTAACCACTGAGGTATCGCAGCTTCCTATTTATTTATAGTTGTTTCTATATATTTACTATTATCGTCAGATTTGGCTCAATTGGCTGATTAGTGTATTTATTTTAAACAAATTCCTCGAGAGGGATTTTCTGGCCTTTGATTTTCCGTAACCTACATACATACATAATTTGATTGCAGATAGAACTGTCTCGCTTAAGGAAGCCCTCTTACCTAATTAATAAGTCTTTCCTACCAGGATTTTAACTCATCTTCCCAGCTTCGTGGCTGTATTAATCTTTAATGTGTAAATGCTTGTATATCCTGCATCTAGTTCACTCATACACTTCATGACGTGGGGGGGGGGTGGGATTGAGCTGAGTAGCCTTAAGGTACGACGTCACCTACACCCAGGATGAAGACCACCACGAGCGATGATGTTTTTTTTTTCAGAAAATAAAATGTTAATCCGTGGTTGTTTTGTTGCATCCCCTCCACTCCCCTCCCCCCAATTATTTAGTAGTGAGATCCAATCTCTAGCCCTCACGGATGGCGGCGATAGCCAGGACGTTCCACGTGCACTTTAATGAACCCTTGTCTGTTAAAACAGAAGGCAGTAGACCAGAAATGTTGCCGCTCTTCCAGCAAGATGTGAGCATAAACCAACAACAACACCAAGAGCTGAAATCTTCGGTCAGTTTATTCAAAACATAAATTATTTTTTTCTTTATTTTAATTTAATTCACATGCAAAAGTGTAAACTAATATCAAAACAAAACAAAAAGGTGACATAGTAGAATAGAAACAATAAAGATTTAATAAAATTCTATTTTTATACATGCTAATATATTTCTTTGCAATTATTCAGTCATTTTTCCGTGAGTTTGTGAAAACGTTTCATCCTTCGTTCGTCCAAATGCAGATATGTTGCGTTTTCACGTACGCCACGAATGAAACTATAAACGATGTTTCAGAAACCTTCAGTCTGTATATTAGTTCACAGTTTGATAAACAAAATAGTTCAATACTAGAGACATCAACTAGTTTACTGCTCCTAGACTATAGACAAAGAAGGAAATAACTCGGAAGAATAAAGTAGTTATGGGACTTTATTTATTTTACCGGTTACTGGCAAATGCATTATCAGATTCTATTTCCATAAAGATTGATCTGTATTGCCGGGTTATTTCATTTAGATGGCAATCACCTCTTGATCTTTTCATATACGAGACCCACACAGTACCTGCCACTCCCGGGACCATGAAATGACGGCACCATAATGAAGGGAATCCCAAATAATTATTGAGTGCTCCATCATCTGTCCGACCTAAAACCGAAGGAAAATAAGGCAGTAAATGTATGTTGCAGCCAATGGTTCTATTTTGGAATGCGTTATTTGGCACACATTGGTTGTTTGTGTCTCAGTTTTTGCCTTGGTGTTGTATGCCACAGATGCACGCCTCTTTCTGGTGCATTTCTTCAAAATGGGGCTGATTCTGGCAGGGATAATTTCGGGTAATCACATTCAACGAAATACGTTTTGTCAATAATCAACTCTGCCCACATGAGACCTTACCAAACTTATCATTTTCTCTTAAAGAATAAAGGAGCACAGATTTGTGGAGAGTTGATGACAGTGGATAACAGCGCTATTGTTGTATCTTGGTCACATGAAAGAAAAATAACATCAAAATAAATTGCGTGTTTGAAGGGTTTACGTCGGAGTGTATCATGGCGTGGTTTGAATTGTAATTGTTGCCATCTAACTTAAATAAGGGAAAGAACAATTGTTCTATAATTCTATTTTTAATACTTATTTTTTATTCAGAAGCAAGCGATTGTTATTTACGATTGATAATTAACACAGAAAAATTAAGAAATATATTGCTAACAAGAAAAAAATATGAAACCTTACAATAAATACTTTCACAATTTCATAACAAGAAATATGATATTAATAAATAATATATTCCAAATGCACGGCCACACAACTGAGATTAAGGAAAAAGCGCACAATAAATAGTTCATCTCAAGCTATTGACGTAAAGATAATTTGTGTGTGTCAATTTGTTGGACGAACACAGACACATTTATTGGTGATATTGACAGCAGTACGCTGGGTCGGCTTACCTTATATTTTTTTTTTTATTTTTGTTTTTGTAGAGAATATGAACAGCGCGAATTATTTAGTGCAGTAGAAAATCAGAAATCAGTTGATGGATGACTAACTATTTCGCTACATTAAAGACACATAGAGAGAAGGATTTATTTTACAAGTCACGGATTCTGATTAAAAATGAAGGAGTAAAATGGAAAAGAACAACGATTTATTAAAATAATTCTGCGTTGCAAAGAAACATTTAAAAATTTGATTAACAAATGATTTATAATTTATGTGGAAATATAAGAGAAGCTTCGAAGTTTATTTGTTGTGAAAATTGTAAGTGTGGAAAAATCAGACATATTGAAGTCGACCAATGAGAATGTTTCAAATAAGTGTAATGTAAATTAGTCAAGCAATATTAATCGATTCAAGGAAAAAAATTAGCAGAATAAACATTGTGAAAAAAGAACATCGAAAGAAAAAACATACCGGGGAAATTTTTTCGCAAGAAAATTCTCCTCCTAGAAATTTCACCGTGGAAAAATTCTTCGTCCGAAAATTTTCATCGGGAAAATTCATAGGGAGGAAATTTCGTCGAAGGATTTTGTTTGCAACAAGCTAATGATGTAAATAGAAGAAATGAGAACGAGAATATTTGATGGCACAGTGGTAGCAAGAACCAACAGCTAAGATGGTTCTGGCGAATTCGCCGGAACCAAGAACGTTAATATTATGATTCTTGTAATCATAAGGCACACTACGAAGTGATCATAATGTGCGAAGCCAGCGAAAAGGTCATTTGAAGTACGACTAACGGAACTACGAGTACAATTACTAGCACATAAATGTGAGAAGAAACGTTCAGTAACTAAATGTAGATACCAAGAGCACATCTGTATATGCATAGTTGTGTGCAGACTACTGCGCTCGCGCAATTTAGAAGTGGGAAAGGGACAAAAGGAAAAGATTATGTTTAGATTTTATACAAAGTACACTATTTTATCAGTTTTTTTTTAAATTTATAAACTAACAGTTGTTTAAAAGCCTTAATTACCAACACGGCAACAATCAACGAATGGACAACAGCAGCATGAATGGACAGAAATATTTGCATCCTTTAATACAGAGTAAATGTTTTAATAAAAGTTACAAAAAATAACAACATAAAAATTATTTTGATAATTTTTCAGAATTAAAAAAATAGGTAAAAATGTATGCAAAATATTGTAACCTTCAAATTCGAATATTATATAAGGAAGTCCCCTTAAATGAATTCAAGTCCTCTTTAAATGCTCTTTGAGTTGTCAGCGCCAATCCTACAAACCTTTTAATCTATTTCATTTAGACTCAATCCTTTCAGAGTAATACGTTGCAGATAAGTTGCGATGATTGATAATAATGTTTGAATTGTCAACTGAAATCCCAAGAAACATTTGAATTATTTCGCCACTCCAGCTTTTCTCAATATCTGTATCTTTATTGAGCTATTTATATTGACAGTTTGCGGCGGTGATGCGGTGTCAACAAACTGTTTAGCTTTATTTCAGGTATAGTCAGGACCTTCAAATTCTGGCAATTATAATTAATAAATCTTACGATGAACTTTTCCCGCGAAGAATTTCCTTGTGATGAAATGTACCTGCGGTGAATTTCCCCGCGATTTTTTTTTCTTTCGATGTTTGCTTCCGGCTCTAGCATACAACTAATGGTTGGTTTGGTAGAATGTTAGTGCTAGTCAACCATGGCTAGAAAACCAAATAATCATTAAAAGAACATTTATTTTTAAATAGTGAAAAGGTAATCACTTCTTTATTAAAGCTTTCTTGATATATTACTTTATAATCAATTTTGTTAAACCGAAAGATGTATAGGCCAACACCAAAATAACATTCAGGACTAAGATTCAAATTTACAAACACTTGTGTGCTTTGTACACTTCTATACGGATCATAAACTTGGACTACCTTATTCATGGCAGGAGAAAATGTTAAACAGCTTTCATGTGCGTTGGCTTCGAAATATTATGAACATCAAATGGCAGGACAAAGTAACCAACTCTAATGTCTTACAACGAGCCAAACTCCCATCCATCATGACAACACTTAGGAGTCATAGACTAAGATGACTGAGTCATGTAAGAAGAATGGCAAACAATCGTATTCCCAAACAAATATTGTATGGCGAACTTAAGGGCGTAAAGCGACCAAAGGTCCAAACCTGTGCTGAGATATAAGGATGTGTGCAGGGTCTCCTTAAGTGAATTCTCAATCAGTGAAAGAAACTGGGAAAATCTGGTTGCAGATCGTAACACGTGGAGAACAAAAATATAAAAAAAATGACACAGCAGCTCACTAGGCTGTGCTGATATCAAATTCAGAAGACAAAAGATGCAGGAGAAAGGTGACAAGGCCAGGCACCACGAATACATCTTGTTCGTTCTGCGCATGGATTTGTCTGTCCAATATTGGAAGATTCGGTCAAGAGAGAAGCTGTCCAGCAAAGCAGCATCCATCATTAGACACTAATATTTTACCAAACTATTGACTTATCATGATTGTTTGCTACCAACCGTTTTGTGAACACGCAAAAGGCCATATCTAATGTTATATGTACTGAACATTCATGTATGGTGTAGAAACATGACTTACCAGTCTCGTACATTTTCGAGGAAATACGAATCATGAGGGTGTAAATAAAAGAAAAGGATGACGGTTGCACCGCTGGATAGAGGGAATGGTTGTTTTATGCCATCATCACTTCTGCTCGTGGTGAGCGAGCTAGAAACATTGGCATTGCCCAGCACGTTGTGAACGGTTAAAACGTGTCCAAATTGAAAAAAAAAATAAATAAGTGAGATCTCCTAGGGTGAGCTACAGATCTGCTCGTTGTGGCGATAAAATGTATGCATGGATTGACATCCATAAAATCTGTAAATGGTTTGATCCAAGTCAAATAATAGTGTGTGATCAAAAGGTCTCCGTTCACTAAAGCAGACGTAAAATGTGCATGGCTGCTTAGCTTGCAATCATGTCTCCCTCATTGGCTTCAACACGTAGCGATAAAGGTCAGGAATTTGGGAGGCGCTCTTTGAACATTTATTTTATCTGTTAGATCACCTTTGTGAATGATGGGGTGTTACCTCTTAGATCACCTTTGTGAGTATTTCACTTCATCTGTTATATTATCTTAGTGAATTATAGGATTTTATCTGTTAGATCACATTTGTGAATGGCGGCACTTCATCAATTATATAACTTTTGGGAATGATGGGCTTCATCTCTTACATCACCTTTATAAATAATGATGGTACTTCATTCCTTAGATCACCTTTGTTAATGCTGGCACTTCATCTATTAGATCACATTTGTGAATGCTGGCACTTCATCTATTAGATCACATTTATGAACGCTGGCACTTCATCTATTAGATCACATTTATGAATGCTGGCACTTCATCTATTAGATCACATTTGTGAATGCTGGCACTTCATCTATTAGATCACATTTATGAACGCTGGCACTTCATCTATTAGATCACATTTATGAACGCTGGCACTTCATCTATTAGATCACATTTATGAATGATGGCACTTCATCTATTAGATCACATTTGTGAATGCTGGCACTTCATTTATTAGATCACATTTATGAATGCTGGCACTTCATCTATTAGATCACATTTACGAATGCTGGCACTTCATCTATTAGATCACATTTATGAATTATAAATATAACAATAGTAATGTCCCTTCGATACAAATCTCAGGTGGAACTAGAGTGTTGAACAAAATCTTGCACATAAACAGAGAACAAAACAAGATACATCAAAGCCATTAAACCAAGAAAAGTCTCCAGAAAACTACGATTGAAAGAAAAGTTGTGATGGCATCTGCAGAGACGAATAACTTGAACTGATGATATGTGGGTAACGTTGCTGCACAGACGAGATATGCTGTCGACTGTCAGCTATTCATAGTCATTATTGGAATGCAGGCTGAGAATGGGTTATAAAGAAACAACCCTGAAGTCTTAATAAATGTTGAAATATACGCTCGATTCTCCCTAGTGGTGAGATCTTTAAAAAAGATCTGCAAATTCTACACGTCTGGACAGTAAAGTAGTTTGCAGTAATGACCGGTCTGTGATATTTCGCCTGATAGGAATGCCATTTTATACCAGTTTGAGGGGTAATTCTGACAAACGAGACACATGTTTACTGCCTCCAGCATGAGAATCGAGACTGTGACACCCCCTGACACTCTGAGTAGACTTTTCTAAGTCTCATTTGTTGTGACAGAACCTACGTTTTAAATTTGTTATATCCCGGACTGGTGGCTCCGTTAACTGTAGATGAAGCATCTTAAGACATCGAACTTTCATCTCCAAGTAATGTTTGTTTAGAGGTCCACATCACTGAAAGAAAATACACATCTGTTTCCAAACAAAAGTCAGTGTAAAGTTATCAAGGTATGTTGCAATTTGTCCATGTCGTTTATTTGTAGGCATGTTAAGATTAATGATATAAGTGGAACAATGCGATTCAGATACATTGCTTGGAATAATTAACCAGAGCTGACCGGAAAGATGATTCACCCGTCCGTCTTTTGGTAGCGAGCTGTAGAGCTATACTCTGTCTCATCTGTCGGGATGGACAAACAACTTAGGTTTCTGCTCTGCTTGTTGTGAGGTCGAATATCGTTCTCTTTAGTTCGTGCAAGAAGATCATTTATTTACGATTATTAAGATGTGAAAATCGATGAAACAAATGGAGAAAGAAACAGAAGACAAGAAAGAGAAAACAATCCAATACATTTGTCATCATTTTAGGAGAATATTCAATATGATGATGGACAGAGTGACGGTCGGGGTGTTGTGGTGAACTAGGGTCGCTGACACTAGAAGGCATGGCATATGTCATAACATCAGCATGAACATACACTTGAGAAGGTGAATAATGAAATATATAAACATCGATGTACTGGTCTATGACAATGTTCTCCACCATCTCTAAAGAGGACTAAGCGGTTAACGGAACTACTACCGTGTGCAAAGAAATAGATTCTGTTAACGAGTAACCAGTATTTTATTTTCTACAAGACACATGTTCTGCTCAGGTTTGGCGACTCCACCCGTTTAGTAAACACACGTGAGCGCTCAAGCCAACAAACACGATTCACGAGTTATTGCCTTTCACTGGTTTCTGTTAATGGTAACATTTGGAAATTAACTTCAACGCTAAAACACGCTCTGTACTTGTCTATCAATCCAAATTTGGTTGGATTTTTCGGCGAGGGAACTTTTGTTCAACCCTGTAAATGACGCCTTGGTCAGTTCACTCCTGGTTTTTATTTCATTTTAATTAAACCTGTGTTCAAAAAAAAATAAAAATCTACAAATAACACCAATCAGGGTTGCCTGAAGCATTGATCCACACCCACATGTATACGTTACTAGCATTCCCGTTCTCATTTTCGATTCTTTTGTGTGATCAGTGATTGCTAATGAGACTAATGGTCAATGTGAAGACACAATATTTCGTCAATCGCACTTTAGTTGCTTGGTCATTACTCACCAATATCTTCTGTCATTGATTCTTCACCAAATAAATCTTTCCTAATTTTTAATTCGAAATTAATTAACTTACACCAGCAACAAAAATTAGAATAAATTAGCATTTGTTGTAAGAAAACGTCTTGTCAATTACATACTACCAATTATTAGTTGTGACTGATATATTAATATTTCATATCACAGTTTTAATGTTTATCAAATGAAGTTTTCTTCTAAATGTCTATTCTAGTGTCCAATGAGATGAGATACACAGATTCCTAGATCTCACTTTTCTCACTGGACTATCTACATCTCTCACTTCATAGTAATGTTTGGGAAAAGCCACCACAGGCATTCTCTTCAGATAGTGAAACCTTTTTAATTGATGTCTCTGTACTTAGTTTATTGTTGGTTCTAAAATAGATTCTCTCTCTCATGCTTTTAATTTAGTGCCTTCTCGTCATCCCGGTAGCTTTCTAAACATGTTATTTGTGTGCAGATCAACAATTGCTTATGATTTGTCGCGAGTGCTTTCGTTTGGTGGCTAATTCGGGGCTAAAAATAAACAGATAAATAAGCTGGATAGAAGTTTATATCTATCTATCTATCTATCTATCTATCTATCTATCTATCTATCTATCTATCTATCTATCTATCTATCTATCTATCTATCTATCTATCTATCTATCTATCTATCTATCTATCTATCTATCTATCTATCTATCTATCTATCTATCTATCTATCTATCTATCTATCTATCTATCTATCTATCTATCTATCTATCTATCTATCTATCTATCTATCTATCTATCTATCTATCTATCTATCTATCTGTCTATCTGTCTGTCTGTCTATCTATCTATCTATCTATCTATCTATCTATCTATCTATCTATCTATCTATCTATCTATCTATCTATCTATCTATCTATCTATCTATCTATCTATCTATCTATCTATCTATCTATCTATCTATCTATCTATCTATCTATCTATCTATCTATCTATCTATCTATCTATCTATCTATCTATCTATCTCTCTGTCTGTCTGTCTGTCTGTCTGTCTGTCTGTCTGTCTGTCTGTCTGTCTGTCTGTCTGTCTGTCTACCTATCTAATATATCTATTGACCTTTCGAGCCGCAGCCGGCCCATAGGGCGTAAACCAAGATACTCCTCTTATCTGAATTTTTGTTCTAGCAGTTTTAAATTCTTTTAAAGATATTTTACAAATCTCGCCATTTGTCGGTTAGAGGTTTACATACAACAAATTATTGAGCGATCTTTTCTTCGTAGAGTTTATATTTCAACGGCCTCACAGGGAACACTTAATTCTTACACTTCTGTATATGTGGTGAGATGTGTAAAACATCAAGCACAAGCAGTAAGCCATCAAACCAGAACCTGTTCCGTGCATCTTCAGCATTGAAAGTAATTTCAGACATCAGCAGACGTGGCTGACAGGATTTGACTTCATGCGTGCTGGACGTCTATGAAAATAATGTCAATCTCAGATTCTTATAATGTTGGCAATCAAACCAACGCCAGAGGTAATGAATGTGAAATGATCCCTAATGTTGTGGACGCTGAACCAAAACATCTAAAGACATAATTTGCTGAGATGGACGTGGTTTTAAAACAATGTTTGTAAACGTGCGTGTGTGATGTGGCCCTGCAGAATTGATGTAAGACTTTTACTGAATAACTGCCACATAAAAAACATGAATTCAGTTGCCTATTGTAACAAGTAATAATTTTAATGCAAGAAAATAATTTGCTTAAAAATAAGTAGTAGCAGTTGAAAGGACGCATACATACACGGCCAATATCTTCAACGACATTAAGTAGTTTCCTAAACATTTTTTTAGTTGCTTCATGCTCATGCGTCTAGATGCGACATACAGGTACCCACACGTCTACAATAATGAACTAGCACACGTACATGAGGCTTTAGGTTGTGCTTCATTCGGCTTCTGGGTGCAGTAAAATGTTTGAAGCCAAAACTAGATCGCTTCTGGTACAGTACCCAAACTGTCTAACGCTTTCATTACTTATGCTCATATTTTCAATCTGTTCACGCGTTCATTACTTATGTTCATATTTTCAATCTGTTCACGCGTTCATTACTTATGTTCATATTTTCAATCTGTTCACGCGTTCATTACTTATGCCCATATTTTCAGTCTGTTCACGCTTTCATTACTTATGCTCATATTTTCAGTCTGTTCACGCGTTCATTACTTATGCTCATATTTCAGCCTGTTCACGTGTTCATTACTTATGCTCATATTTTCAGTCTGTTCACGCGTTCATTACTTATGCTCATATTTTCAGTCTGTTCACGCGTTCATTACTTATGCTCATATTTTCAGTCTGTTCACGCGTTCATTACTTATGCTCATATTTTCAGTCTGTTCACGCGTTCATTACTTATGCTCATATTTCAGTCTGTTCACGCGTTCATTACTTATGCCCATATTTTCAGTCTGTTCACGTTTTCATTACTTATGCTCATATTTTCAGTCTGTTCACGCGTTCATTACTTATGCCCATATTTTCAGTCTGTTCACGCTTTAATTACTTATGCTTACATTTTCAAACTACTCAGTTTTTAATCCCTAAACTGCTGTACTACAGTAGTAATCGAGTATTTTGTAAGCGAGTACAAATCTAATACTAGCCTTAACTTGTATGTATGTAGCACAGCTCGAGACAACGATGGTAAGTGATTATTTGTTGTAATGGTAGATCTATTTCTGATCTCTGTACGTTCTGTCTAGGAACAGAACCCATCAACTTTTATCCAGTCAAATATGGTGAATAGACCAACTGTGATAATAGTTCTTGATTAAAATGCATACAAAACATAACACAAGCTACGTTATTTATTTATTTATTATATATATATTTTTGCAAATGTATTTGTGCAGTATAACTGTATCGCGAAATAACTTTGCTATGTAAAGACCATAAGTTGACATATTATCTATATTCTCTCTCTACATAACCGTCAGCATTTTCACATGAACATTTGTCAGGAGGCATTGGCGATCCATATCATGCCATCCCTCTCTTAGGTCCGTCTTTCTTATCAATTATATTGTTGATTTATTGGTGTATCCCTTTGCAAACTGTTCAGTATCTTCTCTCTTTGCCTTCCTCAGCCTATTTGTTCACTAATTTGTTTGTTATAAAAGATTTTCTTGCTTAACTCTTTACAGAACTTGTCAAAAGTGGGCGTATTGTCTTTTACTGAATGAATTTAAAACATATCTTTGTATTTCCGCTTCTGTCATAATTTTGTATTGCTCTTATTAGCCTACTTAATACTAATATTTGTTAAAAAGATATCAATTATCGTTAGTCTCAAATTCCTCTGACTATGTAACGTTTTGGTTGTTTCTATTCCTTTTGCAGATTGTTTTCTACTTCTTGTCAAGTTTGTCACTTTCATTTGCTCTTACATCGTACTGTGGCATTTTTGTGAATTTCCTTTTTTTCAGCCATGCTCTTATAATATAACTCAGCGTTTCATCGATCCATTCTAGAAATGTTCCAGAGCGGAAAATCATGTCCTTATATTCATTGTTTGGCTTGTGTGACGTACAATGAGATTATAGTTGACATTCTAGCTTTGATTCAAAACGAAGATCGTTGCCAATCACAGTAGCTTACAATAGAACGATCTCCAATGTGAGAAAGGACACTGATGCAACAGCTTCTGCCATATAATGGTCTCAATTCGTTATTGCTCACTTGTCGACACGAATTCTTGTTCTTGTTTCACACCTATTAAAGTGCATTGTTCAATAATTAATGGTTCTAAATAATTAAGACTTCCAGACTTCATGCAATCTTATGAGTCTACTATCTTGAAAATATAGAAATAAATGATACTTTAAACGTTTTGGTATAATAATTAAGCTATTAGATATTACTAAATTGAGAACATATATATATATATATATATATATATATATATATATATATATATACATATATATAGATATATAGAAGCAGCTCAATTAATGCATCCGGATCAAGAACGTATATATAATGTGAGCTTAATGTGAAGCACTGCTTACTCACTTAACATAGTATGTATTATACAATTATACATGGAAAGACTGACGTCAATCACACGTGTATCGCTAAATCAAACACTGTCAACATTTTTCGGTGAAAATGAACATGTGGACCTCCTGGGCAATGCAGGACTTTGTTTTCCAACAAAAGTTAGCTCTAACAGAATATTCCACAACGCCTAACCCAAGCATGGAGGAACTATTATTTGACATGTTCAAGCTGTTCCATTATATGGCACAAAATGATGATTCTTTCTTCCTGTATAGCAAGTGCTATTATGTTTGCTTCGGATTCTTTTAGAACATCCTTGCTATTCTTTCAAGCTGTTTTTGGTATTCCCAACATACTTCCATAACGTCACGTTTCTATGCCCTCCAGTGCTTTTCTTGTCTGTTGTCCGATTGTGAAGGATTCAATTCTATAATTCATGAATCCACATAACACTGATGAACTCTTTATTTTATCTTCACTGTCATTTGCGACCACTACTTCTGTAATTTTGTTGTTGAGACTAATTCTTGTATGTCTACTTTCTATCTCTATAATGTCGCAATTTTCTGCAACTTATTCATTCTTAAGGATTAAATGAGTGGCCTCAATATTCCACGAATTGCTTATATTACGATTATGGACTGATACTTAGGGAATGCCACTTTTGTGTGTATTGTGATTTTAGTCTCTACGATCTTCATCTCAATGTAAAGTTCCCTGTAAGGTTCAGATGCAATAGACGATCATACATGATATCGTGTTTTTGTCTGTTGAAACATAAAAAAAAAAAAAAGTAAAGTACCCCCCGTCACGCCAAGTGGCGTATAGGGAAATATGGTGTTAGTGACCCTATATTTTACAGACCTTCAGCACATGATTTTTGGGGTAATGTGGTCGGTATTACGCCCGTGCTGCTTTTACTTTCCCAGAAAAATCCGGTACCCATTTAAGGCTGGGTGAACCCGGAAACATATTTGTGTTTATAATACAAGTTCGCAAACCGTCTTTTAGAATACGCTGATGGAGTAAATAGATTTGTAGTGTAAAGTGATCGATCACTGAAGTCTTAATGTTCCTAATTAGGGAAACTAACATTTACTTGTATGCAAATTCCTCATCATCATCAAATACCAGGCCTACTGCCATAGGTGATCATGTCTCTCCACAACTTTCTATCTCGACAGTTATTTATCATTGCTGTTGTTGACCTTCTGCCAAGCCATTATCTTAAGTTGTCTGGCATTTTTTCTCTTTGCTTCCCTCTATCTCCCTCAATTTTCCCTGTTGTTACAGTATATTCCAGTTGTTCTCTTCTCATTACTTGGCCAAATAATGATGCTTGTTTCTTCCTAATATTGGAAATTAGCTCTCTTTTGCCTTGACCTCTTTCAGAACATTTTCATTACTCTACTTAGCTGCCTATGGTACTCTCAACATTTTTCTGTAAAACCACATTTCTACAGACGCCAGTGATTTTCTTGTTTGTTACCCTATTGTCCATGATTCACATCTATATGTTGAGACTGGTCTTATATAACATTTAAGAAAACTATTTTTCTTGTTTCTATTGTCAAAAATGGATTGCATAGTACCTTCCTCATTTTTTGGAAAGCTGCTTTTGTCTGAGCAATTCTGCACCTCACCTCTTTTGTATGCAAATTACTGAACTGTAATCTCGTGGATAATGTATGCACAATAAACTAATGTTTATACTAATGATTCCAACAACTGTTTTCTGGGAGCGTACATCTTTCTGATTGGTCGACATGTACATTTATCTCCGCAACCAGCATTGTCCGTTTTCTTCTCCTCGATGTTGCCGTCTATTCTAAGAAATTGTAAGTCAGTCTTGATTTTATGTTATTTACTTGAGTCTATCTAATATACGAAACACACAGGTACACAAAGCATCTACAGCTACACTTAATATTAAACAACTCATTTACGGTCCAGTAAGAAAAGATTAATCTTTTCCCTTTATCAGATTATATCAAGCATGTACACTCCCAACTACACTCAACAACAAATAAATATGCAGGATAAATGCACTAATACCATTTTTTTTTAAATGACACGTTTCAAAACACAAATATTGTAAAAAGGTAATGAAATTATTTTCTTAAAAATTGTATTTTTGAAAACTGGTATGTGAATAATACCTTTCTTCGCGTAATCTGTTAACGTATCTACGTGCATATTTATTATTGAGCATGTAAATCATATTAGCCAGAGGGTGCATAGTCTTGAACAACTAAACATGCGGAACGCACAAGATTTCAGTTACTATAATCACACTTAAAGTGAGTGTCACGTGATCTAGCAGACAAAAAGTTGTAGTCTTCTTACGTAACTTTGAATTACAGTAAAATGCAAGAAAAAGTGCAATTTGTTTTAACAAAACATGAAAAAACAGACACAGCCTAAAGAAAGAAGAACGCTTGAACAAAGACATCTATACAAGGACACTTTGTCTACATAATGCCATACACTTATAACATAAAATTAAACGTTTAAACGTTGTCTGTGTAAAAACAAAAATTCATTACGCAACGAAAAATATATTCATATTTTAAATATATTTCCCTATTACACACATAATGTGCCAACTGTAGAGAAGTAATGTCTCCCTAGATACATAGCGATCATAATTTTTTAGAAAATCAATACCAATAGAAAATTAAATACATCTCAATTAAAACAGTTCGCTTCAATGCAATAAGGAAAGAAAATGGATATAATCAAAAATAGGACAAAATAAAGACACTAAACCACATTCGTTTTGCTGTTACCAAACTATCATATAAAACGATAGCAATAATAAACTATAATGTGGACTTTGAAATAAAGTTAACATGAAAAATCCCAATCTGACATCTAGATTAATCTGAATAATTCAGTAGCACTCGAATTAACTCTTCAACTAGACCAATACTTCTGGCATTTCAAAGATAATAACAAGCGTGTCTCAATATTATTTTCATTTCTTAACCATGTTCATATACTGCAGCATTGTTGTTATGTTTCTTTTGTATAGTGACACGTGTTTATTATGAACATAATTTACTCATAAGTTTTAACTTGACGGCTTTATACTTTTATTGTTGTAGATCAATAATTATTCCCAACCACGAAAATAATTCCGGAACGTAAAAATGTAATAATCCGCAATGTATTAATTTGTACTTGTGTGTTTGTTTATGTTATAACATTTCATCTTTTAAAACTTAGATATGTCTATTAATTGAGGTTATTGAGTTTTTGAGTTATTTGCGGGTTATCATCATTGCACACCGAACATGTCCATAGGTGCTCAGGTCCCCTCCTCAGCAAGTCCCGCAGTGTACAGCGACTGACGACGTTAGATAATTGAGGTTTCCATTCAGTAGCTCAGTGGTTCTCAATCGATTGACACCCACGTCTCCCACGTCAGCTGTTCAACTCATGTTAGTTACTACCGTGGAAGTCCAGTAAATTCGAATTCTTGAAGGACGTTGTGGTGCAGTTGAATGCAGTGACTTTAGAACAATAAGCCTAATGAGCCATGTTGCAAAAATCTTGCTAAAAGTTATACAAGGAAGAATTCAGAATAAAATCAATACTGAATTAGATGAGCAGCAATTTGGATTTAGGAAAAACAGCGGGACAAAAGAAGCCATATTCTGCATGAGAACATTAATCGAAAAGCACACAGAAGTAAACAAACCAATATATGCCTGCTTCATAGACTACACCAAAGATTTTGATAGAGTACACCACAAACAACTTATAGAATGCCTAAAAGAGATACATAGCGAGGGGGTAGCTATAATGCTATCAAAAAATGCACAGAAGACACTAATAGAATGGGAGGCAGTGGGACCAAGACTGGTGAGAGCAACATTTAGAACAACCAAAAACAAAATAAAATTACACATTATACAATGCTATGCACCAACCAACGACAAAGATGACTCAGTTAAAGATGATTTTTATAAACAGCTACAATGGCAGATGGATGCAAGACGAGCCAAGGATATTATAATCTTGATGGGAGACCTAAATGCTAAGGTAGGATCAGACAACAGAGGCTTCGAAGAGATTATGGGAAAACATGGACTTGGAGATATAAACGAGAATGGAGAGATATTTGTGAATTTCTGCGCCCTTAATCAAATGAGCCTAGGAGGAACAATATTCCAACATAAAAGAATACACAAAGCTACATGGGTGTCACCAGATCATAGAACGGAAAATCAAATTGATCACATATGTATTAATAATAAGTTTAAGTCATCCTTACAGGATGTAAAAGTATATAGAGGGGCAGATATAGCTTCTGATCATCATCTTCTGTTAGCCAAACTTAAAATTAAATTAAAAAGGTATAATACAACGAATAAGGGTAGAAAGTATTTCAATGTAGGGTTTCTTAAAGAACAAGGAATTAAAGATAAATTCGCAGTCACAATATCAAACAAATACCAAGTCCTCCAACAACTAGAAAATACAATAAATATAGAAGATCATTGGAAACAGGTAAAAAATATATGGAAAGAGACATGCGAAGAAACACTGGGGAAAAGAGAACGCCAGAATAAGGCATGGATGACAGCAGAGACCCTGGATAAAATTAAAGAAAGAAAGAACAAGAAAGCAGACATAAATAAAAGCAAAACAAGAAGTAATAAAGCCAAGACACAGGAAGCTTACACAGAGGTGAACAAAGAAGTGAGAAGATGCATTAAAAGGGATAAGAGGAAATATATAGATGAACTAGCTAAAGAGGCAGAAGAAGCAGCAAATAAAGGGAATATGAAAGAACTGTACAACAGCACAAAGAAATTAGGTGGAAAATACAAACAGATCAACGCCTTTATCAAAGACAAGAAAGGAAATCTGCTTAGTAATATAAGGGAACAAATGGAGAGATGGAAAGAACACTTTGAAGAACTTTTGAACAGACCCGGCTCAAATAATCCTCCAGATATACTACCAGCAGAAGAAGAGTTACACGTTAACTGCGGAAAACCAAGCAAAGAAGAAATAATGAAAGCCATCAAATTTAAAAGATGGTAAAGCCACAGGACCAGATGAAATTCCTTCGGAAGCCATCAAAGCAGATATTAACACCTCTACCAAGATGTTACAGGATCTATTGGATAAAATTTGGGAGAGGGAAGAAATACCTAAAGACTGGAGAGAAGGTTATATGATCAAACTACCAAAGAAAGGAAGTTTACAGGAGTGCACAAATTATAGGGGAATTATGCTACTATCAGTGCCAGGAAAAATATTAGGCAGAATCATTCTGGAGAGACTAAAAGAGGCTATAGAGAAACACTTGAGAGATGAACAAGCAGGTTTTAGGAAGAACAGATCATGTGCTGATCAAATAACTACCCTACGTATAATAGTTGAACAAAGTTTAGAACTAAAATCCCCACTATATTGGATTCATAGATTACGAAAAGGCATTTGATAGTTTAGACAGAAGAATGCTTTGGAAGTTGCTGAGTCATTACGGAATCCCCATAAAGTTTATTAACCTGATAAAAACAATGTATGAAGGAACAAAATGTAGTGTGGTGCATGAAGGACAGCTTACAGAAGCATTTGAAATAAGAACAGGAGTAAGGCAAGGATGCCTCCTGTCTCCATTTCTCTTTCTACTGGCCATAGATTGGATTATGAAAATAACTCAAAACAACAGAAATGGGATCCAGTGGTCACTGACCAAACAACTTGATGATTTAGACTTTGCTGATGACATAGCTCTCCTATCACACAGCCATCAACAGATGCAGGATAAAATGAGTATATTAGATGAGAGATCACAACAGCTAGGACTAAAGATTAATAGAGATAAGACCAATATTATGAGAATTAATGCAGTTGGCAATAACCAATAAAACTAGGAGAAATACCTCTACTAGACGTACAATCTTATATATATCTGGGCAGTAATATAGATAAAGAGGGAGGAACAGAAAATGATACCAAAATAAGGATATCAAAAGCAAGAGGAGCTTTCATTGCACTGGGAAACATATGGAAATCCAAAGAAATTAGGCTAAATACAAAAATAAAAATTTTCAACTCAAATGTTAAGTCGGTCCTATTATATGGCTGTGAAACATGGAGAATGACAAAATTGACAATCACGAAAGTACAGACTTTCATTAATGGATGCTTGCGCAGAATAAAGGGATGGAAATGGCAGGACAAAGTCACTAACGTGGAATTATGGAAATGTACCGGTCAAATACCAGTGGATAAAGAGATACAGCGAAGACGATGGCGATGGATAGGACACACACTACGGAAGCCAACTGAGAGTATTACACAACAGGCCCTTTTTTGGAATCCCCAGGGGAAAAGACAAAGAGGAAGACCAAGGAATTCTTGGAGAAGACAGATAGAAGCAGAGATGAAGATGATGGGGAAGACATGGAATGATCTTAAAAGAATGGCAAAAAACAGAACGACTTGGAAAGTGTTTGTTGAAGACCTATGCTCCACCAGGAGCTAAACGGTAAAAGAAGAAGAAGACTCGAATTAACTCTTCAACTAGACCAATACTTCTGGCATTTCAAAGATAATAACAAGCGTGTCTCAATATTATTTTCATTTCTTAACCATGTTCATATACTGCAGCATTGTTGTTATGTTCTTTGTATAGTGACACGTGTTCATTATGAACATAATTTACTCATAAGTTTTAACTTGACGGCTTTATACTTTTATGTTGTAGATCAATAATTATTCCCAACCACGAAAATAATTCCGGAACGTAAAAATGTAATAATCCGCAATGTATTAATTTGTACTTGTGTGTTTGTTTATGTTATAACATTTCATCTTTTAAAACTTAGATATGTCTATTAATTGAAGTTATTGAGTTTTTGAGTTATTGCGGGTTATCATCATTGCACACCGAACATGTCCATAGGTGCTCAGGTCCCCTCGTCAGCAAGTCCCGCAGTGTACAGCGACTGACGACGTTAGATAATTGAGGTTTCCATTCAGTAGCTCAGTGGTTCTCAATCGATTGACACCCACGTCTCCCACGTCAGCTGTTCAACTCATGTTAGTTACTACCGTGGAAGTCCAGTAAATTCGAATTCTTGAAGGACGTTGTGGTGCAGTTGAATGCAGTGACTTAGAACAATAAGCCTAATGAGCCATGTTGCAAAAATCTTGCTAAAAGTTATACAAGGAAGAATTCAGAATAAAATCAATACTGAATTAGATGAGCAGCAATTTGGATTTAGGAAAAACAGCGGGACAAAAGAAGCCATATTCTGCATGAGAACATTAATCGAAAAGCACACAGAAGTAAACAAACCAATATATGCCTGCTTCATAGACTACACCAAAGATTTTGATAGAGTACACCACAAACAACTTATAGAATGCCTAAAAGAGATACATCTAGATGACATGGACATACGACTAATATGTAATCTATACTGGGAGCAAACAGCAATAATAAAATATAGCAAAGAGAACTCTACACCCATTGATATAAAAAGAGGTGTAAGTCGAATATATGCATCCTATCACCAAGCTTGTTCAATCTACACACTGAGCAAATCTTTAAAAACATCATAGAGATGTCAGCCTACAAATTAATGGGAAATAATCAATAACCTAAGATATGCTGATGATATGTACTACTTGCAGAAAATCCTAAAGATCTACAATAATTGCTTAATGAAATAAACATGATAAGCAAAAAATATGGACTAGATATGAATAATAAAAAGACTAAAACTATGATCATAAACAAAGGAAATACTCAAAACCCACAAATGGATATCAAAATTGAAGGAATAGACCTGGAGACAGTTCAGAACTACAACTAGCTTGGACATACTATAAACAGTGATGGAAAATGTACAACTGAAATAAACAAAAGAATAGGAATGGCAAAAAGTAATTTTAATGCCATGAAAATCATACTAACATCAATTAATACTAGGGTTGAAACTAAGAATAGCAAATTGTTACATCTTCTCAATATTCCTATATGGTGCAGAAACATGGGCATTAGACAAGAAAACAGAACAGAGAATTGAAGCCTTTGAAATGTGGATATATAGAAGAACAGATATAATTCTATCTATCTTTCTATTGTCCTTTCGAGCCGAAGACGGCACATAAGGCAGAACCACAATCTCAAAAACAGAAACCTTGCGTGCCAAAATGGCACATATTGCAGAGATCACTGCTCTAAAGTCTATGGCGCTGTTCCATAACAATACTTTTTACAATGACAGCTTGTCAAGGCCATTGATCAACCTCCTTAATCGCCTTTTACGACATGCCTGGGAGGTCACAGTGGCACTATTATTTACCTCCCTCATAATGAGACTCCTGTAACACAATAGAATTGGATGGAAGGAAAAGAAAACAAACGACAAATTCTTTAAAACAACTCAAAATGAAAAGAGAACTACTAAACACAATTCAAACAAGACAAATGCGATTTTTGGGCCACGTTAAAAGACACAACAGCCTACTAAAAGCAATCCTGGAGGGAAAATTACAAGGTAAAAGAGGCAAAGGCAGACCAAGACTAACATGGGCGAGTAACATCAAAAGATGGACAAATCAGCCTATGACAACCTGCACCTTCAAAGCAAGAGACAGAGCAGAATGGCGATCCGTGGTAGTCAACCGTCGTTGCGGTGACGGCACTCGATGATGATGATGATGATGATGATGATGATGATGATGATGATGATGATGATGATGAAGGACGTTGATTCACGCAGAATAAAACACGCATATTGTGACTATTCATCAATTTTAATTTATTGGGTTCACTAATAGGGTGTATGAGATGATAAATGGCAATACAATTAACACTAGTCTTTAGAAACTCGTTTACATGCTCTATAAAGCACGCACACTACGTCACAGCCAAGGCGCGCTCGAGAGCCGCGGGGCACCGGAGAGTCGCGACACAGACTTTAGGAATCACTGAAGTAGTTTATCTCTACATTCATAATTTAAAATGCAGGTCACAACGATAGTACTTATAGCGCCGATAATTAAATAATTGAGCTATTAGCGGGTCATTATCATTGCACATCGGACGTGTCCATAGATTAATTAATTAATAGTAAATATGTTGTAAAAAGTTGAGCCTATCATTTAACATAACAAATACTGGGTAGTAGGGAGTGTTTGTGCATCTATTATTTAGAGATGGGGTAGGTATACAAATGTGGTGCTGTTGTGAAACTGAAGATAGGGCGTATATACAATATGGAGACAATGATATGGTTACATCATCATCATCATCATCATGTGCCATACCGGTTGGCGTAGGTGATAATGTCCTTCCACAAATCTTCTATCTACAGTGTATCGTATCAGTTCTGTTGTTGGCTGCTTTCCATGTCATGACACCAAGCCATCTAGTATTTTCTCTCTTTGTCGTCCGCGATCTCTCTTTCCTTTTACTTTGTCAGTTGTAACCAAGTATTCCAACTTTTCTCTTCTCATTATGTGCCCGAAAAAATGTTGATTGTTTCTTTCTGATGTTTTTAGGAGCTCCCTTTTTGTGTTGCCTCTTTGGGAATTTCCTCATTAGTCTTTTTAGCTGTCCAGGGAACTTGCAACATTGTTCTGAGAAATCCCATCTCTGTGGCCTCTAATCGTCTTTTCGGTTACAACTCGACTTATATAAGAAACAAAATAACTCGACGTTCCTGCCAATCGTCTTTTCTATAGATCAACAGTGACATAAAATAAGGCATTTATTACTTCTATAGGTTCGTGATGGACATAGATAATCAGAGAAAACCAAGACACACGTGAAAAATATATCGTAATATAGCGAAATGCTGAATACATTTGTTAAAGATCTTAAGGCTTCGATTAATACAATTTTTGATGATGAATTATCACTCACTGTATAGGCAGAATGTTAGCTTCAGATAGGACTAATTTAACGGTTTGAAATAGTCACTAGATATTGACGAAGTGGCATATCGTTTATGTGAATATGATTTTAATGAAAACATGTCTCTTAATTCAACATATATGTACAAATGATGCAATGGTGGCTCAGATTTAGATGGGGATATTAATATTGCCTTATTTAATTGTTCAAAACTTCTCGACGATCACATGTCAAGGCTGGAGATACCAGAGGGGAACGCTACGTACGAATCCAAAGAAGACTAGTCAACCAACACAATACCGATGTCGTTAGTCGCTACAAGTTGAGGATGTGCTTCGGAATGAGATTCAAACACTTATGGTTTGTCCGATGTGCGATGTGGATGAGCTGTCGACTAAACTAATTGTTCAAACAAAGTCATAACAACAACAATGACAATAACGGTAATGTGGAATCACTAGTTGCAGTTATAATTGTGTCTGTATTCAGAAAGAGCTCAAGTTCTCATTTGTAGCATAAACAATAAAACGGCCGTTGTGTGCTAACCTTGGCCAACCGGAAGGTAACTGGCATCAGAACATCTGTTTAGAGATGAGAATTGCTTTTAATCAACAACCCAACAACGGCCTGGAATGCTGATATTGAGGAGCCAGTATTGCGATGCCACTAAAATAGACAAGCCCCATGTGTTGCAAAAAGAGACCAAGTATTGAGCTGCCATAATGAGTAACAGGTATCCTAAACACGGGAGACCTAGTAAAACTCTGCCATAGCGACTTACACACTTCTTAACTAAAAACAGGGACCTGTAAATCACACCCGTGAGAACATGCAACCTGCAGCATATGTAGGATGAACAGGAAAATTATACAATTCCAGCAAGGCAGTAAAATTAAAATTACTAGGACATGAATCTTTCTAATTATAACATTTCGTTGTGAATCTTTCCAATAGCAACATTTCGTTGTGAATCATGCACGATATAACATAAACAAGGAAGAAAATGAATCCGTTCGAAAAAAAAATGCTACAGAAAAATTCTTAAGATACCTTGGATAATGAAAAAGTGCAATGAAAACATAGTAAAAGATTAAACATAAAAAAGAACTTGCTTATAAGCACCATTTTACAGAGGAAATTAAAATACTATGACCACGTGAAAAGACCCTGCGGCTGGAATGACAAATAATAGAAGGCATGGTTCCTGGAAGACGCATCTAGAACAGGCCAAGAAGAAGGCCGTTTCAAGACATCAAGGAGACCTTGAACATGATAACAGAAGGATGACATCACGCTAGAGACAGTCTTTTTCAGACGAGCTGTAATGTATGCAACGTTCTGAGAAGGACATGCTACCTGATGATGATGATAATGGTGATGATGATGATGATGATGATGATGATGATGATGATGATGATGATGATGATGATATTGGATTCTATGAGAAGTTGAAACCTCAAAATAATTTTCATTCCGTTAAACCCAACACAATAAATACTTATCTATGTTTCTACCTTTTATTAACTGGATAATGTTTTTAAAACAACTTATTTCTGAAACTTGGACAAATGAAAGAGATAATTAATTATAGTTCGTTCACAAATTCGTGCCTACAGAATTGATCAATCAATCTCGAAAACTGTTTGATGAATTTCTGTAATTCTTTTTCATGAAATCTTATTTTTCCAACGACCTTAAGATTTGGAACATTTTAGTACAAAGGTAGTCTGAATTTTGCACAAGTCGTTTTTGTTCTATAATTTTAGAAAAAATATCAAACCGCGTGCTCTAAACATTAGATTTTGCTGTAAATTATGTTAATTTTCTGCTAATTTTATTTGATTTATATCTTCGTCATAGAGATAGGTAAACTTTGACCAAAGTTTCAAACATACATATTCGCCAATAGCAGGCATGTCATCAACAACATATATAGAACAGACAGAACATCAAACACATAGTCACAAACAGTAAGAGTGTCATCAACAAAATTGTGTACATGTCATAAGTATGCCATTCCGAATCAGAGGTCTATAAGAGGATAACAACTGTTATCAGTTGGACAAACTGCAATCCATCTCGTTGCCAGTATTGTTCCTCTTCTCTGAGCACACGGTCGTCACATTTCTCCAGTATTCAATGTCTATCGTTGAGAGGGCATCACGCATCAATTCTTTAACATCACACATTTAAACGTCGCGTTCTGCACAGCAACTTTCTTTAGCCCACACAAGTTCTATTGGTTTGAGGTGCGAATGATAAGGTGGAAGACGAAGTGATGTGTGGCCATACTTTGTAATTATTTTATCAATTTGATATAACTTTGTCTTCTTAGTTTGTCTAACAAGTTGCAACAACTCTGGTTTTAACTGGGTGTTTTGAATGGAAACTTTTTCTGTTCTGAGCCATGTGATGATTTGATCTTTTGTGCTTGACGAATAGGAACTTTGTCCTCCAGTGCTACAGCATTATGATAGGATGCATTGTCCATTACAAGACATAAAGGTCTATCCAGAATGGAGAAAAAAGCGTTCTCTATCAAGTCTCTGAAAATTAATTCGTCCATTTATTTCAGTGTGGTAGCCCTATTGTCTGTAGATTTTGATTGAAAAATAAATTGTGCGACATTAACAAGATCATTCTCTCTACTGCCAGCATGTACCAATATAATGCGTTGTCCTTTTCTGCTGGGAATGCTTTTTTATTTCTCTGCCAACTGATTGCCATTCTTTCTCAAATGTATGATGAACATTGACCCACGTTTCATCCAAATTTACTATATCGTAGCCTTCCATTCGTTGCTCACGGATCTGCCTCAGGTATTTGCTTCGGGCAGCAATCAGGTGTGGTTTTTCACAAACAATATTTCTACCACTAGCAGATTTTGGAAAAGTGAAGCCAGCGCCTCTTACGATCTTCCAAGGAGTCGTTTTTGAGATTCAATATCACATTCTAATCGTAATCGAACCTTAAGTCTGCTCATTGTAACAAATTTTTTCGATTCAAACATTTTCAAAATTTCACGTCTAATAATAAACGTCTTTGTCAAAATCGTAAACTTTCATTTTTCTTCCTTGTTTGACCGTCGCCTCTGGAGAGTCAAAGTTCTGTCCTATCCATCGATTGAAAGACTTTCTATCTATATTTAGAGCTTCCCGTGCTCTGTTTTCTGTTTTTTTTTAATATCGTAATATAACCGACCCCTTTAAGATTATTTGCAAAGGTGACTGAACAATTACACAATACCTTTTGCACAGTGATGAATTTACACTTTAAACTCTTCATGGTTTTAAAAATCAAGTAGTCACTTCACAACAGCTTACAAATTATCACATTTAAAGGAATATACATTAATAGTAAATATTTTGTCAAAATACGCCTCTGGATAAATTTAACAAGAAACCGGAAATGAAATAAATAAAAAACCTCGGATTGGCGTTCTTACAAATTAGGAGTGTGAAACGGTGCTAAGATTGTGCGGAGAGCACGTGAAATTTGCCTTTTTAAATGGTGTGGTGATTACAACAAATGTGGATATTGTAAAATCATAAAATTTAGGACAAGCAAGAAAATTATATTTTCATGTACCTCAAAAAATCTTTCCTAAATGTATGACAGTAGGACAAAAAACTAGACTCAAGGTCGGTGAAAAAATAAGATTTCAAAAAATAATTACAGAAATTCATGAAACAGTTTCCGAGATAATTAATAAACCCTGTGGGCACGAATTTCTGAACGAACTATTATTTCTTCAAGAACGTATATCAGAAGTTCGATAATGTGGGTTGGAGAATAGTAACGATGCATGATATTTAATGGAATTAAAACGGACAGTTTCAGTGGCATTTTAATTTTTAAAGAAAGGAATCGAATACCACGATAGGCGTTTAAGAAAAGAAAATCAGATGTGAAGAACACTTCAGAAATCTTCACAATCTCTGGTCCTGCATTTAATGGGTAATAATTCAGGAGAATGCGATTTTAAATGTAATACTTCTCAGAGACATGTACGCAATAAGAAGTGTCATTTTTGGCTGAATTCGAAGAGAAATGTTCAAGGGAGAAATGTTGTAGATGAAGAGCAGCTTAGATAGAGAGCTCTGTTGTATTATCTGTCCTGGCTTTACAGGATGTGCTCTGAATTATAAACAGGACGTCGTTGCCAGCTTTCATGTTAGCATTCTAGTCATTACTGAGGAAGCATCAACACAGAGGAAACGATTTGAGTGATTGTTTAGAAAACATGGACTTCCGGAAACTTCTGGGACCGATGTGGGTATATTGAACTTCTAGCGTGCTGGGAGATTTTTCACAAAAAAACATTCATTCATTCATTTGTGTTTCTTTCTTTCTTCCCTTCCTCCTGTATCATTTCGAGCGTCGAGGAAGATACAGAGTTCTGGCTATTGCCATTATGACAGCTTCAACATTGTCAATTAATGTTGCCGTAGTGTTATTTTCATGTCGGTCCATAGACCAACCTCTCTGTCTTCCTTCCCTTCCCCTCTTATTTATTCGTTGTATGCTAAGGCATCACAATGCATCCTTTATATAGATGGGCAAACCACTTTAATAGTTTCTGCACGTAGTTTAGAATTTGTTTAGTGGCCACTATTTCACTTATGATAATATTTCTAACTATCTATCTTTTGGTCACCTCAATGGCCTTTCACATAGAACCATCTCTATTTTTATCTCTTTCTTTCATCTCTATTTTTAGCATCAAGGGTCATGTTTGGCACTGATAGAAATGAAAGATTGAAATGACGAAAAATTAACTGGTTCATATAGCAAAACTGATGGGAACTCTCATCATGGACACAGAATGTAGCCTGGATGCAGGCTGGGTATGTTAAATGATTTGACTTCATATAATACGACTGTAACTATCAGGCTATGGGAATTTAAAAGTGAACAGGGATCACGTGAGTACAATCACAGATATAAGAGATAAGGAATTGCGAAGTGTGAAGCGTTATGTACAACCAGTGCCACAAAAGAGTTATCTTGTGCCTGCAGTTCGTTATTTGTACAGTGGTTTGATCACCTATAGGTTTGACTAGGGTGTAGGGACGCCGATTCTCAATCATAATTAATTAACTGGGGACCTCGGTAACCTAGTTGGGAAAACCAACCGGCTGGGCTACCGACGTTCGGACAACCCTTGGTCCATTCCCGATGGAAGCAGTGTGAATTGTACTCGTGGTTAAAAAAAAAAAAAAAAATACCTCACCGGTCGACCCAGCCGTTGGCAGAAATGGGTACCAGGGTAGTATTCTGGGAAGGTGAGGAATGCCACCTGGCATCGTCAGTTTCGATGCTTGAAGCAACACTATCAGAAACTTCCGAACACTTCTGGATAGGCGGCTGAGCACACATGGGTGAAAACTCGCGTACTATGACGCCAATTTAAGTTTCGTACTTTACCTCTACCTTTTATTAATTAACTATTTACAACATACTCAGGAAGAAATCGTGAAACTTTATATATATATATATATATATATATATATATATATATATATATATATATATTCCGTTCGCCATCTGTAACCTCTGACGAAGTCCCTAGAGATTAGGAACTGAATTTTGCGCGTTAATCCATTTTCCCCGGCAGCCGTGTGCACAGTGGTCCCTCGCCGCACAGGCAGATAACTCCGACTTCGGAGGTGCTCATATTTTTTCCGTCGACGATTCAAACCGGGCCTCGCTGCTGAGTACAGAGGTGGTTGCCGCAGAGAGAAATCATAAATAAATATCCAAACCAACCGGAATTTGAACCCACAAACTCTCTGTCTGGAGGCCGGCGTCTTGCCTCAAGACCAACTAGTCTCTCTTTGTATATAGAACTACTCAGGTACAACATAAATGCTTTATGATATTTAGAGAACTGATACCCTTCTCGACCTTTCTGCTATATTATTAACAGTGGAATTTTCAATTGGTGCCTGCATCCTGATTCAAAGTAAATAATATATTATGGCTTTGTCATAGGCGATAGGGCTAATGATATGATAAACGTGAACTGCAGATAGTGTCACCCTTAATTGGGTTTATGGTCTCCACAAATTGGTCAGTAGATTCATCGACTTTACCAGAGCACTAAATCATTTTTGCTATATGTGCCGTAAAGGTTGGCGTTGGCGATCATGTCCTTCCAAATCTTCTATCCACAGTGCATCGTATGAGTTATGTTGTTGACTGTTTTCCATGCCATGACACCAAGCTATCCAGTATTTTCTCTCTTTGTCGTCCGCGATCTCTCTTTCCTTTTATTTTGCCAGTTGCAACCAAGTATTAGGGTTTTAGACAAGGTGTGTGCTGTCACCAGATTTGTTTAATATTTATGGTGAGATTATTTTAAGATCTGGCATGGCCCAATATAATGGACATGCCAGAATAACAATTGGAGAGCATAATATAAATAATCTAAGGTATGCTGATGATACAGTCTTAATCGCTATGAGTGGAAATGAGTTACAAGAAATGTTGGA
Source organism: Megaustenia siamemsis (assembly GCA_032433765.1). NCBI lineage: Eukaryota > Metazoa > Mollusca > Gastropoda > Stylommatophora > Ariophantidae > Megaustenia > Megaustenia siamemsis. The sequence continues at coordinate 97,230,363 of JAVIAB010000073.1, forward strand.
CATTATAGTGAAAGAAAGCAAAAATAAAGGACTCAGCCTTAATAGCAAAAAAGACAGAGGTAATGGTAACAACAAAGAAAAAGACATCACCTCAGTGCAAAATAAAGACAAGTGGAACAATATTAAAACAGGTAAATGAATTTAAATATTTGGGAACTTTGTTAACCTCAGACAGAAGATGTACAAAAAGAGGTGAGATGCAGAATGAATCAGGCAAAAGCAGTTTAAAAAAAAAAAATGAGGAAAATACTATGCAATCCATTTTTGACAATAGAAACAAGTGAAAGAGTTCTTAAATGTTATGTAGAGCCAGTCTTAACATATGGGTGCGAATCATGGACAATATGACAACAGACAAGAAAATCACTGGAGTCTGTAGAAGTGTGGTTTTACAGAAGAATGTTAAGAGTACCATGGACAGCTAAGAAGAGTAATGAAGATGTTCTGAGAGAGGTCAAAACAAAAAGAGAGCTAATTTCCAATATTAGGAAGAAACAATCATCATTTTTCTGGACATGTAATGAGAAGAGAACAACTGGAAATTTTGCAACACTGGAAAAATTGAGGGATGAAGAGATAGAAGGAAGCAAAGAGAATAAATAACAGACAGCTTACGAGAATGGCTTGGAAATGATAAATAGCTGCCGAGATCGAAAGTTGTGGAGAGACATGATCACCTACGCCGCTAGGCCCGGTACTTGATGATGAACCAAGTATTCCAACTTTCCTCTTCTCATGATGTACCCAAAAAATGTTGATTGCTTCTTTCTGATGTTTTTTAAGAGCTCCCTTTTTGTGTTGGTCTCTTTGAGAACTTTCTCATTGGTCTTTTTAGCTGTCCAGGGAACTTTCAACATCCTTCTGATAAATCCCATCTCTGTGGCGTCTAATCGTCTTTTCATTTGTTTGTCTATTGTCCATGATTCGCTTCCATAGGTCAGAATTGGTTCTATTTAGCATCGATGAACTCTCTTTCTCATTTCTATTGACATAGATTTGTTGCATAAGATATATTTCATTGTCAGAACTGCTATTTTGGCCTGAGCTATTCTGCTTTTCATTTCTGTGTTGGATCTTCCGTCTGATGTTATCACTCTGCCCAAGTATTTCATACGTTGCACTTATTTCAGATTTGTCTTGTTTATTTGTATGCTGAATGATGGTGATGATTGTTTCTTCGATATAACCATTACTTCTGTTTTCTTACTATTCAGACTGAGACCTTTCTTGTTGCTTTCTTTTACTATTATATCTATCATTTCTTGTAGCTCATTTTCTGTCTCTACTATTAAGACTGTGTCATCCGCATATCGTTAATTATTTATGTTGTGACCGTTGACTTCAATTCCTTTTTTGTCTACTATTGATCTCATAATATGTCCTTGTCTGACTCCTTGTTTTATAAATTGAAATTGTCCTGTTTGGTTGTTAATTAGTATAGCTGATGTTTGTTGCCAGTACCTGTTTTTTATGATTCGCAGATCCTTGCCATCAATGTTTAATTTCTCCTGCATATTTATTATTTCCACGTACTTTACTTTGTAAAATGCTTTCGAGTAGTCTATAAACATATATATAGATCTTACTTTACCTCTATAGATTTTCTATCAATGTTCTTAAGATGTATATTGCATTATTGGTGCCCTTTCCTTCCACAAATCCACATTGTTCCTCACTTATTTCTGGTTTTATTTTGTTCCTTACACGTCTCATGATGATTCTTAGTAATATTTTAGTCATATGGCTCATGAGACTAATAGTGCGATGGTCTTCACAATCAGTGGCGCTTGACTTCTTCTCTATGGCTACAAAGATAGATTTTAGTAGATCTTCAGGTATGTGTCCAGTGTTATATATGTCATTGAGTAGTTTTGTTATGACTTGTACTCCCATCTCTCCTAATGCATTTATCTCTTCGATTGTTATATTGTCGGGACCTGGAGCTTTGCCTCTTTTCATGTGTTGAATTGCGTCCTCCACTTCACTCTGCATTATTGGTGGTCCTGTGTCTTCATTTGAATTGTTTAATTCTGGTCTTTCATCATCATAGAGTTGACTGATATATTCTGTCCATCTTTCCATTGTCTTCTCCCGTCCAATTTTTATATTTACTTCCTTTGATTTCACACATCCTGAAACTTTGACTTCTTTTCTTCCTGTTAATTCATTTAACTGATTGTGCATAAATTTTGAGTCTTTCTCTTGTTGTTTTTCCATTTCTTCGCATTTATGTTTTAACCATCCTTCCTTTACTTCCTGCACTTGTTTTTTTATATCCCTTTGTGCAATATTTTGTATGTCCGTTCTTCTTTCTTATGTTTTCTTCTTCGTCCATTAGTTGTAATATTTCTTCTGTCATCCATTTCTTTTTGTTGATTCTTTTAGTCACTGGTATTCCTTCTTTTGATGTTTGTTGAATCGATTGTTTGAGCATTTCCCACTGTTCCTGGATGTACTGTATTTTCTCAGTAGCATTATATCTATTTTGTACTATCGTGCTGTACTTATCACTCATCTGTTTATCTACTCTTAGCATATCTAGTTCTAATTTTTTTATTTCTTGGTGATTTCTGTGCCTTCCGCAATTTTATTCTTATCTTTCCAACTACTGGTACATGGTCACTATTGCAATCTGCTCCTGGCCTTGTTTTAACCGATGTTAGCCCATTCCTGAATCTTCTCTGTACCAGTATAAAATCAATGTGATTGTGTACTTTTTTGTCTGGCCTTTGCCATGTCCATAGTCGCCTAGGGTGTTGTATGAACCAGGTGTTACCTATAATCATTTCATGTGTCTTTGCCCAATCTATCAGTCTATCCCCTCTATCATTCGTCTCTCCAAGGTCATTACCCCAGTCACATTTTGCACTTTAGCTGTTCCTATCGAGCACTAAATAGATTCATCGATTTCATCACAGCGCTACGTATATTCTTATATTATCACATTTCATATTCATTGATTACAAATGAGTACTTTTTAACACCTTTAATCTCACAAGAGTGCTTAGTAGGGACACGGACTTCGCAAATGTTGTAAAGAGACAGATTAATGTGATATAAAAACTATCATTTTAATACATTACACAATAGCCAAAAACTACAATAGGCTAAACAATGGTAACTATACTACACCAGACCATGGTCCACTCACACATCCATTTTGCACAATGACTAGATATTACCAAACACCTGCATGGGTTGTGTCCAACCTTCTAATATTATAGAGTGCTTCTCTACCCATCCTTGAGTGCATGATATACTAATATAGTGACAAGCTTGAATATAGTGACGTAACGCAAAGCAGAAAGCAGTGAACAATTATAGCGTATTTTATTGATTGAACCGCAAGCTTTACATGAAGCATTTATCCCTTAAGCTTGCAGAATATTTAACTGCTAAACACTGGCTTATTCCAGTTTCTCGACATTTAGTCGGTCAATATGACACAGCAGTTAGCTATTAACAAATGTGATATTATGATTATATATGACATTTACAACAGCCTCAAAAGAAGATAATGAAAGCCGTTCTTTAATCACGTCCATTAGCGCATGCACATATCGTATTCCAGATCAACCATACATGTTCTCTTATTTTTCCATACCAGCGCTGTACGTTTCGTTAAGTACCGTCCAAATTACGATTCGTTATCGTCAGTTGGAGTCAGTGCGCCTGTTTGGCTCACTGAACGTTGTTGTTCATGCCAACGTGGCTCACTGATTTCTAATATATCTAGTGACTGGCCAGGTACTTCGAGGTTTGGTAACATATTTTTAATTTTGTAAGTAACAAAAAAATGTAAACAAACCCATTGCGCCAAGTGGCGTAAAGGGAATATGGTGTTAGCGACCATAATTTGTATAAACATTCAGCACATGATTTTTTTAGCTAATGTGGCCCGTGCCGTTTTACTTTCCCAGACCAGAAAAAAAAATTCATCACCAACTGAGGTTAACATTTTCCCCAGTTATTTAAATTAATTTACCTGTTTTAATATTGTTCCACTTGTTTTTATTGTGCATTGCGGTGGTATCTCTTTCTTTGTCGTTACCATCCCTTCTGTCTTTTTGCTTGTTAAGGCTTAGTCTTTAATTTGTGCTTTTTTCACTATAATGTCTAACATTTTTTTGTAACTCATTTTCACTTTTACCGATTAAGACTATCATCAGCATACCTTAGATTATTTAAATTATGATCTCCGATTGTTATTCCAAGCATGCCCCTTATGGATCTTAAAATAATCTCACTATACATATTAAACAAATCTGGTGACAGCACACAACCATGCCTGTGGTGTGGTATCTCTATCTTTGTCGTTACCATTACTTCACCTTGCCTAACGCCCTGTTTTATTTGTTGAAACATTCCCAATTTATTTCCATTTCTTGTGGCCGCTCTTTTTTGCCAGAACATGTTCTTTATTATTCTGAGATCTTTGCTGTCTACGTTTATGCCTCTAAAGTTTTGATTATTTCTTGGTGCTTTACTTTGTCAAATGTTTTGGTATAATATATGAAACATAGGTATAGACTTAATATTTATAGTGAGATTATTTTAAGATCCATTAGGGGCATGCCTGAAATAACAATTGAAGGTCATAATATAAATAATCTAAGGTATGCTGATGATACGGTCTTAACTACCGCCCGACTAACTGCCTAGCTAACCGCCTGACTAACTGCTTAGTTAACCGCCTGGCTAATTGCTTGACTAACTTCCTAACTAACTGCCTGACTAACTGCTTAGTTAACCGCCTGCCTAATTGCTTGACTAACTGCCTAACTAACTGCCTGAATAACTACTTAGTTAGCCGCCTAGCTAATTGCTTGACTAACTGCCTAGCTAACCGCCTGACTAACTGCTTAGTTAACCGTCTGGCTAATTGCTTGACTAACTTCCTAACTAACTGCTTAGTTAACCGCCTGCCTAATTGCTTGACTAACTGCCTAGCTAACCGCCTGACTAACTACTTAGTTAACCACCTGGCTAATTGCTTGACTAACTTCCTAACTAACTGCCTGAATAACTACTTAGTTAACCGCCTAGCTAATTGCTTGACTAACTTCCTAACTAACTGCTGACTAACTGCTTAGTTAACCGCCTGGCTAATTGCTTGACTAACTGCCTAGCTAACCGCCTGACTAACTGCTTAGTTAACCGTCTGGCTAATTGCTTGACTAACTGCATAACTAATTGCCTGACTAACTGCATGACCAACTGTCTGACTATCTGCCGAACTAACCGCCTAGTTAACTTCCTTGCCAACTGTCATATAAAGTAGAATGATTATCCCAGACGGTTTGAAGGATGATCAGAGATTTGTCACATACAAATAGATTAATGGTCTATAAAATATGAAATATCTATGATCAAACCACATTCTCAAAATGAACTATATGGAAATAAATTACCTTAATCAGTGTAGGAAAGATTCTTGGCAGAGAACACTGGCCGCATCCCATTAAAGATGTGGCTAAGAGAAGCAGATGCCATACACACAACTCCACGAAGATAGTAATGGTATATGATATCTTTACCTTCTAGATAAATCAAAGTGTCACTACATTGCCGCTGTTGATATTATCTTACAATTTATCAGATGAGAACAAAATTAATCGATCTAATATTTGGTTTTAAAAACAAGCTATACGAAAATAAGATATTACCGACTCGAGAAACGAACACTTTAGTGGGATGTTCCACAATATCTTTGCTGCCATTGCTTCCATCGCTGCCATCATCTACGATGGAGGTATCAAAATATTTGTATTACCAAATGTATCACGCATATGTCCATTAGTATTACCATACATAAACAGTTAAGATGGAGATACAGATAATCAAGGTTGAAGTAAATCTGATAATAATTATACATACAAAAGGAGTATATATATGTAGCATATCGGACAAATCCTCAAGTCCTTAGATCTCCTCTGAATTACATTCCACAACGAGTAGTGACTAACGGCACTAGCTTTGTGTTGGTTGACAAGTCTTTTTTATACTCCCGCGCGGCGCTCGCTAATGGAATCTTGACCCTTGACATGGCATTCGTGCAATCTCTTTATACCACTTAATTTATTCAGTAATTATATTAGTAAGTGTGTCGATATGACTGTTGAGCCTGATGCAGACCCGGAATAATCTAAAACAGTATGGGCATGCAGGTTGTGATGTGTAGCGATATCTATTTCACTAGCCTTTCTAGCCTGTCTCCACCGTACGACTGCTACTGAGCTATTTATAAAGAATCTCACCAACTGCAGCCCGAAGTCGAAGAATTGTCTACAGATTAATTACTTATTACGTCACATCTTGTCGTGTGTGAAGATTAATATTGAACGTTTTTATGACGTTCTTCAGTGTATTCTTCTTACTCTGTTATCATGGCGCATTCAGAATATGATTCTGGACTCTCTTATGATGACTGCTGTCTGTTTCAGTTTTTTGGTTTCCCATTCTTTCTATACAGGTGGGCATGGACCACATTGTACTCCTCATTTCTGTGTACTTGGAGCAACCCTGTTTAACGTGTTTTGTTGTCATGTCATCCAGGGTACAGTGGCATTGGCTGGTACTTCCTATTTTGAATTTGGTGAACATGTGGTTTTTTTATTCTGTTGTGGTCAGTGCGTAGGCGAAGTATGATGACTTGATCCCTCCTTGATAGTTGGATGTATCCGTCCCTCTCGTTATACTTTGGGTGTTTGAGTGTTTCCATTTCTTTCCATTTCTGAAGATACTGGCATTTGATGAAGGATCTGGCTTTGTCGTAGCTGATCAAATGATTTTTTGCGGTAATTTCCTCCCTCTTTAGCTAGTCTATCTGCCAATTTGTTTCCTGGTATCTTACAGTGTGAATGGTATCCATAGGATGACCACTCTGAAAGTTACTGCACAATTCGTCTATGGTTGTTATCAGGTCATTTAGTTCGCCTGTTCCTGAAGTTTTTTTTAGAGCTGTTAGATCTGTCAGTATCACAAATTTCATGTGCACGTTATTGTTGTAATTGACTAACCAGTTTTACAGCATCTTTCAGAGTTTCTGCTTTATAGTTTGTTGGAGTGTATCAACCTCTTCCTCTATCTATAATGTAGACGTTTACCTTTGTGCAGGATATCACAGAGGAGTATTTTTGGCAGTCGTGGTTTGACATGATAATATGTCTGCAGATTTGCACCCGAATAGCATCTGCTGGAGATATCAGCTCTGACAACAATGGTTGAGTCCCGAAACATGTTTCGCCTGTTGATATTGATCGGTTGTCTAAGTCAGGTTGTGTGGAAGTGATTTAGATCTTATATAGAAACGAATAATCATTTAACTTAACTGCAAGAGCTGTAATTTGAATATGAGAAGTCAGTAGCCTCCGTCCGTTATAGTTGACTATGTATTTTCATCGACCCTAGAAATGTTACTTTTTAATTTCTTTCGCCGAGTATTCTCCTTTTCTATGAATCTGTCTGTCTGCTTTTGTTTGAGTTGGAGCTCTTTAGAGTGTGTTTCCAAAGATTGCTGTCTGCATCTATTTCTTCTCAGGCTGCTAGGTTTATATTCAGAGTCTTCATGTCGCGTTTACGTATGTCTACAAATCGAAGTTTTGGGCGCTCTTAGTTCGTTTTCCAAATGCAGGTTGTCCATAGAGTATATCGTTTGGTGTGCGGCCATCTTTCATACCGTGTACATGGCCAAGCCGGAGTAACCTACTCTTGTTTGAGCAGCGTGTAGAGATGTTTGTGAGGCCTGTGCGAGTCATGACCTCCATGTTTGTCACTTTGTGCTACTAGATAATACCAAGAACACGGTCCAGACATCGCGTATGGATTGAATTGAGTATTTTTTAAAGGAAGGCTAAAATGAGAAGTGATGTCTGTGATATAGGGACTGTACATTCGGCAGCGATTGACAGAATTATAATAAGTTTTGTTTTTTTAGTTTGGGTGCGATAAATTATCTAAAAGAAATAAAGAAACAAGAAATCACGGATCTACCATAATTTCAGAATTTAGATGAGCTACAATCTTCATACCAACGTGTGCTACCATGCTAGACTCTATATGCAAGAACAATAAGAAAAAAAACTGCTTTTGAGATTAAAGGTGTTAGACGAATGTCATTCAATATTTTCACTTAAACAGACGGCTGTCTTCTTGTGAGAGTCTGGAATCCTACTCTGATTGAGTCTTGATCGCAGAGAGAGAGAGAGAGAGAGAGAGAGAGAGAGAGAGAGAGAGAGAGAGACGAATGTCATTCAATAAACTTTGCGAGAACACCAGACCCAAGGGCCAACTACTATGAAACATAAAAGTAGCAGAGGGAAAAAAAACAGAAGATTAAAAGATGGTAAATTATATCTCCCTTCGACGCTGAAAGGCAAATGAAGAAGGAAAGAAGAAGATTGTTAAGAATTACATCTAATTAAGTAAACTTCTTATAATATTCATTATCATCACCATTGAGTGCCGTCTCCGGATCGAAGGTTTGCTACCATGGAGCACCATTCCGTTCTGTCTCTTGCTTTGATAGTGCATGTTGTCATAGGCTAACTTATCCATCTTTTGATGTTGCTCATCCATGTTAGTATTGTTCTCCCTTTGCCTCTTTTACCGTGTATTTCCCCTTAAAGATCATTTTAATAGGCTTCTGTGTCTTTTAACATGTTCCAAATATCTCATCTGTCTTGTTTGAATTGTGTTTTGTAATTCTCTGTTCATTTTTATTTTTTTAAAGACTTCATCGTTTGTTTTCTTCACTTTTCATCCAATTCACTTATAATATTTACTTTTCAATGTTTTTCTAAGCTAAGAGTTCCACAATTACTTTTGGGTCTCTTTTACACAACCTTCAGTTATTATCAAGATCTTCACAGTATGTACGTAGCCAGCAAGTATCACAATTTTAATCAGATTTACAACCTTGAATCAAGATCCGCTTCTCTCTTTTTTAAAAATCTGATGTTAACATTTTTTTTTGGGGCCATGTTATTGTTGTTATGTTGTAGGTTTATGTGTTATTTATTTCTTTACATTATCTGATTTAAGTTAAATTCATATATAGATTGCTATTTTTACTGCAATAACATGTTTTATCAAGTGTGTCTATCTTTTGAAGTATAGTGTAGCTGCATATTGATCTAGTGGCAATGGTATATGGAAATATATGTTCTTGTTTGTGTTTATATAAGTATCTACATTGTACTTCATAAGCGTATTTCAGCACTTTAATATCTTGTCGAATTACACAAGCAGATCTATTTCAGCATAGTGAACGAACTCTGTAACAAGGGACGAGAGCCTGTGTAACAGATACATAAAGCTGGTTGCTACCATTTTCTGGCGTCAATAGTAATTTTACAGTTTTTAAATTGTCGTCCAGGCGACGGCATGCAACCTGACCCTTTCCTTTTCCTTTCTCGAGGTTTTTTTTCACATGCTCATCTTGTGTACTGAGCCCTGTTTTCGTCTCCGATAGATTAGACACACGGTCACATTTACCTGATGATTTAGTGACACGGGGAAAATTCGACGATCTTTCTACCTGGGATATTACCTGGATTGTTTTGAGCTTCAAGCGAGCAGATGAACCTAAATGTTTCTATGTGCTTACACAATAAACGTGGGAGCCGCGATAGATCAGTGGTTAGTGAACTGGACTACAACGGACAAGGGTAGGGTTCGATCCCAACCGACGGCTTCCGGGTTCACCCAGCCTTAAATGGGTACCGGATTTTTTCTGGGAAAGTAAAGCAGCATGAGCGTAATACCGACCACATTACCCCAAAAATCATGTGCTGTAAAATATAGGGTCACTAACACCATATTCCCTATACGCAACTTGGCGTGACGGGGGTACTTTACTTACTTAATGCACAATAAACGTAAGATGTCAGCAGAGAGCTTAACTAAGAGGAGACGTTGAATGAAAGCAATCACTAATTGCTAAAGTTTTATTGTAGTTTATATTCAGAGCATTACTAGTGCAGTGGTAGCATACTAGCATAGCTACACAGTGAGCTAAAACTCATTCCAAGCTAAGTGAACTTAAGCTCAATCCAAGCTTAGTGAACTTAAGCTCAATCAAAGATTAGTGAACTTAAACGAATTCCAAGCTTAGTGAACTTAAACGAATTCCAAGCTTAGTGAACTTAAACGAATTCCAAGCTTAGTGAACTTAAGCTCAATCCAAGCTTAGTGAACTGAAACGAATTCCAAGCTTAGTGAACTTAAACGAATTCCAAGCTTAGTGAACTTAAACGAATTCCACGCTTAGTGAACTTAAACGAATTCCAAGCTTAGTGAACTTAAACGAATTCCAAGCTTAGTGAACTTGAGCTCAATCCAAGCTTAGTGAACTTATGCTCAATCCAAGCTTAGTGAACTTGAGCTCAATCGAAGCTTAGTGAACTTATGCTCAATCCAAGCTTAGTGAACTTAAGCTAAATCCAATCCTAGTGAACTTAAGCTCAATCCAAGCCTAGTGAACTTAAGCTCAATCCAAGCTTAGTGAACTTAAGCTCAATCCAAGCCTAGTGAACTTAAGCTCAATCCAAGCTTAGTGAACTTAAGCTCAATCCAAGCGTAGTGAACTTAAGCTCAATCCAAGCTTAGTGAACTTAAGCTCAATCCAAGCTTAGTGAACTTAAAAGAATTCCAAGCTTAATGAACTTAAACGAATTCCAAGCTTAGTGAACTTGAGCTGAATCCAAGCTTAGTGAACTTAAGCTCATCGAAGCTTAGTGAACTTATGCTCAATCCAAGCTTAGTGAACTTAAGCTAAATCCAATCCTAGTGAACTTAAGCTCAATCCAAGCTTAGTGAACTTAAGCTCAATCCAAGCCTAGTGAACTTAAGCTCAATCCAAGCTTAGTGAACTTAAGCGCAATCCAAGCTTAGTGAATTTAAGCTCAATCCAAGCTTAGTGAACTTAAGCTCAATCCAAGCTTAGTGAATTTAAGCTCAATCCAAGCTTAGTGAACTTAAGCTCAATCCAAGCTTAGTGAACTTACGCCGCGTTGTAGGAACCACAGTTTCCTACATTTTTTGTCATACATGCCGTTTGCCTGTAACGGTGAAGGATTTATGTTTACGTTGCATATTATACATCTGTCTCTTGATTTATAGCTACTATTTACACAAAAATATCTGCTGAAAGGTAGGATAAAATATACATTAGGCACTGGTTGGTTTCGAGGCAAGACGCCGGCCTCGAGACAGAGAGGTTGTGGGTTCAAATCATGGCTACACCGGGATTTTTTATTTAAGATTTCTCTTTGCGGCAACCAAGCAGTGAGGCTCGGCTTGAATCGTCAATCACTCATCGACGGAAAATATATGAGTACCTCCGAAGTCGGAGTTATCTGCCTGTGCGGCGAGGGGTCTCTGTGCACACGGCTACCAGGGAAAAATGGATCAACATGCAAAATTCAGTTCTAGTCTCTAGGGACTTCGTCAGAGGTAAAGCTGGCGAACGAAATAAAAAAAAATATACATTAAGCAGAATTATAATAAAATTATACACTGAAACGAGTATTTCTACATTACAGGGAAAGAAATCAACAAACAATAACGGTAGACAGTTAGAACAATAGACACCCAAGTACGATTACAACCACTGTTTTTCGCCACCGTGCCTTGCTTGTTAACCTGGAGATACATGCACCTTCAGCTCAGTAGTGTTAACAAAGGGGTAATATTGCCGTTGATGTTTCCGAGTGTTGTAAAAACATCCTTGGAGTAGTTTATATATTCATCTCTTTTGTTTCGGAGTTGACACCAGTAATATAAAATGTATTTGTTTTGATTATTGTCTAGAGGCTTAAAAAGACCAATGAGAAGTTCTCAAAGAGGCCAACACAAAAAGGGAGCTCTTAAAAAACATCAGAAAGAAGCAATCAACATTTTTCGGGCACATCATGAGAAGAGGAAAATTGGAATACTTGGTTACAACTGGCAGAATAAAAGGAAAGAGAGATCACGGACGACAAAGAGAGAAAATACTGGATAGCTTGGTGTCATGGCATGGAAAACATTCAACAACAGAACTGATACGATGCACTGTAGATAGAAGATCGTTGAGGAACATGATCGCCTACGCCAACCGGCAGGGTACATGATGATGATGAGATGCTTAAAAAACGTCAACGACTCTAAACAATTTGGAGCAACTACAATCTCATGTGTCAGATATAAATCTGAAAGTGGAGCACTGATGACAAAGACTGCTTTGATGAAATTAAAAGCGTTTTCCACAAGTGGCTGCCAAGAGAAGTGGAGGGGGAAAAAAACTAGAATTATTCACTGTCACATAGATCTTGTCACATAGACCTTGTCACATAGATCTTGTCATACAGATCTTGTCACTTAGATCTTGTCACATAGATCTTGTCATATGGGAATGAGTGATGTACCAATGATGTTGTTGATGTTAGGATCATCATAATTGCACACAGGACGAATACGTAGGTGCTCAGATATTCCTCCCGAGAATCTCAGAAAATCCAAGGAAAAACCTGATCCACGTGCACGAACTCCACTGCACTGGATCGACGGTGTGGCCAGGTTTTTTGCAAACAATTTTGTCCGGACAGCAGCCACATTTATGGGCTTACACTTTTCAATTTGACCGCGAAGGTTCTTTAACCTGCGCGAGCTCACAATGGATTTCCTGTTTAATTTCGTTATCCGAGAGGTTTAGGTACCGGATCTCATTACCCAAGAGATAGGGGAGGTTCTCGTCACGAAGAAACCACGGATTCATTTTTTCTATAAAAATATCCTCATTGCATTGTGCGTGAGACTTTTTTGTCAAGGCTAACAGAGCCAACCGTAAACAAACCGACGGAAGGCAACAGAAAACCACCGTCGTAACTTCTTTGTATAATCATGAATCGCCACAGTAAATGAATTTAAATATTTGGGAACTTTGTTAACCTCAGACGGAAGATGTACAAAAGAGGTGAGATGCAGAATGGCTCAGGCAAAAGCAGCTTTCCAAAAAATGAGGAAGATACTATGCAATCCATTTTTGACAATAGAAACAAGAGAAAGAGTTCTTAAATGTTATGTAGAGCCAGTCTTAACATATGGATGTGAATCATGGACAATAGAACAACAGGTAAGAAAATAACTGGAGTATGTAGAAGTGTGGTTTTACAGAAGAATGTTGAGGAAATACTATCGACAGCTACGAAGAGTAATGAAAATGTTCTGAAAGAGGTCACAGCAAAAAGAAAGCTAATTTCCAATATTAGGAAGAAACAGTCATCATTTTTGGCCACCACGCAATGAGAATAGGACAATTGGAATATATTGTAACAACTGGAAAAATTGAGGGACGAAGAGATAGAGGGAAGCAAAGCGAAAAAGTAACAGACGCTTAAGAGAATGGCTTGGCAGAAAGTCAACAACAGAAATGATAAATAACTGTCGAGATCAAAAGTTGTGGAGAGACATGATCACCTACGCCAGCAGGCCTGGTACTTGGTGATGATGATGATGACGATGAAAATATCACTTCCTGTGGTGGACTTTGATACAATGTCCTTCCTGCCCAGAGGTCGACGTCGTACCTCTAGATTATCATGCCCACAAATTATGAAGTAACAAGCAAGCATGTAAGTAAAAAAAAAAAGTAAAGAACCTACGTTACGTTAAGTGGCGTATAGGGAATATGGTGTTAGTGACCATAAATTTTACAGTCGTTCGGCACATGATTTTTGGGGTAATGTGGTGGGTATTACGCCCGTGCCGCTTTACTTTCCCAGAAAAAATCCGATACCCATTTAAAACTGGGTGAACCCGGAATCCGTCCTATGGGATCGAACCCTACCCCTTTTCCTTTGTAGTCCAGTTCACTAACCACTGAACTATTGCGGCTCCCAAGCAAGCATGCAGGACAACATAAATGAGCTTGTACAAAAGAGTGTTGAAAATGCAATGATAAGCATAAACAAAGATGTCTCGAGTGAAAGACTGGTGTTCAAGGACATTATTAAATAGAAAATCGTATGTCTTCTTTCATATCTGTTATAGTGCAATGGGAAGGTGCACACAATGTGCAAGAACAGGCACAGGTGGAAGATAACATAGATAGAGACAGACAAGAGAAAATAATTGACAGTTTAACAGTCTGAAATGGAGATGATTGATAGTTTAAGTGTTTTATATGGAGATTAATGAAGGTTTAAGTGTTTTGCATGGAGATGATTGGCAGTTTAAGAGTTTTGCATGGAGATGATTGACAGTTTAAGAGTTTTGCATGGAGATGATTGGCAGTTTAAGAGTTTTGCATGGAGATGATTGGCAGTTTAAGAGTTTTGCATGGAGATGATTGGCAGTTTAAGAGTTTTGCATGGAGATGATTGGCAGTTTAAGAGTTTTGCATGGAGATGATTGACAGTTTAAGAGTTTTGCATGGAGATGATTGACAGTTTAAGAGTTTTGCATGGAAATGATTGGCAGTTTATGAGTTTTGCATGGAGATGATTGGCAGTTTAAGAGTTTTGCATAGAGATGATTGGCAGTTTAAAAGTTTTGCATGGAGATGATTGGCAGTTTAAGAGTTTTGCATGGAGATGATTGACAGTTTAAGAGTTTTGCATGGAGATGATTGACAGTTTAAGAGTTTTGCATGGAGATGATTGGCAGTTTAAGAGTTTTGCATGGAGATGATTGACAGTTTAAGAGTTTTGCATGGAGATGATTGACAGTTTAAGAGTTTTGCATGGAGATGATTGACAGTTCAAAGGTTTTGCTTGGAGATGATTGGCAGTGTAAGAGTTTTGCATGGAGATGATTGACAGTTTAAGAGTTTTGCATGGAGATGATTGACAGTTTAAGAGTTTTGCATGGACATTATTGACAGTTTAAGAGTTTTGCATGGTGATGATTGATAGTTCAAAGGTTTTGCATGGAGATGATTGACAGTTTAAGAGTTTTGCATGGAGATGATTAGCAGTTTAAGAGTTTTGCATGGAGATGATTGACAGTTTAAGAGTTTTGCATGGAGATGATTGACAGTTTAAGAGTTTTGCATGGACATTATTGACAGTTTAAGAGTTTTGCATGGAGATGATTGACAGTTTAAGAGTTATGGTTATGGAAAGTCCCCTGTAACAAATGATGAAGAGTAAGATTGATCAAGATCACCCGGAACAAACAAAACGTGTCGATACATGATTACCTACAGTTATCGGCAGGGCACCTGATAGTGACGATGATTTTCCAGCTATAACGTAATTCAGTAAACTCCCTAATAACAAAAGTGTTCTCAATGATGTTTGTTCAACGATAGCGAGAATCGAAGGACATACCAATTTCGGTGCCGTGTGGACAATGATCAATATACGGACATATGGTTCAATAATTTCTGCGTAGAAATGGTCATTTACCAAAGTGTATATGCACTGCCACTATCTGTGTAAGTATGTGTTTGAGTTACAATTAAGCTCCACGGGAACTTAATGCACAAGAACTAAAGGAAGTCTGGAATTACAAAAATGGTTTGTACTTTCCCCCCCCCCCCCCTTTCCACCCATGGATATCAAAGAGGTCGATAATGCTAACGAGAAATCCATTAACAAGACATCTATCTGTTTTGTGCTTGTAAATATGTTCCAAATGCACTGATCATGCGACCTTTATTCTCCAAATTCATAGAAAGCTCCCCCCCTCCCAGTAGCGTTCAGAATGGTATATATGGCCTAATAGACGTATTTGTAGCCTGTGTGAGTACATTCGCTTTAGCTGCTCTTACGCGAACTGTTTGGTCACTTGAGTGCACAAGGAATAAAGATGGACCGCACAGTTATTCTATTTCTTTACAATGTAAAAAGAAATTATGTTTTCACATACCTGTAAAATTGCCTAGATAATACATTACAGATAACATTGGGCATAGTAGTAATCGTGGTGAGAATAGTACAAATAAGTTTTTTTTTTGTAATTTAAATTGTTAATGTCATACTAATAATTAATAGTATTGGTACAATGCTATAATTATCAAAAGACAATGTTTTAAGTGACTTGTTTGAGATTGCTTTATCGTGCTTTCTTTCGTCTTGATTCGGCAGCCTTTAGCAAAGTTAAGTTCGTCTTCTTTCGTAGTGTCTGAACCACATTGGAATGAGTTTAGCTCAACCAGTCAGTTACACAGAGTGTCTTAATCGCTGTCCGAACCAAGCATTTCCTCAAAAAAAATTTAACACCAGTGACGATTTTGAAACGAGATTTGAGCAGGAGTGTTTTTGTGTAGTGAGAAACGTTTCTGCTCTGGGCTTTTGTGTGTGTGTGTGTGTGTGTGCGCGCGCGCGCGCGTGTGTGTGTGTGTGTGTGTGTCACTGAGCCTGTTTGACACGCCTCTCTGCTGATTCCTGTCATTTGGGTGAGGGTACCTAAACAATACGGTTATTTTTCGTGACTGTTAGTACAATATGTGTGAGTTCACATATGATACCTGAGGAATATGTTGGTATACTTTGGACGAGGGAGAGTCTAGTGGTAAAAACCATTAAAGAAATGCCTGATTCGGTAGCGAGTGTAACTCCCTCTTTTATGTTAAAAGCCCACATGTGACGTCTACACACGTTTTTGCATCGTAGGTGAGGTCTTCCTTTGCAGTTTTTGCCGACGGCTTTCCTTACTTTCTCTGGAAATCTGATCACCCTTGACGCGGCACGTAAG
>JAVIAB010000073.1:97252042-97357042 GCA_032433765.1 Megaustenia siamemsis
TCTTTTTCTCTTACCTGTTGTTTCCCATATGAAGGCTTGCTTTGCTATTCGGTTATTATCTCTTCTCATCACATGTCCAACATATGACCATCGTCTTTTCTTTATTACTGAAGATATTAGTGGTTGATTGGCGATTTCTCTAATTTCCTCGTTTGTTTGAATTCGTTCCACGCTATCCCAAGTATTTTCCTTAGACATTTATTTTCGAATGCGTTCAACTTTGTTTCTATATCTCTTGTTGTTTTCCAGCTCTCCCACGCATACGTAAGGGTTGATAGTACATTTGATTTGAATAGTCTAAGTTTTGTGTTTGTGCTGATGAGTTTTGATTTCCACAACATTTCAAGGCTTCTGAAAGACATTGCTGCTTTAGCCATTCTGATTCTAATTTCTTTACGTGTATCCCCTTCTCGATCAATGTGACTTCCAAGATAGATAAAGTGATCGATCTCTTCTACTGGTTTGTTTTCAATGTATATTATTTTGTCATCTGTTGGAATTAAACTTTTCATGACTTTAGTCTTTTCATGATTGATCTCAAGCCCATTTTTGCTGGCTATTGCTGCTAGTTCATTTGTGTTTTCCTGCATCATTTTTATCTGACTGCTGATGAGGACTATGTCATCAGCAAAGTCGAGGTCCTCCAAATGGCCTCCTTGTATCCATTCAATGCCTTTATTACCAGTGCAGCATTTCTTCATTTTGAAGTCCACAACAATTCCAAATAGCAAGCATTGCTCCAAATTGCTGCATTGATCCATTAATATTTCCCACTGTTCATCAATGTGCTGTATATTCTCTCTTGCATTGTACCTGATCTGAGTTGTGATGTTATATTTGTTTTGTATTCTTTTGCCTAATATAAGTAGATCTAAATTTATCTTAATATTAATTCAGGCTCTTTTTGCTGTTTTTATTTTTTCTCTAAGTTTCCCACAACAGGTACATGATCACTATTGCAATCTGCCACTGGTCTAGTTTTCACACATATCAAGCTGTTTCTAAATCTATTGTTTATGATTAAGTAGTCGATTTAACTGATCATCTAACATGTATTTATAGATAATTGTGCTTCACCGTTTGTTGTCGTTGTCCCTATATTCTGAAGAAGGCCACAGGCCGAAACGTCAGTATTGTGTTGTGTTCCTTCCTTGTAAAGCTGTCATCATACTTTGGAGTGTTTAGCACGCCATACCACTGGCTCCTTACGTGCATTATCTCCTGGGCTTTTCCATGTTCACACTCGTCTTGGATGTTGCTTAAACCAGATGTTTCCTATCATCATTTAATGTGATCTTGCTCAATCAATAGGTTTGTCACCTCTTTTATTTCTCTCTCCTACGTCACAGTAACCAACCACGACTTCAAATCTTCCCTTTCATACTTTTGCGTTGAGATCCCCTACAACTATAGTGTTTTCATGTGGTTTGCATTGATGAAGTGTTATATATTAAGCTGGTGGTAAAATTTATCAACTGTTTCCTCTGGACTGTCTGCTGTTGGTGTATAAACTTGTATGAGATTAATATCTATTGGCTTTCCATTCAATTTCACTAAAAGGAATCTGTCTCCTTTGATTCAGTGTATCTCATTTCACACAGTCCCAACAAATGTAAACCCATTCTTTTCATTTCTTGATTGATGTTTTCCAATTTTCCCTTTTGCATGAGTGTTTTAACATTCCAAGTTCCTATTTTCAATCTTTGTTTTATCTGTATGTTGCTTACAGTAGTTTGATGACGATCAGG
Source organism: Megaustenia siamemsis (assembly GCA_032433765.1). Lineage (NCBI taxonomy): Eukaryota > Metazoa > Mollusca > Gastropoda > Stylommatophora > Ariophantidae > Megaustenia > Megaustenia siamemsis. The sequence continues at coordinate 97,253,791 of JAVIAB010000073.1, forward strand.
TATCGTCTTTAGCACATAATGTTCCCCACGGTATGAGTGTATTCATTTGGAAACCCCATTAACCTTGTGAATTCTAAAATTGTGGCAACCCATGATTTTACAAAAAAGATACGACGGTGGTTTTCTGTTGCCTTCCGTCGGTTTGTTTACGATTGTCTACGTCTAGCCTCTGACTAAAACATTTCACCAACAAGGCAGTGGGGTTATTTTATTTGACGGTACCCTTCCTTAGTCTTTTACTATTTCGAGTATACCTGGAAGGCAGCAGGGCAGCCGCAGGTAGCACAATACACGCTACACATAGAGAGATTTGAGAGATAGAAACATAATTAGATCGTATTCTAGCGTATGTCTTACAATGTATAACTTACTATTAATTTAAAAAGTCTTGTTTTGTTTTGATAGCAACACATTCATAATGAAATCCATAATAATATAGTAACGCGTGTTTTCACTACAGATTTTATAACTACATTAATTTCAATTGTTCTTTTTTGTCTATCAAAGTCCATATGATTTACAATCCATTCTTCAAATGACCTAACTGAAAATAGAGATTTGGTACCTAACTAATTAATTTGAGAAAGGTAATAGCAGCGATGCCAGAAAAGAGCACGGGCCTCTTCATTAACCTCTGAATGCTGATACAAATAAAACGAAGTTAAATGTTTTAATCGTCTACTAACAGTATGTGTTGCAGGACATTTTAACGTTTTACAATGATTGACGATAATTAACGTAACATTGTTACGATGTTTTCAACGTCAAGTAACTGTGAGTCTGAACTAGCGTCATGATTTCTCTCTACACAATCCGTATTAACAAATTATTTTCTTTAAATTGGATTCATGTATTTTTTTTTATCAACTTGTGATATTTTAGATAATCACGCAGACCTGGTCAGTATAGAATCATCATCATGTAACAAGTTACACAGTTGCGATACGAATAAACCACATTGAGAAATGAGCCATAAAATGGTTGGTGATTCACATTCATATAAATTCATATATTTACTTACGTAAATGAAGGATGCTCGAACACGTAGCAGCAACTGAGGGAACAATTTACAAAATTAACTTGACGTCGATCACGTGATCATTAAAAAAAATATACAGGAAAACAACGCATATAACGCACGTGTACTCATACGTAGCTGGTTCTATAAACAATGCGTTCAAAGGAAATTTTGAGATCCGCGTTGGATATAAGGAATTGAAGATTATTGATGCGGTCATATGGATCAGTGATGACAGTCAATGAAAAAGTAGATAGGCCTTTTGTTGCTGTGAAACATACACGCAAGGCGTATATTAGATGTAAACATCTGCTCTATTATCACGCGTTTTTGTTTACGTTAAACATCGAGATATATGGAACAAGTGAACATGTGGACGATGTGAACATTTTGATGATGTTCGTTATTAATCTGCAGCATTGGTGCTACCGCCGTATGTTCGAATCACATCATCATCATCGAGTGTCATCTCTGCAACGAAGGTTGGCTACCATGGAGCGCCATTCTGCTCTGTCACTTGCTTTGATGGTGCAATTTGTCATATGCTGATTGTTTATCTTTTGATGTTACTCGTCCATGCTGGGCAGTAATCGCCCCATCATGTCCGTGATATTTCGAATCACGAGGGATGTATTAATTCAAGAGAGCTAACAGCTGGAACAAGGCAGGACTTTTGTTTCTCGTTTAAGACTGTCGGATTAGCTGGGGATGTGATCTGAGCACTGTATGGACTTAATCAAAGTTATATAAGGATTATTCTTAAACTAAACCCAAATAAAACTAAACTAAGGGTGTTTTGTTATTTTGCATGTGCATTTTTAGGACTTGTTTTGGAACAATTGAAAACAAAATGTGTAGTAACGTTGCCTTTGACCATGGTGATGGGAGAAAGGAAACAAGTCATTGCCACCTGGGCGCTTGTCGTAACGTGGACCTAACGAGGTTGTGGTCTAGGTCTTAGTCGGGGCTTTGGAGCTGGTGTATATGAGTCGAGGCGATCTTCAGTGCTTTCGCTAGTGTGTGACTGGTGTTCTTTATGTTGGGCAACGTGATGAGGGGAGGCAACTATGGAGTTGCCTGTTACTGCAATTGAAGAGTTAAAATAAACTAAAGCAAACTATTGTTCAATTTTTGTAAGTTATGAATGCACTCAAAAGTGAAGTGTGGAATATATGAAAAAAAGTTAAATTTTAGACAATGGAGAGTCAACATTCTTTATTATGAAATATAGTAATGCTATACGTTGTGGGCTGTATCAATAATACAAAATAGAAAAGGCAGAGAAAAACAGAATATAATACATTAATAGAAAATGGAAACGTGCTGCCTTTTTTACAATCGTCTAGAGACAACATTCTTTGTAGATAAAAAAAGAAAAGTAAAGTACCCCCGTCACGCCAAGCGGCGTATAGGGAAATATGGTGTTAGTGACCCTATCTTTTACAGACCTTCAGCACATGATTTTTGGGGTAATGTGATCAGTATTACGCCCGTGCTGCTTTACTTTCCCAGAAAAAAATCCGGTACCCATTTAAGGCTGGGTGAACCCGGAAGCCGTCGGTTGGGATCGAACCCTACCCCTTGTCCGTGGTAGTCCAGTTCACTAACCACTGAGCTATCGCGGCTCCCATTCTTTGTAGATGGTAAAAGGAAAATAAACGTGATATAGCAGACAGTAAGGTAACAATGAGCGTCAACATGCAAAATACGATTGTTAATATGTGATGAATAGAGAAGTTGTGTATGTCAGCCTTACCAGAACGATGTGGTAGTCAACATGGAGTAAAATGAATATATTCGTGAATCATCAAACAGTTATGTGAATTAACATTAATCAACCTAAACAACTTGAGAATCAGAACTAACCAATGAAAAATTGATGTTGTGAGAGGTTTTACATCTCTTCTCAACATCACACCTGCACAGCTCCATTGTCTCCCCGTTAACACATCATTTGTCACTTCTTGGCTGCATCTTTTATGCTTGCTAATTTTGTTTAACCAAAATATAATATTTCTATTCATCAGGCAGGTTGTGTGAAATGATGCCGGTATTGACGTTCTATTTCTGAAACCATACCCTGATTTGTGGTGTCAAGATAACAAGTGCTCACAAATATAACAGAAGAGCAAAGAAATAAAAGAATGAAATTAGGCAGAGTCAATAGTCGAGCATTGTCAGTTTAGGACAACAGTTGCCAACACAGCATTGTACATGATACAAATATCATTATTTCTGTTAGAAATGTTATTGTAATTGATAAAATCTTTTTTCCCTATTTTCGATTATTATGAAATAAAAAGACAATGTGGTAAACAAACATACTAGGAACATTATTTTACAGTAAACAATAAAATAGCACATGTTCAAGTAAGTATATTACGACTATATAATAATGCTGGAAACTGTTAACACCCACATAACATAAAATAAAGGTAAAGTACGAGAATTGAATCGGCGCCATAGCATACGAGTTTTCACCCATATATTTTATACGCTATGCTACACTTCTGGATAGTGTTGCTTCAAGCATCGAAACTCGCGATGCAAGGCGGCATTCCTCACCTTCCCAGAGTACTAGCCCGGTATCCGTTTCTGCCAGCGGCTGGGTCGACAGCGGATGTATTTTGTCTACACTATTAACATATGTGTATTTTTACACATTTTATTGTTGGTATGTTTATGTGTATCTCTAAGTGTCTGTGTGTGTCATCAGGTCGTATGTCCTCTGAAGAACGTGTATTCACCACAGCCCGTCGGAAAGAATCTCTTTCTCTAGGCAGATCTCACACTTCTGTAGTCATCTTCAAGGTCTCCTTGATGTCTTGAAACCACCTTCTTAGTTTGCCTCTGATGCGCCGCCAAGAAACCACGCTTTCAATTATTGTTCTTACCAGCCCGCTGTGTCTTTTCACGTGGCCATATTATTTTAATTTCCTATGTAGAATGGTGTTTATAAGCCAGGTTTTTTTAATGTTTACATTTGTAAATATGTCTTCATTGCTCTTTTTCATGTTTCGAGGTATTTTAAGAATTTTTCTGTACCATTTTGTTTTGAATGGATCAATGTTGTTCTTTATTGTTTGCGAGATTGTCCATGATTCACAACCATATGTTGCCGTTGGGAAGGTACAAGCCCTCAGTAATATTAATGTTACTGCTTTGCTGGTATTTTGCCACACGTTCTTCGTGACATTTAAGTTTTGTGTTGCTATTGCTAATTTTCATTTGATATCTTTCTTGCAGGTTCCATTGTTAGTTACTACATACACTATACATTCATAATTTGTTACAATTTTAAGTTCTTCACTGTTGATGATGATTTTGGGTTGAATTTTATTTTTTGTCAGTGGACATTATCTCAGTTTTCATTATGTTTACATATAGGTTTTTCTCTTTACTGAAAGTGTTAACACGTTTAATTATCTTTCTTAATCCTTTCGCACTGTTCAAAAAGAGAACTTTGTCATCAGAGTACCTGAGTGCTTGACATAAGTTATCATTTATTGTGAAATAGTCGAACTTCACAAAAACTATCATCGTTTCTCATATTTATTATGACGTTTTCAGCATTGATGCTGAACAGGTATGGATACAGGATGCATCATTGTTTCACCACTATTTGTACTTCAAAACAATTGATGTTTCGCCCACTATTCTGAGAGCTGCTTGTTGTTCGTGAAATAGTGATTCCGATAAGTTGTATCAGGTATGTTGGGAAGTCTATATCTTTCGTGATGTTCAACAGTTTCTGCTGTTGTACGCAGTCAAAAGCCTTGCTATAATCTATGAAGCATGTATGCAGTTCTATGTTGTATTCCCTACACTTCTTAAGGATGTCTCTCATGTTAAAGATGCGGTCTTGTGTGCCTCTTCTATGTCTGAAATCTGCTTGAACTCAATGAGTTCTAACTTTCTTGCTATCCTATTCATGGTGATCAGCAGAGGTATTATGCTGGTGTGGATTATTGGGGCAATAATTCTATAGTTTGAACATATTTTCATATTTCTTTCGTTTAAAATGGGGATGTACACAGATCTTTTCCAGGCTTTTGGCCAGTCTGTATTTTTTAGATGTTCACACACAGGTCATAGTAAATACGAACGCTGGTCATCCCTCCTGCTTGGATGAATTCAACTGATATATCGTAACTTCCTACTGACTTTCCTCTCTCCAGACATTTTGTGGAACGAACTTCATCTAGTATAGGCCCAGGTTCTTTTTCTTCACTGTCTATTAATATATTTGAGTGTTTGAAGTGTCTTCATACATTGCTGTGCAGTAATCGCCCCATCTTTGCAATATAGTAGTCTTTTGTTCGGTTAGTGTGTTGCCACTGTGGTCATCGTTTTCTTGAACTGATGAACTAAAATTGCCTTTTATCATTCTAATTTCTCTGAACATTTCTCCGTCTCTCAATCGCTGATAGAGCTCTTAAATTCAGCCACAGGCGTTCATAACATAATTCTTTCTTTTTCTCTTCCGATCTCTTTTCTAACTTCGTTTGTGTATTTCTGAATTAATCTCTATTTCTTTTTGCTCCTATTTGCTTCAGTTTGCTTCTTTCTTCGATTAGGCTCAATGTTTTTATCTGACATAGAGAGTTTTGTTTCTTATTCACTTTTCTGGGGATGGTGTTTTATGCTGATGAGATGAGAATATTTCATGCTTTTGTGGCCAGCTCGTCTGATAACATATCTTCTTCTACTGCCATCAACAAATCACGTTTGTTTTTTAACTTTATCTTATATTCTGACGGTATAACATCTGTATTAAAGCCTATTGATCTTGATCCTCTCATCACTTTGTTAAGCCTTATTTTGAACTCTGCTATTAGTAGTTAATGAACTGAGTCGCAGTCTACGCCAGGTAGTGTTTTTGATGATGTGGTGTGTACCCCTGGAGCAAGAGTTAGCCTACATAAGTTTGGGAGTCACCGGTTTAGCGAAACGTATTTCTCTACAGATCGGCTATAAGAACACACTGCCTTTATATCAGCTTAGAGGCTTAGAAGATGGAACTAATCCTTCAACCGTTTAAAAACTCACTCCAACAGACACAATGACACTGTGCTTTACAAAAACATTCGCTGATCAAAAACAGCAGCATCATAACAATGAAGTGCATCATAACAATGAAGTGCATCATAACAATGAAGTGCACCATAACAATGAAGTGCATCATAACAATGAAGTGCATCATAACAATGAAGTGCATCATAACAATGAAGTGCATCATAACAATGAAGTGCATCATTTAAGCGGAGTAAGTAAGCATCTCAGATCACGATCTATAAAAAAAAGGAATCTGTTAACCCCTTAATTCCGACACGATTTTGATGCTCTAGACTGAATTATCTAACTTATTATTGAGAATGACCTACATTGTCATCAAGATTAAAAAACTAAAAGTTATTTCTAAATATAACTTGTCAATGTATAAATCAAATTAAAATGATGTTATGAAGCATAATAATAATTTTAATGAGCAATAACAATATCAGATAATGGGACGTCTGGGGAATAAAACATTCGAATTTTCTGCAACGTCATTTCGGATTTACGAAGTTAAGATACTTATCTTTATAACGTTAAAGTCCAGGGGCATCAATCCTACCACTAATAGTACACAATAGAAAGATTTTCTGAGAAGTAAGTTAATAGCTACATTCTCATACAAAGTCAGCATTGGTTCTGTGTAGCTTGATTGTTTTCTCAATCTCATCCCAGCTTACAATCGCTTTGTTATTTGACAATCCTGCCAAAGCCCCCTAGGTTCTGGCGTTTTTTTCCCCATTTGTATACAAGAGATAAGACTTCCTAGCCATTTTCGTTCAAAGGTCACTGTACCTGTCTGTCGCTACGATTCTCATTATTTTTGAATAGACCATGAACATTTCCCAGCAAATGTTGAGTTCTACAACAGACTAATTAGATGACCATAAGTGTTTATGATAAAAAGCACACATTGCTTACCAGCTTTAACATGTGTAGCCCAGCTTGAAGACCCTCATGGCTGTAAGACACCGTAAATGAAAAACAAATATATTTCGTGATCTCATCTAAATTAAAAGATTGTAGCAGACAGAATCCTTTGGTTGTCTTCTCCGATGAGAAAACCAATCAAGGTTTGACAAAGTAATCTACTGTTTCCACTTCAAAAGTTTGCTTTCTTCCGTCACGTGGCTTTTACTCTCCATCACTTTTACACCACACACAATCTCTCTCTCTCTCTCTCTCTCTCTCTCTCTCTCTCTCTCTCTCTCTATGTCTCGCATTTCCTTCTTGCTGTATTTTTATTTTCCCAAGTTTTGTTTAATCAACTGAAGCAAGTTCCTTGTTTCCTTTAAATTTAGAAGCTGTCAGTTTTTTGCTGGACATAAACAATTAAGAATTGTGATAGAACGCGACGACAAACATGGTCCTATAAACACACTGGCAAAATCATACATAGATGACCGAAAGCAGCAAATATCACAACTCAGTGTCAATGTCACTAGAGAGGGTGAGTATAGAATAAGAAGAGGAAAGGGAGGAAGGATTAGAAAGAGTAGGAAGATCAGAGGGGTAAAATCATGACGACTTGTAATAAGATTGCCCTTTGCTCGCTTAAATGTGATACGTGGCTCACAGGCCACATTGATTTGTAGCAAAGTTACCTCATTGTCCCGAGATTACACAGATATCATCATTATCATCAGCATCATCGAGTGCCTTCTCCACAACGACGGTTGGTTACAGTGGAGCGCCATTCTGCTCTGTCTCTTGCTTTGATGGTGCAGGTTGTCATAGGCTGATTTGTCCATCTTTTGATGTTACTCGTCCATGTTAGTCTTGGTCTGCCTCTGCCTCTTTTACCTTGTATTTTCCAATCCATGATTACTTTAGTAGGCTGTTGTGTCTTTTAACATGGCCCAAAAATGGCATTTGTCTTGTTTGGAATGTGCTTAGTAGTTCTCTTTTCATTTTTAGTTCTTGTAAGACTTCATCGCTTGTTTTCTTTTCCTTCCATCCAATTCTACCTATTCTTATATATATCCCCATTTCAAAGGCTTAAATTCTCTGTTCTGTTTTCTTGTCTAATGTCCATGTTTCTGCACCATATAGGAATATTGAGTAGATGTAACATTTTGCTATTCTTAGTTTTAGCCCTGGTGTTATTTGTTTTGATTTAGTATGTTCTTCATGACATTAAAATTACTTTTTGACATTTCTATTCTTTTGTTTATTTCAGTGGTACATTTTCCATCACTGGTTATAGTATGTCCAAGGTAGTTGTTCTGAACTGTCTCCAGATATATTCCTTCTATTTTGATATCCACTTGTGGGTTTTGAGTATCCTCTTTGTTTATGATCATAGTTTTAGTCTTTTTGATATTCATATCTAGTCCATATTTTATGCTTGTCATGTTTATTTCATTAAGTAATTGTTGTAGATCTTTAGGATTTTCTGCTAGCAGTACAGTATCGTCAGCATATCTTAGGTTATTGATTATCTTTCCATTAATTTGTAGGCCTGGCATCTCTATGATATATTTTTTAAAATTTGCTCAGTGTATAGATTGAACAAGCTTGGTGATAGGATGCATCCCTGACTTACTCCTCTTTTTATATCAATGGGTGTATAGTTCTCTTTGTTATATTTTATTATTGCTGTTTGCTCCCAGGATAGACTACATATTAGTCGTATGTCCATGTTATCTAGATGTATCTCTTTTAGGCATTCTACAAGTTGTTTGTAGTATACTCTATCAAAAGCGTTGGTGTAGTCTATGAAGCAGGCATATATTGGTTTGTTTACTTATGTGTATTTTCGATTAAAGTTCTCAAGCAGAATATGGCTTCTTTTGTCCCGCTATTTTTTAGACACAGATGTATATATATTCAAAACTGTGGAAAATGTATGTATTAACTGTTCCGGACCTATTATAGATTGCTTTTTGTACTATTATACAAGTCAACTTCTTTTATTTATTGCACTTTTTTCCATTATCACACCAGTTATCAACACACTGAAAGAATTCTTTTCACCAAAAAATGTTACAGGAATAATTCCTCAGAAAGTTTCTTAAAATCATTTAAACGGCGATAAGAATTGTACTTTTCTTTAACATTTCTCGCATATCGAAATGAAATCTGCTGTTTAAAGTTAACAGTCACATACATGCTCAATAAACTGAGTGATGCGATGAGCATGATAAGAAAACTGGACGCGGGCTCTGTACGCAGGCAATGGGTAGAGTCATTGCAGAAGTCAAAAATACGTATTGACATCTTTGTCTTCGTCCCTGGACATGCGGGAGTACGGGGAAAATGAAAGAGCGGACAGGTTGGCTTGCTGCGCTATGATCGTGAACGGTCAGTCAATGGAAAGGACGGAAATCATCAATGACTTCCGAGAAGTGGGAAGAGCACAGGACTTCGACAACCATTAGATCACGTCACTCATTCGGATGAAAGAGATGGGAGTTAAGATGGGCACAACCAGAAACGAGAAACTTAGTGGGCGTGTAAGAAGACTTATCAACTAACACAGAAGTGCAGTCGTCAGTCGCTAGACACTGCGGGACTTGCTGAGGAGGGAATCTGAGCACCTATGAACATGTTCGAAGTGCAATTATGATGACCCGCAAGTAACTCAATATAACAATTTTGTTCCAGCATTCTACCAGATAGTTTTAAGCACTCGATCAATTACAAAATTGATAATATATTGGAAATACAGAGATCATTGAATAAAATACGCAAACTTTGAATTTATATACACATTGGAAGTTACTAAAAGTATAGCTTTATATAGTTTGTGAGTAAGTAAAAAAAAGTAAAGTACCCCCCTTACGCCAAGTGGCGTATAGGGAATATGGTGTTAGTGACCATAAATTTTACAGACCTTCGGCACATGATTTTTGGGGTAATGTGGTCGGTATTACGCCCGTGCCGCTTCACTTTCCCAGAAAAAAATCCGGTACCCATTAAAGGCTGGGTGAACCCGGAAGCCGTCGGTTGGGATCGAACCCTACCCCTTGTCCTTTGTAGTCCAGTTCACTAACCACTGAGCTATCGCGGCTCCCTATAGTTTGTGAGTGCTTTTCTAAATTAAAATATGCAATTAACTCCAAATTAAATTAACATCCTACATTTATTTATATTGAAGATTTGTCGTGCGTTTTAATCGTATATACGCATTGTCAACAATTCAAGTTAAGGGATCATTATTGCAATCTTTACCTACCTTAAGGCTTATTCAAGTAAAACATTAAATGGGCTTTGCTAACTGTATCTTGGGAGGAACCAAAGTAAAATATATAAATAAATTTACGTACATATATATATATAATTCAAATTCGCCGACATTTGTTTGTCCAATTAAGACAATGAAACAAATAAATAATTGACAAATTACGTCGCTTGCTATTTTAACAGCTAACTAGAGACAATAACGATCGAACACGCTAACGTCGTATTCACTTTGTCAACTGATAAGGTTAGACTTTTCCCTCGGAAATTCGAAATCACATCCACTCGTTCAGGGCAACCAATGACCTCAGAATAGGGATGCAAAACACGTTTTAATTCGATCCAGGAAATCAAACGGCAACCGTTGACGATTAAATCAATACGAGGTACATCCGAGGGTAATGTGTACTGAGACCCAACAATGGTTCTCTTTAATGGTAACTCGTCAAGAATGTCAAAAACAAATATCGATTCATGGGGAAAATGGTGGAAGCAATCGAGTCATGTCGTGTCAAATGCAGTGCTCTCAACGAGAACTGGTTGTATTGTCTCTCTAACATCTTCTGGCATCTGTCTTTTCGGACACACAATTTTTCTGTCAATCGTTTGATGTCATTCTCAATAGCCAACACTTTTACTATCTCCTCTCATTATTTCCTCACTGTTGTGAACTCCAATTTCCACCTGCTCTCTTCCCTTTAAAAGTATTATTAATTATAGTCGTTTGTGTCACCGGCAGAATTTCTTTCTCGATTCATGTTTTTAAAAGAAATTTATTTCCTTTATTTTCTCTGAACAAAATGGTTGATTTATCTGCGTATTAAAATTGAGCATAAAGAGAAGACTAATTTCACAACGTGATCGCAGGAACTCAACTACATGTCAAAATTCAGCCCCAAGGGTCAACACTGGGTCGAACATTGCAATATTTTAAGCAAACTTTCAACTGGGTCGAACATTGCAATATTTTAAGCAAACTTTCAAGTAATTGGACAATCTTTGACGTGTAGTTGATGAGTAGTTGTATGGAAACTCGATTTTTAGTTCTGTTTTCATCATTTGTAACAGTCATTGCTTCATATCCCCTTCCGCTAATTCGCTATTTCTCCACTCTTTTTTGTTGTTGACAAAATTGCTATATCCTTTCGTCAACCACGGGTCGAAATCAACTTCACTTCATAAAAAAAAAAAACGGTCTCAATGTTGATTTTTTAAAATTCCATTACTTACCCTCACTTCTCTTGTCATCATCATCATCATTGAGTGCCGTTTCCGCATCGAAAGTTGGCTACATTGGAGCGCCATTCTGCTCTGTCTCTTGCTTTGATAGTACACGTTGTCATAGGCTGATTTGTCCATCTTTTGATGTTACTCGTCCATGTTAGTCTTGGTCTGTCTCTGCCTATTTTACCTAGAATTTTCCCTTCTAAGATAACTTTTAATAGGTTGCTGTGTCTTTTAACCCGCCCCACAAATCTCATTTTTTAAATTTGAATTGTGTTTTGTAGTTATCTTTTCATTTTTAATTGTTTTTAGACGTCATTTGTTTTCTTTTTTTTTCAATCCAATTGTTCATATTCTTCTTTAAATCCACATTTCAAAAGCTTCAATTTTCTGTTCTCTTTTCTGTCTAATGTCCATGTTTCTGCACCATACATGAATGCTAAGAAGATATAACACTTGCTATTCTTAGCATTAGTCTTAGTGTTATTTATTTTCATGTTAGTATATTTTTCAAGGCATTAAAATTACGTTTTGCCATTCCTATTATTTTGTTCTTTTCGTCATCTTTTCTGCATTTCCCATAATACACACTCACTTCTCTGTTAATCTTTCATTATTTTCCCATTATATAACATCACTTATCTGTCCATCTTTTTTCTTCTCACTGCATATCAGCACTTTTCTGTGCTGTTTTTCTTTTCCCATTATATAACATCACTTTTCTGTCCATCTTTTCTATTCTCGCTACATATCAGCACTTTTCTGTGCTGTTTTTCTTTTCCCATTATATAACATCACTTTTCTGTCTATCGTAAATGACACCTATGGATGTACTTGGCCTCAGTGTTGTTCAATGATCGACGTCACATTTTATTGGTGACATGGTTGGTTAGGCAGCCTTGCCTTCCAGAAATAATAAAAAAATGTGCTCTCTATTTTCACTGGGTTTGAGGCCAGAAGTCAAGTCTGAACTGTAGCGAGAGCCCTAATTACTAAGCCACCCCGGCATCAGCTCTTGTGACGGTTTCTAACTTTCTTCTGAGAACGTATCAGCTCCAACTCCAGGGTCTACCTATTATGAGGTGAGGACTTCACATTTTTTCACATGCTAAATGAATGACTTATTTTTTACGTTGCCAACATTTCCGAGATGGATCCTAATACACGTTGTGTGAAATGACAGTCTTCTCTTGCATTGCAACCTTCTTCTTCTCATACTTTCCTCCTTCGTTTGACTTTCAGCCCTTAGGCAAGATATAATTTGTGGCCCTTTGTTCGTCTGTTGGCGTCTGTTGTTGTTTAGTTTTCTTGTGCTTCTAAAATTTCGTCAGTCAAACTTTCTTAGTTGTCGACAGTTGAATCCGGTGTTCTGGCAGCGTTTACTATTAAAGACTTGATATGTTTTGTTTTGCTCTTTTTGTCAATGTCTTGGTCTTTTTGTCTTATCACGTGGCCAAATCATTTTGTCTGTTTTTTTTTATATATTCTATAGTGTAAATTAATACTAACGTTGTTCATAAATCTTCATTTCTGATATTATCTCTCAGGCTTTTTCTTTCACCAGCATTTCATCGCGGTTGTGGTTATTCTCCTTACAGTCCTTGCTTCTAAAGTCCAAGTCTTGCATTGGTATCACAACTTTGGGATGAAGATTATGTTGTAAAGCGTTTGTTTGCCTGCTGTGTTATTTCCTTGCGCGTGCAAGCAGTGGTGTGGTCGATGGATTGATAAGCTTGTTTGCTCTTGAATTTATTTCTGCTGTTTGTGAATTATTGTTTGTCTATAGACTTCCTAGATATTTAAATCCCCCCCCCCCCCAAACTAGCTTTTATTGTCTACATTCTATCGTTATGTTGATGTTCTGTTTTTCTTTGTTATTCTATTTTTTTGTTATTGAAATTAACACAAGGCGCATCGAGATGATGCTGCCCATAAGGGTCGTTACGGTGATCAGGAAGTGTTTGCTTTTTCTTGGTGAATGAAAGCTAAGTACACATTTTGATTGTGCTCTATTGCCTATTCTGCTAGCTGTTCTATAATGAATAATATTTCAGTTCATGCTCTATTTTTTCGGAACCCAGTTTGGGAGTTCTAAATTTAGTCTTCGACTCTTTCCCTATAATGTTTGCGTTTAAATTTCTCGCATGGCTCAAAAGAGAGATAACTCTGTATCGTTTATAGTCTCACGTGCTCCCTTTTTCCATAATAGTGCAATGATGGCCTGTTGCCAGTCTTCTGGAACTTTTTCGTGTTGGCATGCTGCATTGAATATTCTGAGCAGTCATGTGACTTCTGTTTCTCCAACTATTATTTCTACTAACGTATTGTCATTCCGGGTGCTTTTTTTCGTGGTGCATATTTTTATTACTTCTTACATTTCTTCTCCATATTCTTGTGTGGTTTTTGTTGCATTATTGGTGAATGGTGCCATACTAAGTAGGTCTCAGAAATATACTTTCCATCTTTGTTACATCTATTGGTTATTTTATATTGGTTTTCCTTCTTTGTTACTTATGAGTGCAGTGGGGTTGTAGTTTTCTTTTCTTGCTCTTGCTGCATTTACTGCTTTGTAGAAGTCTCTTGTGGCTGTCTTGAAGTCCCAGCTCAACTTTTGACCGAGTTCTGTCTAAGTGTTTAGCTTAGCTTCTTTGATACAAATTTTAACTTTTTTACCAGACTAAGGTATATATTTCATATTCTTCTTTTTTCTTCTCCTCCTGCCTATCTTTAAATAGTTTCTTCTTTTATTTAACTGCTTCTCTGATTGCGCCATTCCACCATGGAATGCTCTACTTCCCTTACTTCTTCCTCAGTATTGTACCACCTACTGTTGTCGCGATGTTGGTTATTGTTTCCTTACTGTTTCCGCGCTTCTTCTGCTGTGCTTACGTCGTTAGAGAGTTTCTTGAATTCCTCTTTTAGTTCTTCCTCGAGAGTTTTATTTTTTATTCTTGATCTTTTTAATTATTTAATTTTTAGTGTCTGTACTTTATTTGCTCTTTCTTGTGTTTGATTGTACCTCTCGTCTTTGTTTTTTTTTTGGCTGTCTAAGTGTGATTAATTACAACATTAAAATACCATATAAGCTTTGCAAGGTCGCACCTTTTAAAATTAATTAATTTAGGTTTTCTGCTGCGCTGGAAATGTTTCCAAATATTCCTTTAGTTTGCAAAGGTTATTCTGGATATATGCATCATTTGAATGGATATCCTGCTGCTGTAGCCATCACATGTTTCAACGCTTTCCATGCATGTCATATGAAGGCAATGCCTCATTTCATTCCCTTTTCTCTAATGTGATCTATATAGTGTTCCTTACATTTATTTTTAAATGTATGGTTTAGAGAGTTATGTATGGTCCCACTTGCTGACTCTATGTGTGCAATCTGTCTGCTCTTCTCTCGAATATGTACATAGAAAGTTGGCTACCGCCTAAATATCACACGCATATTGTATGAGAGGTAGGGTTCGATCCCAACCGACGGCTTCTGGTTCACCCAACCTTTAATGGGTACCAGATTTTTTTGGGAAAGTAAAGCGGCACGGACGTAATACCGACCACATTACCCCAAAAATCATGTGCCGAAGGTCTGTAAAATTATGGTCACTAACACCATATTCCTTATACGCCACTTGGCTTGACGGGGGTACTTTTCTTTTATTTTATTTTTATACTGTAGGTCTTCAGGTATGGTAGAAGTGCGCATTGAATGAGGATGGTTTATCTTTAATGTGTGTCATTATTTCTGTTTGCGATAATTTTTGTTTAGTAATGTGCGACGTAAAAGTAAAGTAAAGTACCCACGTCACGCGAAGTGGCGTATAGGGAAATATGGTGTTAGTGACCCTATATTTTACAGACCTTCAGCACATGATTTTTGGGGTAATGTGGTCAGTATTACGCCCGTGCTGCTTTACTTTCCCAGAAAAAAATCCGGTACCCATTTAAGGCTGGGTGAACCCGGAAGCCGTCGGTTGGGATCGAACCCTACCCCTTGTCCGTGGTAGTCCAGTTCACTAACCACTGAGCTATAGCGGCTCCCAATGTGCGACGTGCATGCAATATATTTATTTTCTGTTTTGCTTTCTACCTTCGTTTCTGAACGGGCAGATGCTCTTCTCTCCATATATCTTTCGAAATGAGCTGTATACTGTTTATGATATTACTGGAATTTAATGTGCTGCATTCGAGGTAATCACGTGTTGTTCAGTCCTTCTCATGTGATGCAAAATTGAAATACTATTTCTAATAGCTCATTGGTAATATACGTTTTAGCTCTGTCTTTTCAGTCTCCTCGTGCCCACCTCGGTTTTCGTTTATTGGAGTGTCATAACTACACCACTTTCATTTTTCGGTACGTATTGCAATGCTTTAAAGAAATGATAAATAACTGCCGAGATCGAAAGTTGTGGAGAGACATGATCACCTACGTCAGCAGGCCAGGTACTTGATGTTGATTACAGTGTAACTCATATTATTTAAATGTTACCATATATTCTTCATCTTCCCTTCCTCATTTGCCTTTTAGCGTTGAGAGAAGATATAATATGTTGTCTATTGCTCTTCTATTAACTCTGCTTCTGTTATGTTTGCTTGTGTTTTTAATATTCCATCAGTCTTTTATTTTCGTGGATGTCATTTGAGTCTGGTGTTCTCACAACGTTTATTGAAGTATCGGTGTGTTTTGTTTTGGTCTTTTTGTGTCATAGCGAGGCGAAACTATTTTATCTGTTGTTTCTTTATGTATTATATAAAGTAGAAAAGTAAAGAACCCATCACGCCAAGTGTCGTATAGGGAATATGGTGTTAGTGATCATAAATTTTACAGACCTTCAGCACATGATTTTTCGGGTAATGTGGCCGGTATTACGCCCGTGCCGCTTTACTTTCCCAGAAAACATTTCGGTACCCATTTAAGGCTGGGTGAACCCGGAAGCCGTTGGTTGGGATCGAACCCTATCTCTTGTCCTTTGTCGTCCAGTTCACTAACCATTGAGCTATCGCGGCTTCCATTTTATGTATGTTATGGCGTGGATTATTTCTTAGCTTTTTCTCAGTTCCTCATTTCTGATCTTATCTCTCAGGCTATTTCCTGTCATTCATCTGACATATTTGATCTCGGATGTGCTTATTTTTCTCATTGTTCTTGGGTCTAGAGCCCAGTTGTGGCAGTGGTAGCATAATGTTGTGTTGATGATTGTGTTGTAGAGTGCCTATGTTACATGTAGTGCTGTATCCTTGCTGGATAGTAAAGGTGAATGTTGCCCGATTATTTGACAAGCTTTTCTTATATCTTGCTATGTTTCTGCTGCTTGTGAATTATTGTTTGTATCCATACTTACTGGATATTAAATCCTCTACTTGTTTTAGTTGCCGTCCATCGTTATGTTGATGTTCTATTTCTCTTTTCCGATGTTCATGACTTCTGTTTTGTTTATGTTGATTTTCATGCTGTAGTGAGTCTTTGTGCTGGTAAGTCTATTTAAGTGTTCTTGTAGGTCTTCTATTGTTGCATGTATTAGCGCCTGATCGCCTGCAAATAGAAGCTCGTTAATCTCCTCTGTCTGCGATGGGTTCACTATCTCACATATGTAGTCCATGTTAGTAATAAACAATAGTGGGTATATTACGCGCCCTGTCTGAACTTCCAAGTAGTCTGTGTAGCTTGCTGCTGTTCTGATTGTGCAGTTACTGTTAATGTAGAGACTTTACATAGGTTTGTTAGATGGTGGCTTACTCTGTATGTTGTAAGTATTTCCCATAGTTATTCATTGGTTACTCAGTCGAATGCTATTCCATTTTATATATTAGCTGAGTACAAGTTTTGACTGTATTTTGTCGTCTTTTCTGCTTACTATATAATATTATCAATTTCTAGACTTTGCTCGATTGTTACTTTGTTATCCCCATTCAAATAGCTGCACTGTTAAATTGAATGCTCTTGAAATAAGCATACAATGTTCTTCCCCATATGAAAGTTGTTGATACATTTGTGGATTTAAGAAGCTACTCAGATAAACCGAAACTCATGAGGTCATGATAATTCATAAATAAATATTCAGCTATGTTGAGGTTAAAAGTGAATGTGCTTAAAGTGCTTTCAACGGAGAATCTTTACTTCCTTTAAGATTGTCCAAATACCACTCCGCTTTTTCATCAGTCAAACATCTGGCTCCGAAAATATTACGCATCAGCATCATCATCGTCAAGTACTGGACCTGCTGGCGTAGGTGATCATGTCTCTCCACAACTTTTGATCTCGACTGTTATTTATCCTTTCTGTTACGCATTACTTATTACGCATCATGTCATTAAATTGACTATTTTACCAGAGTCTGTTTTTACTATCTCAGTGACTGGCGATTCATTGACAATATATTTATTTCACTGTAGGAGAACAGTTTTACCCTTTGCTTTTGTAAGTTACTCCTGGACTAGTCACGTCCGTTGTTTACCATCGCTATTGATAACTAATATCTTGCTTTAACCTATACTCGTTAAGGCCGTTAATTTCTTTTCTAAAATGGTGTGGCATGTGGACACTGTCACAAAGTCACATGGGAGTACTTGAGGTTATAGTTCACAGCGAACAGCGATGTTTGCTCTATTCCGACAAGCACATCCTATTTCAGTACAACAGAATATTTCTTGTTTGGTTGGTCAGCTATGATTGTCTACTAAGGGTAGTAATTTTAATTGTGAAAAAGTGACAAACGATTAAATGAAATATGAGTATTAGATATGAGTGCTTTATAACAAATCGTATATATAGCTCAAGAGGCCAACACAAAAAGGCAGCTCCTAAAAAAAACATCAGAACGAAACAATCAACATTTTTCGGACACATAAGAAGAGGAAAATTGGAATACAACTGGCAAAATAAAAGGAAAGAGAGATCGCGAATGACAAAGAGAGAACATACTGTACAGCTTGGTGTCATGGCATGGAAAACAGTCAACAACAGACCTGATACGATGCACTGAAGATAGAAGATTGTGGAAGGACATGATCGCCTACTCCAACTGGTATGGCACATGATGATTATGATATATATCTCAGTTATTTCTCATTGATACTTTTGCTCATTTGTGTTTTTTCAGGAAGATAAAATGCTGGTATTTTTTTATATTTTACAATCAAAGTGACTATAAGGAGCTGTATCTTAAAATTACGGTAATTTCCTAGTTTGATCAGATATAGTATTTCAGTTTGGAAGAGTGATGTCCCCTAAAATATGTCTGCCAAAATACAGTGGTTCTACGCATTCTTGGTGTTGGGTCATTACGCTGGCATGTGTCACTCACACTGGCGTTTGGGTCAGCGTGGCGTTCGGGTCAGCGTCTGCGTCCAAATCGAGATGTTAATTAATAATTGGCTGAACCCCTATCCTTTCTTATGCTTCTTCTTACTAATTATCCGCCTATATATATAGGCTAGTTTGCCTAATATTTAAAAACCAGCTAAGCAGTTCTGAGTTTGACAATCTTCCAACATTTGGCAGTAAATTACGGCGATTGGTAATCAACCGCACAATTCCCTTCGATCAGAAGATCATAATTAGGCCGCGTGGCGTCGTTTTTGTCACGCGTTATAATATATTTATAAATATTTAACACTAAAGCTAAACCTAACCCCTGGACCCAACGCCCAATCAACAGATACTCCGAAATGATTACATGCCAGCGTAATGACCCCAACGCCAAGAATGCGTAGAACCACTGTATTTTGGCAGACATATTTTAGGGACATCACTCTTCCAAACTGAAATAACATATCTGATCAAACTAGGAAATTACCAAAATTACAAATCTTTTGTCGTCACAAACTGAATATAGCACCTCAGAAATGTCGGATTTGTTCAACTTTGATATTTATGCTAGGAGCATTAACTACTCAAATATCATTGATACAACAAAGTAAGGGTTCGCTAAACATTTCACTTGTTGTGTCTGGTGTCACAAACTTAAACCGCTTCCAGAAATTTCAATTTTAAGAAAAAGCTGAATAGTAGGCTCCTCATCCTTAAATGAAACATGATTTCCAAGATCAGAAGTAAAATATGATCGTAATATTAAAATGAACAGCTGTGGAAGCAAACTTTGATATAAATATGTCAAAACATATATCACATTAACAGGAAACTAATTTGAGGTTTGAGAAAACAAACGATGAAGTTTTAAAACAACTAAAAAATGAAAAGTATAAAAGTAATCTTGGAGGGGAACATACAAGGTAAAGAGGCAGAGGCAGACCAAGACTAACATGGACGAGTAACATCAAAAGATGGACACGTCAGCTTATGACAACATGCACCATCAAAGCAAGAGACAGAGCGGAATGGCGCCCCATGGTAGCCAACCTTCGTTGCGGAGACAGCACTCGATGCTGATGATGAATTTGAGGTATTAATTCTGATGTAAGATAGTCATAACATTCTTTTATTGTTCTATTTATGAATGAATAGACGGAACTGTGCTCAGAGCTTCCTATTAACAAATATATGCAGCACAAACAAATAGATTGTCCACAATGTGTTAACAACTCATGGATTCAACATATTTGTGTGTATGTGGCATACATTTACGAATGCACCTTAATTCTAATGTTAATAACTCATGTCTGCAGACGCACTGTACACTTCCTACCAACTCTCTTTCTCACATTCTCCGTTTTTGTTTTTTCTTCATATGCGTTCTCTTCCACTCTTCTTCGAAATGGTTGTTTCTTTACAATGTTTCTCCTTCCTTCCTGTCTGTTGGTGATCTTATTATATGACCAAGGTGTTGTATATGTTATTTTTAATATTACCTTGATTTGTTGTTATTACTTCAAATCTGTTCCTTATACCATTCACTGCGATTCTATGTCATCTTGTCACATGTAGCATCCATCTTAGACATCTCTTATTTATTGTGGAATTTTCTTCTCTTCAGCTTTTAGTATTCATATTGTTGTTGTTGTTGCGTTCGCCAGCTTTCAACTCTGACGAAGTCCCTAGAGACTAGGAACTGAATTTTGCGTGTTAATCCATTTTTCCATGGCAGCCGTGTGCACAGGGGTCCCTCGCCGGGTATTTTATTATATATTATATAGAATATTAGTATTCGTATGTATCACTAATAGCAGAATGTTGGAAGATATGTATGTTTTACGCAGTGCTCGCTGTATAACTGATGTTACAAGTTTGTTCTGTAATTTGGGAGCAAATTGTTCAACTATTTGGATTGCATTGCTGTCAATCTGCTGTCAATCTGCTGTCAATCTGCTGTCAATCTATGTTTGTGGTTTCCCTTTGGGTGAAATAACACTTCCTTAGTAATTGATGTCTATTTGTTTCACTTTATATGTTGTTCTGAAAAAGATTTGTGTTGTTTTTTATTTATTTTCTTAACAAAATAATTATGTATGTCTTGTCCTCTGTAATTTTGTTAATGTGATTCTCTCTCTCTCTCTCCCTCTCTCTGACTCTCTCTCTCCCTCTATGCACATAAGTATTTTTATCTCTTTATCTAACTGTCTGTAACAACTGCCAATATCAGTTTACGTGCATGTCCTTCTCTTTAACACAACCAAGGTACACTCTATTACTCGTGATGAAAAATTACAAATCAATTCTTACCTGGCAGTAATTTCCTGCTAGTACTTGAACATCAGTGTATAACCTGCAAATTAAAATAAAATTTGAAAACATTAAAAGGAGGGTGAGATATTTTTGAACGCACTTAATGTAATTACTGTCATCAACATTTGTCATGGTTGCTGCATTAGAAGATGTAAACAACCCCAACTACAACCTCCAAGTAATGCTTCCGGTCCCGTTGTAGCATATTTCTCACTTTGAAGTCATTAGCTCTATACAGGCGACTTGCAAGTCATGTTTTTAACAGGAAATCTTCAGTACATGGCACCTGTGGACTGTCGACCTTTTGGTAAACTGTTATCTTGATTTTTTTTTTTTACCTTTCTTTTTCTATGCGATCTATGCTATCTTCATACCTTTTTTTATAGCGCTTTTCACATTACTGCAGAGCAAACTTAGCCTACTATATATTTCGTTGGTGTGTATTACTTCTCTTACTAAAGTGTGTATTACTTCTCTTACTAAAGTTTGTATTACTCCTCTTACTAAAGTGTGTATTACTGCTTTTACTAAAGTGTGTATTACTTGTTTTACTAAAGTGTGTATTACTTCTCTTACTAAAGTGTGCTTACTAAAGTGTGTATTACTTCTCTTACTAAAGTGTGTATTACTTCTCTTACTAAAGTATGTATTACTTCTCTTACTAAAGTGTGTATAACTTCTCTTACTAAAGTGTGCATTACTTCTCTTACTATAGTGCGTATTACTTCTCTTACTAAAGTGTGTATTACATCTCTTACTATAGTGTGCATTACTTCTCTTACTATAGTGCGTATTACTTCTCTTACTAAAGTGTGCATTACATCTCTTACTATAGTGTGCATTACTTCTCTTATTAAAGTGTGCATTACATCTCTTACTAAAGTGTGCATTACTTCTCTTATTAAAGTGTGTATTACTTCTCTTACTAAAATATGTATTACTTCTCTTACTAAAGTGTGTATTACTTCTCTTACTAAAGTGTGTATTACTTCTCTTACTAAAGTGTGCATTACTTCACTAACTAAAGTGTGTATTACATCACTTAATAAAGTGTGTATTACTTCCCTTACTAAAGTGTGTATTACTTCTCTTACTAAAGTGTGCTTACTAAAGTGTGTATTACTTCTCGTACTAAAGTGTGTATTA
Organism: Megaustenia siamemsis; assembly: GCA_032433765.1. NCBI lineage: Eukaryota > Metazoa > Mollusca > Gastropoda > Stylommatophora > Ariophantidae > Megaustenia > Megaustenia siamemsis. Next base: position 97,276,038 of record JAVIAB010000073.1, read on the forward strand.
CTTCTCGTACTAAAGTGTGTATTACTTCTCTTACTAAAGTGTGTATTACTTCTCTTACTAAAGTGTGCATTACTTCTCTTACTATAGTGTGTATTAGTTCTCTTACTAAAATATGTATTACTTCTCTTACTAAAGTGTGTATTACATCTCTTACTATAGTGTGCATTACCTCTCTTATTAAAGGGTGTATTACTTCTCTTACTAAAGTATTTATTACTTCTCTTACTAAAGTGTGTGTTACTTCTCTTACTAAAGTGTGTATTACTTCTCTTATTAAAGTGTGTATTACTTCTCTTAGTAAAGTATGTATTACTTCTATTACTAAAGTGTGTATTACTTCTCTTATACAGTGTGTACTACGTCTCTTACAACAGTGTGTATTACTTCTTTTACTAAAGTGAGTATTGCTTCACTTACTAAAGTGTGCATTGCTTCACTTACTAAATTGTGTATTACATCACTTACTAAAGTGTGTATTACTTCACTTACTAAAGTGTGTATTACTTCTCTTATTAAAGTGTGCTTACTATAGTGTGTATTACTTCTCGTACTAAAGTGTGTATTACTTCTCTTACTAAAGTATGTATTACTTCTCTTACTAAAGTGTGTATTACTTCCCTTACTAAAGTGTGCATTACTTCTCTTACTACAGTGCGTATTAGTTCTCTTATTAAAGTGTGCATTACTTCTCTTACTATAGTGCATATTACTTCTCGGACTAAAGTGTGCATTACTTCTCTTACTAAAGTGTGTATTACATCTCTTACTATAGTGTGTATTACTTCCCTTACTAAAGTGTGCATTACTTCTCTTACTATAGTGCGTATTACTTCTCTTATTAAAGTGTGCATTACTTCTCTTACTATAGTGCATATTACTTCTCTGACTAAAGTGTGCATTACTTCTCTTACTAAAGTGTGTATTACATCTCTTACTATAGTGTGCATTACCTCTCTTAATAAAGGGTGTATTACTTCTCTTACTAAAGTATGTATTACTTCTCTTACTAAAGTGTGTATTACTTCACTTACTAAAGTGTGTATTACTTCTCTTATTAAAGTGTGTATTACTTCTCTAACTAAAGTGTGTATTACTTCTCTTACTACAGTGTGTACTACGTCTCTTACAACAGTGTGTATTACTTCTTTTACTAAAGGTAGTATTACTTCTCTTACTAAATTGTGTATTAGATCACTTACTAAAGTGTACATTGCTTCACTTACTACAGTGTGCTTTACTTCACTTACTAAAGTGTGTATTACATCACTCATTAAAGTGTGCATTACTTTACTTACTAAAGTATGTTTTACTTCACTTACTCATGTGTGTATTACTTCTCTTACTAAAGTGTGCTTACTAAAGTGTGTATTACTTCTCGTACTAAAGTGTGTATTACTTCTCTTACTAAAGTATGTATTACTTCTCTTACTAAAGTGTGTATTACTTCTCTTATTAAAGTGTGCATTACTTCTCTTACTATAGTGCGTGTTACTTCTCTGACTAAAGTGTGCATTACTTCTCTTACTAAAGTGTGTATTATTACTCTTACTAAAGTGTGTATTACTTCTCTTATTAAAGTGTGTATTACTTCTCTTACTAAAGTGTGTATTACTTCTCTTACTAAAGTGTGTATTATTTCTCTTACTACACTGTGTACTACGTCTCTTACAACAGTGTGTATTACTTCTTTCACTAAAGTGAGTATTACTTCACTTACTAATGTGTGCATTACTTCACTTACTAAAGTGTGTATTACATCACTTACTAAAGTGTGTATTACTTCACTTACTAAAGTGTGCATTACTTCACTTACTAAAGTGTGCATTACTTCACTTACTAAAGTGTGCATTACTTCACTTACTAAAGTGTTCATTACTTCACTTACTAAAGTATGTTTTACTTCACTTACTCATGTGTGCATTACTTCACTTACTAAATTGTGTTTTAGATCACTTACTAAAGTGTGCATTGCTTCACTTACTACAGTGTGCTTTACTTCACTTACTAAAGTGTGTATTACATCACTAATTAAAGTGTGCATTACTTTACTTACTAAAGTATGTTTTACTTCACTTACTCATGTGTGTGTTACTTCTCTTACTAAATTGTGTATTACTTCACTTACTAAATTGTGCATTATTTCTCTTACAAAAGTATGTTTTACTTCACTTACTCATGTGTGTATTACTTCTCTTACTAAGGTGCGTATCGCTTCTCTTTATAACACATTTCTCCTTCTTTTAGAACACTTACTTTATTGTTTATATGTTTCATAAATTGGACAGATTATTCCTTCTGTCCATATGGTATCTACTCACTATAAATCCTCGCCTTTAAACTATGTCTTCAAACCATAATGTATCCCTTCTAATGCACCTTCTTACATCGTTTTAACACAGATTCTGCGTTGTAACGACATCCCTTCTTCAAAACACAATATGTCTTCTTTAGAGCTATTTATCCATTCCTTTTGTTATACTATAATTTCTCTTATTTGTGAAATATCTTTCCTTTATTTATAACAAAATCTGTGCAGTGTTAATTTTTATTTTTTGCAAAATCTATTTTCCCTTCAATTCACTAATTGTAAAACCTTCATCTGCTCTATATTCACTTCTGATCTTTGTTGTAAAAAATCTTCTCAGTGACATTGTTTCTCCTTTATGAAAATATATTCATCTTGTGTGATATTAACTGCGACAGGGAAAAACATCCCATCCACGTCTATTTGATACTAAAACATGCTTTGTGGAAGTAACAGCCAGCGTTGTAACATTAACTGAGTAATGAAACTAACTAAATGTCCAGGATAAGAGGGAGAGAGATAACACATGAAAGCCTGTAATAAAATATCCACTAAATTAGTAGCTACAATCAATGTCAATTCAGCTTGAGGTCTACACACATTTTCACAGCAGGAATTAATTGTTAACACTGAAAGGCAATCAAGTTTAATCAGAAGTATCGGACTTGCAGTTTGTTATGTACCTAATAACATCACGTTTAATCTTATGTATAGTTTTTATTCTTAGATTAAGCTTGACAAAATATAATTAAAATCCACCTTTCCATTTCCTGCTCTTTAATTGATATCTTCTACTGTCAAGCTTCCGAAGGCTTCCATTATTCTGTGTATTTATTTTTATTTCCATAACTTCATCTTCACCTGTCGCTTTCGTAGATTTTCATGATAGCCCTTGTAGAGTTTGTTTACTTGATCTTATCTTGTTAAGTGGCAAAAGAACTACATCTTAAAAATATTCTACTGATTTTTTAGCTGTTTATTTCTAATGGTTTACCCAAAAGCTGGCATCTATCTGACGTCGGGTACAGTTAATTTAGGTGGCGTTATTTTTGTTGCTTTCTCTATCGTCCAAGATTAACATGAAAGTCGAAACGTCAATCTTTTATTATGTTCCTTTTTTGTAAAGCTGCCATCATACCTTGTAGGAGTGTACGTTACACCCCACTGTTGGCTCCCTGCTGCCAGCTTTACCGCAGCACTGCAATTATTTGCCTTTTTTTCTAACATTAAGGCACAACATTTAAAGAATGTTATGATAAAAAGGTATTTTGTAGCCTCTATTGTGATTTCTTCGTTGGCTATATATGTGGTGTCGCTGGACAAATAATCCACTACTCCTTACTGTATCATCTGCCAATCTTCGATACTTGATTTGTTGCCCTATGTTCTAAGGCTGTCTAGGTATTTGAGTTCATTTACTATAATCATCTCCACCACTAATCAGGTAGCTTTAACAGCCGTTGGAACAGTACTTAATAATATAAACAGGGGATATATAACATCAGTTATCATCATCATCACGTTGCATGCGCTTTGCAGAACGTTGCTTTCACCAAAACCCGTCTTAAAAAATGTCTGTTTCTAGCCAGATTTCCCATTTCGTCTGTTTTCATGTCTCCTTTACGTTTTTAAACCATCTTCTTCTTGATCTGCCCCTGAAGCGTCGCCCAGTAACCATGCTTTCCATCCCGCTGTGTCTTTTGACTTGGCCGTAATATTTTAATTTCCTCTGTAGAATGGTGTTTATAAACCAGTTATTTTTAATTTGTATCATGTACATCAATTATACAATACGAAACAACATCTTGAATTTGCTGGAAAAAACTGCTCCCTCTTCGGAATAATTGATGTTTGTCGAGGTGCGTCAACATTCAAAGAATATTCGCGACATTTTAAATTTTGATTTATAGTAAAAGTATCAGACGCATGAGAAGATCAATTCCGAACAAGAAATCAAGTCAGAGTCCTGGTTAAGAAAGACACGATGAGATATCAGTTCCCTGCAATTATAACTTCTGATCGCTAGACTCTGAGTATCCAAGCAGAACAGATATAAAGATTACTCCAGCTTGACACAGTGGATCTAAAGATTACTCTAGCTTGACACACTGGATCTAAAGATTACTCTGGCTTGACACGATGGATCTAAAGATTACTCTAGCTTGACACACTGGATCTAAAGATTACTCTAGCTTGACACAATGGATTTAAAGATTGCTCTAGCTTGAAACACTGGATCTAAAGATTACTCTAACTTGACACAGTGGACCTAAAGATTACTCTAGCTTGACACACTGGATCTAAAGATTACTCTAGCTTGACACAGTGGATCTAAAGATTACTCTAGCTTGACACAGTGGATCTAAAGATTATTCTAGCTTGACACAGTGGATCTAAAGATTACTCTAACTTAACACAGTGGATCTAAAGATTACTCTAACTTAACACAGTGGATCTAAAGATTACTCTAGTTTGACGCAGTGGATCTAAAGATTACTCTAGTTTGACACAGTGGATCTAAAGATTACTCTAGCTTGACACAGTGGATCTAAAGATCACTCTAGTTTGACGCTGTGGATCTAAAGATTACTCTAACTTAACACAGTGGATCTAAAGATTACTCTAACTTAACACAGTGGGTCTAAAGATTACTACTAGATTGACAAAGTGGTTCCTGGGTTAGTTAAACAGCATAGCCAAATGAGTAGAAGTCGACGAGTAAAACACAGCTTTCTGGCACATAATGCGCCTAATTCAGATGACTTTATATAGGCCTAAGCGCTGAAAGGCAAACCCCAGAAAGTAGCCACTAGCTGGACGTATTCAGTTATACGAGCTATAGACTGCTGACGTCATTCTAGCCCCAGTCGCCACTGCTCGCAAAAATGATAACATCACACTTGTGGAGCGTCACATTTTTGGTGCTCAGGTCTATGTAAAGTTGGCTACAAGATACATAATGCTGAAACGTTCATAATGTCACTGCTTTGTTCAAACTGTGACACACATTAAGTGACGTCAGTTTCAAAATAAATGGGAAGAAGAACGAATATCTTAAAGAATCTCTCTCTTTCTCTCTCTCTCTCTCTCTCTCTCTCTCTCTCTCACATCCATCATTTTCACTTGTGCACCCTCTATGACCGTAGCTGCTGAGGTAACTTCTGTAACTGAACGCTTTTCACTTTTCAGCCTACAATGAGAATCTTTGCCGTGCCAATTATAGAGTTCCTTTTTTTTCCTGCTCATGAGATCTGATCTGTTTACAAAACGTTCTCTTTAGTTAATAAAATGCAACACATTTTGATCTTATCTAAATATTCATCTTAGCTCTCATATTTTTGAAGAATATTTCTAAACTTTTCTGGGACGCCATAATTTGTTCCTCTTTATGTTGATGCGTCGCTTATTCACATTTGTAATTCCCAATTTGTTTGTGTCAACAACAAAAAATTATCAAAAAATAAATACAAAATAAACAATATCGTTGAAGACAATGCATTTCAGCATCTCATTTATTCTAATTACGTGATATCATCTGCTTATTTTGTACTATAATTTAATTACTTAATTTACGCACAATTAGTTAATCGAAATAACACGAAGAAAGACTACATTAGTACAACTACCTTTCTTTGTTTGGAAGATGAGATAGTAATTCGGATGATTCAACTGGCACGGGCGGTTGAGAAATAATGGATTTATTTCGTTTGCAGTGATACCTGGACCTTTCATAACCATAACATGAAGAAAGGAAGTTAATGTTTCAGGATGTGTGAAATTCAAGGAAAGAAATATAATAATAGGGACAGAGAAGATACTGGAAAGATGAATAAAATATATCAGTCCAAATAATGAAAGGACAAAGCTGAGCGATTCAAATAAGGGCACAGGACCACCGATAATGCAGACTGAAGTGGAGGGGACAATTCAGCACATGAAAAGAGGCAAAGCTCCAGGTCCCGACAATATAACAATCGAAGAGATAGACGCATTAGGAGAGCTGTGAGTACAGGTTATAGTAAAACTAACTCAGTGACATATATAACAGTAGGCATATACCCGAAATATAATCCAATAAATACCGATATAAAATCTACCTTTTGTAGCAATACCAAAGAAGTCATGTGCCATTAATTTCGAAGACCTTCACACAATTAGTCTCATGAGCCAAATAAAAAAAAATATATATTACTAAGAATCATCATGAGTCGTGTGAAGAAAAAAAATATATCCAGAAATAAGGGAAGAACAGTGTGGTTTGCAGCAGGAAAAGGCATCAATGATGCAACATTAAGTTATTGAGTTATTTGTAGGTCGTCATCATTGCACTCGTAAAAAAAAAATGTCCATAGGTGTTCAGATCCCCTCCTCAGCAAGTCCCGCAGTGTCCAGCGACTGATGACGTCATTTCTGTAATGTATATTACATGCCGATAACATTTACATAAAGAGCTCTAGAGGTAAATAAAGATCTATACATGTGCTGAATAGATTAGTCGAAAGCATTTGACAATGCACAGCATGTAGAAATAATAAAAATGCTGGAGAAATTGAACAATGACGGCAAGGATTTGAGAATCATAAAAAAACATGTGCTGACAAAAAAACAGCAGTCATAAGAATTACCAATCAAACAGGACAGTTCCAATATATACAAAAGGAGTCAAGCAAGGCAGTGTTCTGTCGCCGAATTTGTTCTCACTTTGTAGTACAAATGTTCTGAGATCAATAGCAGACAAAAAGGGAATTGAAGTCAACAGTCAAGACATATACAATGTCCGGTATGCGGATGAGAATCTTAATATCAGAGACGGAGAATGAATGACAAGATATGATATAGATAGTAGTGAAAGAAAGAAACATGAAAAGTCTCATTCTCAGTAGTAAGAAAACAGAAGTAATGGTCGCATCAAAGAAACAATCATTACTATCATGCAACATAAAAATAAACAGGACTAATCTAAAGCAAGTGCAGAGCGTTAAATACTTCAGTACAATAAAATCATCGGATTGAACATGCACCACATAAATAAAAAGTAGAATAGCTCAGGCCAAAATAGCATTTCAGAAAATGAAAAACATTTTGTGCAATAAGTCTATGTCAATTGAAGTGAGAAAGAGAGTTCACTTGTACTATACATAGATCCATTATCTACTATGGATGTGAATCATGGACAATTGACAAATAAATGAAAAGATTAATGACCACAGAGATGGGATTTCTGAGAAAAAATATTGAGAGTTTCCTGGACGGTTAAAAAGACCAACGAAGATATTCTCAAAGAGGCGAGCACAAAAAGCTGACTCCTAAGAAATATCAGAAAGAAACAATCAACGGTGTTCGGGCACATTGTAAGAAGAAGATAGTTGGAATACTTTGTTACAGCTGAAAAAATACAGCGAAAGAGAGATCATGGACGACAAAGAGAGAAAATACTTGATACCTTGGTGTCATGACAGGGAAACCAGTCAACAAAAATGCTATTATTTATTGTGAATAGAGAATTGTGGAAGGACATGATCGCCTATGTCAATCGGCATGGTACAATTTGCTGTTAATTCTTATTTTCATTTTATGTTTATCTTGTTTGATTCCATTACTATTTCAGGCTTGTGGTGGATCATGAACCATTATCATCGGGGAAAATGAAAACCCGATTGTATCATGAGTTTGAGAAGAGTCAGGAGAATTTATCATCAATCGGTTCAAGCTCCACGCTTTTAGTACAAGTGGTGTGAATCTTGAGACCACTTGATATCCCATTTGTGGGAACAGTATAATGTTAATTTAAAAGCCAAACAATTTGCAGTCAGTTAAAACGGAACGATTTTAATTTTATCGCGGCTACTTGCTCTCTTCGTGGTCTAAACTTAATATATTTCACTTAAGTTATCATAAATAATATTTGGAGGCGAAGGTGCGCCTCCCAGCACCAGTGCTGGAAGTTGTCAGCGACCCACAGCTGAAGGCTTGCGCCAGAATCCGTGAACCAAAACCATCCAGACCCTGCTCCATCTCTCCGCGGTGCCTCCAGTACAGACTAACCTGTCTAGTCTGGCCAAGCGAGCAGTGATCGAAGAGGGAAGACAACCCGGTACTCAAAATGGCGTGCTGAAGTCGGATGTGTTGTGCCGAAAGGCGCAAATATAACAGTTATACTGCAAACCACAACACAACGCAGAAACGTCCACTTAACGTCCTTTTAAGAACGGATGGCGAAAAGGAATTCTACAGTCTACGAATACTCTAGAATACTTTAGTCATCGGGCGAACGCAAGCAAGCAAATAATATTTGCTATATAACTGTCCTTTCAGCCATTTTTTTAAATAGTGTATAGTGCCTTCTAAATAGGAAATGTGTGTTTTATGTGGACAGTTTGTTTGTTAAACCTGATGAAGTCTATTGCCGAAACGTTGTAGCTTATCTTGTCTTTCTGTTAGTTTAGCTGTTCAGTACCATTTTATTTTTATTTTCGTTGTTTTATGCAGCTATACACGAGGCCCGACATTGTGTTACATATTTATTATACTTGATGTATGTGTTCATCTCAATACGAACAATAAATAAAACGATAAAATAAACAAACGGCTGCATCAAAGGTGAAGAAGTCCAACACAAAATGAAAGTGTGTAACAACGTTAACATTGATAAAGCGATATCTATGTAGGAGGGTGTGTTCTTAAGTTCATTCAACATAATAGAAAGAAAGCTATACAGAAATCTGGCGTAGTTTGGTCAAACTAATTTCCCAGGAGACTCGGACTGCAATTTGCTGCTGCATTATCGGTGGAACAAGACAAATAAGGCTTGGGGATCTTTCCCGTGCTAAAGATGGACGCACGGACCGAAAGGCGTACAACCCAATTCGTTAATAAAATAAAGGACAAGAGGAAGAACAAGAAAATAGAAGAGGAGTAATGAAGACTACAGAACCACGCATCCGCGAGATTGTATTATTACATTTAATTATGACGTGAGTAAAATCAAATGTACACCATAATAACCATAGTGGTTTATGACACTATATATACTTCTTCATCTTTCCTTCCTCATTTGCCTTTCAGCGTTGAGGGGAGATATAATTTGCGGTGTCTTGCTCTTCTGTTCGCCTCTGCTGCTGTTATGTTTCCTAATGCTTTTAATATTCCATCCATCCATCTTTGTCGTGGTCGACCATTGGGTCTGGTATTCTCACAACGTTTGCTGAAGGCCTGCTGTGTTGCGATTTTTTTGTCTTGTAACGTGGCCAAACCATTTTATATGTATTTTCTTAATATATTCTATGGCGGGGGCTATTCCTAGCTTTTTTCATAGTTCTTAATTTCCTATCTCATCTCTAAGGCTGTTTCCCGCCATTTGTCTAACACATTTAATCTCAGTAGAGGTTGTTTTTTGTATTGTTCTTGCATCTAGGGTCCAGGTCTGGCATTGGTAGCACAACGTTGGAATGAAGATTGTATTGTAAATGCTCGTTTTGTCTCTAGAGTTATTTACATGTTGGACAATAGTGGTGATAACTGTCAAATGACTGTAAAGCTTTGTTGCATCTTGATTTTATCTCTGCTGTTTGTGAATTATCCTTTGTCACTAAACTTCTTAGGTATCTGAAATCCTCTACTTGTTTTAGTTCCCTGCTTTCTATAGTTATGTTGATGTTCTGTTTATTTGTGGTGACATTCATGACTTCTGTTTGGTCGATGTTGATTTTCATGTTGTATTTTGTGCCTGAGCTGACACCATATATGGTTTATTAATTTGTGCTAGTCACTACTTTATCCCTCTCCTTTCACTCATGGGAACCGCAGCATTTATTCTAAGGAGGATCTCTAATGATGATCAGACTAACTTATGTAGCCAAATTATGTTATGTTAGAATCATCATCACTGCACTCTGAGGGAACCCATAGGTGCTCCATTTATTCCCTAGAAATTTCAAGAGAACTCCGAAGAGGGCTCTGAACCACATGCACGTACTCCGCTTAAGATCTATTGCAGCGAGTAGAATTTGCTAACAATCTTGCCCGGGCCGCGGTTATTTTGGGTTACCTCGTTTCCGTTTTTAATTGTCAAATGCCTTTAACGTGCGTGAGTACACACGTCACCTCAATTTTTTTTCCCCGCTAGATATTGAATCTGACTACCCAGAGACTAGTCAGTTTCAATCTTTGATAAAAAAGGCACTTTTTCTCATAGGATTTGAACACGAAATCTGTCTGTTCTTATGTCAACGTCTTACCACTAGACCTTCGCAGGCACAAACACCCATTCCCCCCCCCCACGACCCAATCACCAGCTAAACTGTGTATAAAGAATTTCTTATAACAACTGGAACACAATCACGCACACACACACACACACACACACACACACACATTTACACACACAACGTACCCGACCTCGTCGTTTCTAACTTTTGTTGTGCTCTTGTGTACAGTAGGGTCATCATTGTACCTGTAGACTGTCTATCACTACTCCAATCTCTTCTACAAATTGTATATACTATAATATTATATTTGAATCTCTCTGCCAAGTACGCAGCTCTGACGGAAATTTATTGATCAAATTCAGAAAGTTGATTACTGTTATTTCAATGATTGTATTCATTTTGTGCTTTGAAATTTAATAGCGACTACGGCATGCATCATTTGCTGTTGGATTTCCACCTGCCAAGAGTTCTTTAGCATGTTCAAAGTGAGTATAAGAGTGTATGTACGTTTTATTGTAGATTTGTGTGACTATGTTGATGATTATTACAGATGTATTCGTATTATGAAAGTCCGAAGTACTTGAAATATAAATTTCTGGAGTTATATAAGAACAAACGAGGATGATTCAGAAAAAGGAAGAGAAAGAAGGCTATGCAGATGTTTTAGTAGTAGTAATAGTAGCAGTAAAATATGTAAAGTAACCCCCGTCACGCCAAGTGGCGTATAGGGAATATGGTGTTAGTGACCATACATGTTACGAACCCTCGGCACATGATTTTTGGGGTAATGTGGTCGGTATTACGCCCATGCCGCTTTACTTTCCCAGAAAAAAAATCCGGTACCCATTAAAGGCTGGGTGAAATGGAAGCCGTTGGTTGGGATCGAGCCCTACCTCTTGTCCTTTGTAGTCCAGTTCACTAACCACTGTGCTATCGCGGCTCCCAAAAGTAGCAGTTGTATTAGTTAAATGAGAAAAATGAGTTAAATTAGATTTTTGGGGCATGTTAAAAGACACAACAGCCTGCTAGAAGTAATCTTGGAAGGGAAAATACAAGGTAAAAGAGGCAGAGGCAGACCAGGACTAAAATGGATGAGTAACATCAAAAGATGGACAAGTCAGCATATGACAACCTGCACCATCAATCCAAGAGACAGAGCGGAACGGCGGTCCATGGTAGCCAACCTTCGATGCGGAGACGACACTCAATGATGATGAGTAGTAGTTGTTGTAATAGCTGTAGTAGTAGAAGTAAAGTAATAGTAGTAGTAATAGCAGGAGTGGTAGTAATAGTTGTAGTATTAGCAGTTGTGGCAATAATAGTAGTAGTTGTAGTAGTAGTTGCAATAGTTGTATTAGTAGTATCAGCAGTAGTAATAGTAGTGGTTGTAGTAGTAGCAGGAAGTCGTAATAGTAGTAGCAGTAGTACCAGTAGTTACAATAGTAGCAGCACCAGTAGTGGTAGTGTTATTAGTAGTAGTAGTAGTAGTAGTAATAGTAGTAGTAGTAGTAGTAGTAGGTGTAGTAGTAGTAGTAGTAGCAGCACCAGTAGTGGTAGTGTTATTAGTAGTAGTAGTAGTGGTAGTGGTAGTAGATGTAGTAGTAGTAGATATAGTAGTAGTAGGTGTAGTAGTAGTAGGTGTAGTAGTAGTAGTAGCAGCAGCAATAGTAGATGACGAAGAAACAAACTGTCAATCATCATTACTATTTTGGAAATAATACTCCTAACACGACCTGGGAAAGCAGGTTTTTATTGCTCGTCTTGTGCAAATGAGATTTAGACTGATCCCAGAAGTGTAGTTTTAACAGAACTTGATTTAAAATGGCAATCTTGAGGGAAATAACATTTTGGACAAGCCCCACATCGGACTACTTTATTTGCCCCTGGTTGATATCCGGGGTTTACTCTTCTGGGATCAATTTAGTCGGCATCAAACAATGGAGTGTCCAGTCGATATTTTCCATAGAATGATTGCTTGTCCACTTTGCTTTGTAAAAATATGTGCGTGTCTCATCGTTGTATGTTGAATGATTTTATTTAGGTTCTAGCTAACCTAATTCAACGTTGTTTCTGTTTTATTCCAGTATACTTGTTGACAGAAAAAAAAGTGAGATATGCTTATGTCTGAACGTATGTTATTCTGACAGTCGCCTGTCGGACGTTGCTGTTCTAATATATGGAAGACAACTGATAAAACTGCGACGAGGAGAGGGAACAATTCTTACAAATAACGAGTGGAAATTATATTAAAAGAGTCAATGAGGGGCTGGGTTTTGGAGGAATGCCTCTTTTTAAAATTTTTTTAAACCTAGTTTCTAAAATCATCAGCGTTACTCTTGTTGCCGTCTGTTGCGTTTAACTGAGATTATCCTAAGAGGCTAGGGAGCCGAGATAGCTCAGTGGTTAGTGAACTGGACTACAACGGACAAGGGGTAGAGTTCTATCCCAACCGACGGCTTCGGTTCACCCAGCCTTTAATGGGTACCGGATTTTTTTTCTGGGAAGGTAAAGTGGCACGGGCGCAATACCGACCACACTGCCCCAAAAATTATGTGCCGAAGGTCTGTAAAATTGATGGTCACTAACGCCATATTCCCTATACGCCACTTGGCGTGACGGGGCTCTTTACTTTTTTTTTTATCCTAGGAGGCTAATACGAGGGCAATGAGATCGATTCTGCTAACTAACATATTGTAATCGCTTCTACCTATATCAGTGTATATTTGTGTCTGTAATTGCAAGTACAGGTGTACACAAAACACTCCTTAATTTCTTGTAATTGTACAATCAAAACATGTTGGAGTACTCTTTTCATCAGTGGCCACAGTTACATCAACTCATAAAGTTCCAAGTGGTATCAGTTGGTATCACACGCAAACACACCCACGCTAGATGTTCTTACAGTGGTTTTCTTTCTGCATTTTATCGCTGCGATGTATGGGTCACGCTGGACACAATGACCTGGTGTTAAGCAAGCGACCTCCGATATCACCGAAGAGAGTATGTTTCGAGCTAGATATTTTACCGCCGAAATTTGCAGAATAACAGCTGGGGTGAACATGAATTGAGTGAGTGATACAACTAATGCTACATGGAACTTTTATGTCTTGATTCAACGTTAGTCACCGATGTATCAGAATAGTCCAATCAATGTTATTTTTTTAGGTGCGAGTGGTCGTGCCACTTTTTCGCTGGCTAAAACGCCGGCGTACCTGTGTTCGAAGCCCACGGTAGACATACATGATTTTTTCTATCCGGGGTGAAATACAAATCCTGAGTCTCACACGTCGTGGGGACTGCTTTGACCAAGCGGCCTTTATCCCTCTGGTTCTATCGTGAGCCCCCTCGGCAGACACCAGCAATGTTAAAGTGTGGTAATGATTTTTTTTTTTTTTTTTGTTTTTTGTCTCCAGCATTTTTTCACTGTTTTTTCTTTTGCCTCACGCTTATGGTGTTATGTGTGGCTTCAGATGTTTTGCTTATTCATCTTTTGGGAGATCTTTCTCTAGCTCTTCTTCCATCGCATATAGTTGTTAATCCTTGTTGTTGAACGCTCACAGACATCAAGTATGTTCTATATTCATTATCTTAGAATGTTTTAAATGTTAATTTATAACTACTTTAAATCAGGTAGTTTGTTTGTGGGCACCCTGTGAATTAACTTGTCCTTGACCTTTTTCCACCTCTACATTCGTTGGACTAAACAAATTACAGAAATTTTGAATCCACGTATTTATGACGTTTACACACACAAACATACACACACATACCCACATTACATGCAGTCTCCTGCATTTTGGATTATTGTCACTCAATAGCATCACAAATAACTGCCTGGCTGGGCGTGTGCAAATATTTGCACCGATTGAGAACGATACAGCATTCGCAAGGCAACTCTTTTTTTTTCTGAGACCGCCTCGTTCCAGATCCAGCGATAATGGCATGTTTGTAGTTTACATTCAGGTCTGTTGGCTCTAATTGTCAATCTCACGACCTCATTGAAGCAAATTGACACTGACGTTTTTAATTACAGCATCTTAGGAACTCTGTGAATGATATCCTAGTTTGTCATCGCTTGTGATATTGCTGATTGGAGGAATCGATATTATTGCACTTTGGCAAACCCATGGGTGTTGGCTAGTTTATTGGTAAATCCCAGTGTCGTTGAGATTTCAGTTTATAATGGGATACAGGTTTTAGACACATCATTAACTGAATGCGGTCAGTGACAGATAGTTGACTATATGTTTCAAGATAAGTGAAGCAAAACTGACCAAGATCATGCTAGACATCTCTGTTGTGTCTGAGCAGAGAGACAAAGAAGCTGTGGTCAGTATTACGCCCGTACCGCTTTACTTTCACAGAACATTCCGGTACCCATTTAAGGTTGGGTAAACTCGGATGCCGCTCTAGTCCTTTGTAGTCCAGTTCGCTAACCACTGTGCTATCGCAGCTCCCTGTTCTCCATGTAGCTCTCTTAAATTTAGGGCAATATACCTCGTGACTTGAATACTTGGCAGTCGCACCAGGGCTGCTGTTTCACAAACATCATCGCAATCTTTTATCTCGCCCTACTTCTTTTACAGCGTTAGGGATATGTGATCTGTCCTTAATGTGGCCGTATCGGCAGCACCATGACGCATTTATGCACGTTTGACTATAATGGTTGTACCAGCAACGCTTGATTCACTGGGAAAAAAAAAAAAACTACAGCAAGCGCACGAACACCATAGCACTGGCGAAAAATCCTCAAAGTGGAATCACTATTTGACTTTAGCACATGAATCTACATTATAAGACGTTTCAAAACATATGCCCAACTTCAAAACGCTATTACTCTCTAACCGTTTGTTAAATACTTTTGAAATTTTCCAAATGTTATTAGAATGCAAA
The DNA here is from genome assembly GCA_032433765.1 of Megaustenia siamemsis. NCBI lineage: Eukaryota > Metazoa > Mollusca > Gastropoda > Stylommatophora > Ariophantidae > Megaustenia > Megaustenia siamemsis. The sequence goes on from JAVIAB010000073.1 coordinate 97,291,443, forward strand.
AGACCCTTTAAATGTATATTTAACAAATATCTTGCAGCTGCAGTTTTCTTAAAGCGGCGATATTTCTTTGATGTTTGTCAAAATTGTAAATTGTGAAGCCCTAAAGAATAGAAATTACCGTAGTTGCTGGTCTACGATTAATTTTCACTAGGTAAAGGCGTGGCCGTAATGGGGAAATAACTGGATAAAACAAAACACCAGGAGTATTATTGTCTGCTCAGTTCGAGGACGGACGATAATAATATCAAGGTATACCTGTATGTCCAATTTTCATAGTTGTGTGGTCCTGAAAAGGACCGTTTGTTGAAATAATTTAAGGTAATATAGGGGCCAACATTGTGGGGGCTATATACTTTCATTCTGAATCAGACGAGTCTAAAAGATTAATAACTGTTTGGGGTTGAACATTCCACAAACCATCATTTTTCCAATATTCCTCTTCCTGTTTTAAGACGTGGTCTTCACATTTACCCAATAATCTTTGTCTATATTTAATAAAGCGAGATTATCAAGAGTCTTTACATCGCATATTTTGAATGCTGTATTTTCATCTGCCACTTGTCCTTTTAATTTTGTCCAGATTAGTTCTATTGGATTTAAATGAGCATGGTAAGGTGGCAGCCTCAAACTTATATGACCGTGCTCTTGGATAATCTTATCTATTTGAAAAATCTTTGTCCTCTGTTTTTGCTTTACTAGAGATAGTAATTCAGGTTTTAAGTACATGTTATTAAATTGTATGTGCTCCTTTGTGAGCCATATCTTAATAGCATCTTTTGTACTGGATGACGTCGGGACTTTATCTTCAAGTGCAACAATGTTGTGGTACGCTGCATTGTCCATTATTAGGCAAGATGGTCGATCTAGTGCTGGGAGAACAGATTTTCAATCCAATGTCTAAATATGTGACCATTCATCTCAGAGTGATAATCCCGATTGTCTATGGATTTTGAAAGAAAAATGAGCTCTGCATTCTGTATTAGTCCATGTTGTCGACTACCTGCATGAGCAATTATCAAGCGCTGTCCTTTGCTGCTAGGTATTAATCTCTTAATCTTTCCATCTGATGACTGCCATTCCCTTTGGTTAGTGTGGTGAGCATTGATCCATGTTTCATCCAAGTACACAATATCATAACCTTGCTTGCGCACCTCTTTTACTTCACGTAAGTACTTGCTTCTCATGACTACTATATGTGGCTTCTCACAGATGATGTTTCGTCCATTGGAATACTTTCTGAATGTAAAGCCTGCAGCTCTCACATTCCTCCATAATGTAGACTTTGATATTTCAATACTGTTGTTCTTTTTCAGCGATACTTTTAATTTTCTTATTGTAACAGTTTCATTTCATACCCAACATTTTGCGAATTTCACTTCTAATAAGTTCACTGTCGAAATTATCCAAATTTTTGCTCTTCCTTGTGATTTTGTATATTTGGAACATTGACGGTCACGTGCTTGAATCCAGCGATTAAATGACCGTTTAGATAAATCCAAAATGTGTCTTGTCCTATTCTCAGGGTTTTCTAAAGAATGAAATAATCTTCCTCGTTTAGCCTCTTTGCAAAAATAGTCATACATTTTTATTGCGATGTTTTGTAAACTGCAGAATTTCATTTTAAGACTCATGATAAATGTTATTGTTCCACGTTACGCCGCTGAATTAACGGAAATGGAACACACAATGTCTCGTGTTTACTACAAGTGTCTAATTGTGTCAAGAAACTCACGCGGAAAGCGTGCAAAATCGTAAATTTGAGCGTGTATAGATTTGTAATCGCTATTTTTAACTTAAATACTGTAAACACTAAGTTTTGACTACATCAATGGGTCGTTATAAATTTATATAAATCAAATAAGCAATAATAATAACCAAATGTTTGTTTTTAATGAAATTAATTCCCTGTTGGGTTCTAATCATTATAACTATACATGCATTTTGAAAAAATTACAAAAAGCGGTTTAAAAGATATTGATTTTTAAAGTTGGGCACGACTTATGAAACAAGCTATAGAAATATGCAATCAGTCTCCTACGCAAATTCTGCTCATGGAACAACCTATATATTTGACCATCTTAGAACACAAGAATGGCCGTTTACGGTAAACCATAAACTGCTCACTTGTGAGCTATGTCAAACGATTATTAAGTCCATAATAGTGAGAGGGAGCCCCGATAGCTCAGTTGTTAGTGAACTGGACTACAAAGGACAAGAGGCCGGATTCGATCCTGATCAGCGGCGTTCAGGTTCACCCAGCCTTTAATGGCTACCACATTGTTTTTAAGCGGCACGGGCGTAATACCGACAACACTACTCCAAAAATCATGTGCCGAAGGTCTGTAACAATTATGATCACTAACTCCATATTCCCTATAGGCCAAGTGGCGTAACTGGGATTTTCACTATTTTTTCCATAAGAAAGAGGATTACAACCAACCATGCAGCTCGAGCATACTATCCGTCTCTTAGTGGAAAAGTGAAACCCAGAAAATGATGGATAGACGAAAACAAAGAGAAATTATGTACTTCTAATATAATAATAATTCAATGCCTCTAAAGGCAGAACATTACAAATCCATTACACATTTTAAAAATACACTCTACGACTTTACTCTGCACAAGCCGTAATAAAGAAAGAATATTTGTTTAAATAGTTTCCGAAGAGGAAGCAAATGACGAAAACAGCATCTGCGCAGCGATGTTCAGTCAAATGCTCGCTGTGATGTCATTGATCTTAATGAATGCTTCTCTTTTTTCTTGCTGGATTACTTGTTGTAATCACAATAAGTGTTCCAATCTTCTTCTTGAAATGCTGAGCACTTTGGAGGAAAGTTTTGACTCACGGGCACGAACTCCGTTGTAGTTTTGGATTCATAAACTGAAGTGGATTGAGCGTAATTGTTATTTGGACTGTCCCCGTTATGGTGTTCTTTAAATGCTGTAGTCCGGGGCAAAGAAAACAATAACTACAGTAATCCGGGGCAATGAATACATGAACTACAGCAATACGAGGCAATGAATACATGAACTACTGCAATCAGGGGCAATGAATACATGAACTACTGTAATCCGTGGCAATGAATACATGAACTACTGTAATCCTGGACAATGAATACATGAACTACTGTAATCCTGGGTAATGAATACATGAACTACTGTAATCCAAGGGAAATGAATACATGAACTACTGTAATCCGGGGCAATGAATAAATGAAATACTGTAATCCGTGGCAATGAATAAATGAACTACTGTAATCCGTGGCAATGAATACATGAACTACTGTAATCCAGGTTAATGAATACATGAACTACTGTAATCCAGGGTAATGAATACATGAACTACTGTAATCCAAGGGTAATGAATACATGAACTACTGTAATCCAGGGTAATGAATACATGAACTACTGTAATCCAGGGTAATGAATACATGGAGCCAATGGTGGGGTGTGCTAAACACTCCAAGGTATGGTGACAGCTTTACAAATAAAGAACACAACACAATACTGACGTTTCGGCCTGTGGCCTTCTTCAGAATACAGGGACAACGACAACAAGCGGTGAAGCACAATTACTACATGTTAGATGATAAAGTGGAGGGCGAGGAAAGTAGGATGCAAAAATAAGAAAAGAGAGAAATGAATTTTACATGATGAGAGGTATGATGGGCGTCAAAATATATAAAATAGAAAAAGATAGAGAAAAATGTATAATAAATTGTACTTAGCTGAGCTCAGAGCAGGGAGCAGGAAAACTGTAATCCGTGCTGAAACCAGTCGGAATGACTAAATGACTAAAAGCGCAGAGAACGTGTATAGAAAGCAACACGTGACAAAGACAGGTCAGTAAAGAGGGCAAAAAGGATCAAATATCGGGAAAACCAAAAAGTTGTGTCCCAGGAGTATCCTCGTCTATGCCCCCTTCCCCCCCCCCCTTTTTGGTTTTCCCGATATTTGATCATTTTTGCCCTCTTTACTGACCTGTCTTTGTCACGTGTTGCTTTCTATACACGTTCTCTGCGCTTTTAGTCATTTAGTCATTCCGACTGGTTTCAGCACGGATTACAGTTTTCCTGCTCCCTGCTCTGAGCTCAGCTAAGTACAATTTATTATACATTTTTCTCTATCTTTTTCTATTTTATATATTTTGACGCCCATCATACCTCTCATCATGTAAAATTCATTTCTCTCTTTTCTTATTTTCTACTTTCCTCGCCCTCCACTTTATCATCTAACATGTAGTAATTGTGCTTCACCGCTTGTTGTCGTTGTCCCTGTATTCTGAAGAAGGCCACAGGCCGAAACGTCAGTATTGTGTTGTGTTCTTTATTTGTAAAGCTGTCACCATACCTTGGAGTGTTTAGCACACCCCACCATTGGCTCCTTGCTACCAGCTTTACCGCAGCATTGCAATTATTTGCCTGTTCCCTAATGAATACATGAACTACTGTAATCCAGGGTAATGAATACATGAACTACTGTAATCCGGGCCAATGTAATAATGGTCTACATTCAATATAAGTAGGAGAGACTTATTGGATGACGATTCTTTTGTAGAAAATGATAACATCCGTTGAGACAATCACCATGAAGTGACAGGAATCTGGATTGGCACAGTGACTGACATAAAAGTAAAAGAATAATTCGTGAGCGCAGACTCAGTGCATCACCAATTTATTGTCCAACTCCTCAACTATCTCCTAACAAGTATTATATTTTATTTTTTGTTTCTGATTTTCGACTCCATCATCATGTGCCATACCGGTTGGCGTAGGCGATCATATCCTTCAACAATTTTCTGTCCACTTGGCATCGTATAAAATCTGTTGTTGACAGTTTCCCATGCCATGACACCAAACTATCAAGTATCTTCTCTCTTTGTAGTCCGCGATCTCCCATTCCCTGTATTTGGCAGTTGTAACCAAGTATTACAACTTTTCTCTTCTCATGATGTGGTCGAAAAATGTTGATTTCTTCTTTCTGATGTTTTTTAGGAGCTCTTTTTTTTGTGTTGGCCTCTTTGATAATTTCTTCGTTTATCTCTTTAGCTGTCCAAAGAACTTATAACATTCTTCTAAGAAATCCCATCTTTTTGTCCTCTAATCGTCTTTTCTTTTGTTTTTCCACTGTCCATGATTCGCTTCCATGGAAGATTCACCTCTAACATTTCTTAAAACTACTTCCCACTTCCTCTTCTCAAAATAACTTTTGACTCAAAATCCTTCAGAAGCTTATTCGAATCGTTCATCCACCAGACTCCGTCATCACTAATTTACAATTTTACAAATTTACAACTTCTTTACAGAAAGACATGATAGCCGCTGCGGGACAACTCTTGGAGCAGGACCTGTTTCAGGGAACAGTCACAGCTGAAAGCTTACGTCATCATCGCAGAAAAAACAGAGCCTTACTCTCAAGACCAGCGGTTAGGAGGCTAACCACCACTCTGGCCGAACGAGTACAGATAGAAGAGTGAACATAACTACACGCCAACTATAGAGATGTGTATCCTAGTAATAAAAAACGCAATTATTTATGACCAATGCCGTGTGTATATCATGGTTTGTTCGACACATCGCATCTACGTCCATTTAACATCCTTCTAAAATCGGACGATAAAGAGATGTAGCCGTTGTATAAACACTAAAGGAAAGTACTACTTCTAACAAGATAATATTGGAATACATTCACAACTTGTCATTAAACTTTTAGGCTGCCTTTCATATTCATGTTGCGCTAGGGATAGAATATTCACACTTTAAAAGAAAGGAAAAAAATGAAATGTATTAAGGATTGCTCAGACATAATTATATAGAATATTTTAAAAGCCCTCAAGATGACAAGGATTCGTGCTGATTTAATGCCCTTGCATAACAGCAATAATTTATCGGTTCACTTTTGCCTATAAAAGGGAACATTTGTTCCGGATAAAGAATCAATTATACGTGATTACCGCTGGACAGTGGGTAATCTTGCTGAAGCTGTATTGAAGAACCTTCACTCATTTGGGGTCTAAATCAACGATAATATAAAAACAGTTTAAATGGAAGAAATGAAAATTTGCTTGCTTGCTTGCGTTTGCCAATGACTAAAGGAGTACACCTCTTCATCATCTGCCCTTAAAAGAACGTTAAGTAGGCGTGTCTGCGTTGTGTTGTTGTTTGCAGTATAACTATGATATTTGCGCCTTTCGACCCAACACATCCGACTTCATGAAATTTTTGAGTACCAAGTTGTCTTCCCTCTTCGATCCCTACTCAATTGGCCAGACTAGACAGGTAGTCTGTTACTAGAGGCACCATGGAGAGGTGGAGCAGAGTCTGGATGGCTCTGGTTCACCGATCATGGCGCAAGCCATCAGTTGTGGGTGCCGATGTCAGCTTCCAGCTCTGGTACTGTGAGGCGCGCCTTCGCCTTCTAATGAAAAGTGAATTTGCACTACTGGAACTAGGGACGTTTAAATCCCGTGGTTTGTGCTGAGAAATGACTTGAACTTCTTCCCCGATTGCAGTGTGGTCAGGTCGACAAGCTTATCAGCTTGTTAATCTAAAGTTAATGATCATGCCGTGATTCAAACCTGTTCGATGTTGCTTGCTGGAAGCTGACATTGAAAGCAGTTGTAACAAAGATCGTAGTCCAACACCGTGAACGTGTAGAGTTGAAGTAGGTTTTGAGTTAGAAAATAATTGATTTAAAAGATAAAGCTTTGATGCACCAACTTTAGGTCCACGAATTCTTGGCATGTTAGGTTGTTAGTTCAATCATGGTCCATCTACAGGGAGCATGTCCACTGGCCACCATATTGCCTCATGGCGTCACGAAAGGAAGCTACAACTTCTAGCAGTCAATATGCAAATCCAGTACATTTTATCAGGGTACTTGTCTGTTGAAAGTTTGTTTGGTATGATCTTTTGTTTTCTGGCTGTCTACACATTTTATATGCCTGTATTTACACTAATATACACTATTTAATTATTATCTCTACCTCTCTCTCTCTCTCTCTCTCTCTCTCTCTCTCTCTGCGATCAGGGCACAATCAGAGTAGGATTTCAGACTCTCACATGAAGACAGCTGTCTGTTTCATTTAATTATTATAACATATTTCATATTTTTTTTTTACATAATTGTAAACATAAATAATAACCAGTGATAGAAAATGTAAACCTGAAATGAACAAAAGTATAGGAATTGCAAAAATTAATTTTAGTGCCATAAAAAATAAACTAACATCAAAACAATTAACACCAGGGCTAAAACTAAGAATAGCAAAATGTTATATTTTCACAACATTACTGTATGGTGCAGAAACATGGACATTGGACAAGAAAAATAAACAGAAAATTTAAGCCTTTAAAATGTGGATTTAATAGAATAATTGGGTGGAGAGAAAAGAAAACAAACAATGAAATCTTTAACAATTAAAAATGAAAAGTGAACTACTAAACACAATTCAAATAAGACAAAAAAAGATTTTTGGAGCATGTTAAATGACACAGCGGTCTACAAAAAGTAATCTTGTAAGGTAAAATACAAAGTAAAAGTGGCAGAGGCAGACCAAAACTAATATGGACGAGTAACATCAAAAGATGGACAAAACAGCCTATGACAACCTGCACCATCAAAGCAAGAGATAGCGGAATGGCATTCCATGGTAGCCAACCTTAGACGTGGAGGCAGCACTCAATGATGATGAACATAATTATAAATGTCAACCTACCTTTAATTGGATCTTTTTTGTTAGAACTCACATAGATCCAAGAAAATGGACAAACAAATTGTAACAGTTCTTGTGCTTTAAATCCGTCCGTAGATTTAATGATATACTCTACATAGCAGACCACTGGCAAAAACTCACAGCACAATAAAGGACAAACTAATACTGCCCAAACAACATACATTATCTCATTATAATATTTGCACACGTGATTAATGAACGGCCTAAATGGCGGAAAGATAAATGCAAACATATTTTGGAAAACAAAACGTTTTCCACGAAAGAAAACTTGTGTACAGAACTGGTCATCATGTCAAAAGCTACTGCTGACTAAACTGTATCATTTTTATCCTTTGAGATTACAGCTTGCTCTAGCTTACCAGTATCATTTCTGGTTTTCCTGTGCTTGTCGGGAAAGAGATTTGTCAAAATTGCAATGGCCCCTATTAAAGCAACTGTTGTTGAACAACCACAGGCTGTACACAGAAAAGTGTTATTTAAAAATGTGCTTAAGAAAATTATCAGCCAATGCGAGCCTACCATAACTTCTCTGTGATTTTAAGCAGTTAGAAACTGGTGTTCATAGTCTGGTAATATTAATATTTGTACCAGAGTTTACTGGGTATAATCAGCATGGACAAGTGTGAGCTGTATCTTTTAGGTTTAACCAGTGGTGCCAAATACACTTCAATAAATGTATAGAGTCGTAAAGTAGAAATATCGGTTTTCTAACTGGGGTTGTCAAAGCTGTATTTGTCTACTGCACAATGCAATTTCTTGTAAATCTTTATGTTGACTGCGTTATTATCAGCAATACCATATCGTGAATCCAGCAGACTGAACAGATAGAATCGTCTTCAGCAAAGTGGCATGTAGATTACCTGCTGTCATATTCTTCATTGGCCATAGCCTACAACCTACAACCTACAACCTACAACCTACAACCTACAACCTACAACATACAACCTACAACCTACAACCTACAACCTACAACCTACGTGTAGTTGCCAAACGTTGAAGAAACCGAGAATGCCTGCACAAAGGTGGCAATTTCCATTGTAGGCTGTTCCAATGAGTTTTCCTTCTGTGTAGTTCACCGCAGGCTTAACATACATGGACCATCCATTTGAACAACAACTATCTCTCTCTCTCTCTCTCTCTCTCTCTCTCCTTCTGTCACTCTCTCTTTCTATCCTGAACACAGATTGCTGCTCTTGACTGATAGATACCTGTCTACATTAAACTAGAGAGACTTTATCATGATGATCGTTTGAGTGTTATTGGATGAGGAAGACACAAATACTTTTTTTTCTTATTTTCTTACGAATCTGTAGAAAGCAGACGACCTTTAGTAAGCCATAAATTCAAAGCACTGTGTCTTACAGGTGGTACTCAAAAACCATGCATGACAATATAAAAAAGGACCTCGGACCAAAATAACCAAATGAGCATCCTAAAATCCAAATTTAGAGAACCTATTACTGACAAGGGACAACAAATGGAAAGATGGGTAGAACACTACTCCAACCTATACCATGATGACAGACCAGCAAGCACAGCTCTAGCACAATCAATACCTAAATATCCTACAGTGACTGAACTGGACGCTGAGCCAACTATGAACGAACTTGCTGACGCCATAAATGTCCTCTCATGCGGAAAAAAAAAACTGCAGGAAAGGACATTCCCACAGAGATGCTAAAGGAAACTTAAATGTACTACTTCCACATCTATACAAACTGTTAATCAAATGCTGGAGACAAGGAGAAGTAGCCTATGATATGAAAAAATGCTAAGATCATAATACTATACAAAAACAAAGGAAATATGGTGTGATTGAAATAACTACAATCTCTCTCCTTAGCACATCCATCAAGACTTTTGCAAGAGTAATCCTAAAACGCCCACATATACTTGCAGAACGTATTCTTCCCTAGTATCAATGCGGCTTCAGAGCCGGGAGATCAATTACAGACATGATTTTCACACTTAGACAATTACAAGAAAAATGCCGGAACAAAATATGCCGCTCTATATTGCCTTTGTGGATCTCACAAAGGACTTCGACTCAATAAATAGAGATGGGCTCTACAGGGTGTTAGAAAGCATAGGCTGCCCACCTAAATTACTTAAGCTGATTATGTCCTTTCTTGAAAACATGAATACTAAAATCCACTTTGATGGGAGTTCATCAGAAAGTTTTAAAGTCAAAAACGAAGTGAAACAGGGATGTGTCCTCCACTTTTTGGCATATTTTTTGGTGCCCTTCTTAATTACGCCTTCAAAAACAGTTCAGGAGACATTTATATTCGCACAAGATCAGACGACTCACTGATCAACTTAGCACGACTAAGAGAAAAAATCAAAACAAATGTTGCCCTACCTAAAGAACCTTTATTTGCTGACGATGCAGCCCTAGTCGCTCATAGTGAAGCCATCTTACAGTCGCTGATCAACAACCTGGACAAAGTATGCGACCTTTATTCACTGTCAATTAGTTTTCATAAAACAGTACTTCTAAGTCAAGGCGACACTAAACCTGTATTAATCCTTTAAAAGATTGTCCACTTGAACTATTTCATAAATTCACGTATCTTGGATCGACAATCACGTCAACAATTTCTCTTGATGATGAAATAAGCAGCCGAATTGGTAAGGCAGCTACGACTTTCGGCAAACTCACAGGCTTGGAACAACACGAAATTAACACTAAAGACCAGACTCTTAATATGTCAAACCTGTATGCTTAGCACACTATTATGTTGATTTGAAACATAAACAACATACACAAATTACGAAAAAAGGTCTAAATATATTCCACATGCGATGTCTCCGCAAAATAATGTACATCAAATGGCAGAACAAAATAACAACCTAAGTGTCCCGCAACGTGCTGAGACCCCAACAATAATGTCGATGCTCAGAAGCCGAAGGCTAAGATGGCTGGGGAACGTCCAACGAATGGAAGATAATTGCATCCCCAGGCAAATACTATAAGGTGAACTATTACACGGAAAAAGACAAATCGGCAGACGTAAACTACGACATAGAGATATCTGTAAATCATCTATGAATGACTTCTCCACATGTGAATATGACTTGGAACACCTGTCAAGTGAACATCATGGAGAGTCTGTTTACGGAATGGTATATCATTATACAGGAGTCTGTAGACATTTTGTTTTACAGAAGAATGTTGAGAGTGCCATGGACAGCTAAGAAGAGTAATGAAGATGTTCTGAGAGAGGTCAAAACAAAAGAAGGCTAATTTCCATATATTAGGAAGAAACAATCATCATTTTTTGGCCATGTAATGAGAAGAGAACAACTGGAATATATTGTAACAACTGGAAAAATTGAGGGACGAAAAGATAGAGGGAAGCAAATAGAAAAAAATAACAGACAGCTTAAGAGGATGGCTTGGCAGAAGGTCAACAACAGAAATGATGAATAGCTTCCGAAATCGAAAGCTGTGGAGAGACATGATCATCTACGCCAGCATTGAAACTGGCTTTGTCGTTGGTCCTGTATTGAAACTGGCTAAGTCGTTCGTCCAGTATTGAAGCTGGCTAAGTCGTTAGTCCAGTATTGAAGCTGGCTAAGTTGTTGGTCCAGTATTGAAGCTGGCTATGTCGTTGGTCCAGTATTGAAGCTGGCTATGTCGTTAGTCCAGTATTGAAGCTGGTTAAGTCGTTAGTCCAGTATTGAAGCTGGCTAAGTCGTTGGTCCAGTATTGAATCTGGCTATGTCGTTGGTCCAGTATTGAAGCTGGCTATGTCGTTAGTCCAGTATTGAAGCTGGCTAAGTCGTTGGTCCAGTATTGAAGCTGGCTATGTCGTTGGTCCAGTATTGAAGCTGGCTATGTCGTTGGCCCAGTATTGAAGCTGGCTTTGTCGTTGGTCCTGTATTGAAACTGGCTAAGTCGTTAGTCCAGTATTGAAGCTGGCTAAGTCGTTGGTCCAGTATTGAAGCTGGCTATGTCGTTGGTCCAGTATTGAAGGTGGCTATGTCGTTGGTCCAGTATTGAAGCTGGCTTTGCCATTGGTCCTGTATTGAAACTGGCTAAGTCGTTAGTCCAGTATTGAAGCTGGCTATGTCGTTGGTCCAGTATTGAAGCTGGCTATGTCGTTAGTCCAGTATTGAAGCTGGCTAAGTCGTTGGTCCAGTATTGAAACTGGCTAAATCGTTGGTCCAGTATTGAAGCTGGCTAAGTCGTTGGTCCAGTATTGAAACTGGCTAAGTCGTTAGTCCAGTATTGAAGCTGACTATGTCGTTAGTCCAGTATTGAAGCTGCTAAGTCGTTAGTCCAGTCTTGAAGCTGGCTAAGTCGTTAGTCCGGTCTTGAAGCTGGCTAAGTCGTTAGTCCAGTCTTGAAACTGGCTAAGTCGTTAGTCCAGTCTTGAAGCTGGCTAAGTCGTTAGTCCAGTCTTGAAGCTGGCTAAGTCGTTAGTCCAGTCTTGAAGCTGGTTAAGTCGTTAGTCCAGTATTGAAGCTGGCTAAGTCGTTAGTCCAGTCTTGAAGCTGGCTAAGTCGTTAGTCCAGTATTGAAGCTGGCTAAGTCGTTAGTCCAGTATTGAAGCTGGCTATGTCTTTAGTCCAGTATTGAAGCTGGCTAAGTCGTTAGTCCAGTATTGAAGCTGACTATGTCGTTAGTCCTGTATTGAAGCTGGCTAAGTCGTTAGTCCAGTATTGAAGCTGACTATGTCGTTAGTCCAGTATTGAAGCTGGCTAAGTCGTTGGTCCAGTATTGAAGCTGGCTAAGTTGTTGGTCCAGTATTGAAGCTGGCTAAGTTGTTGGTCCAGTATTGAAGCTGGCTATGTCGTTGGTCCAGTATTGAAACTGGCTATGTCGTTGGTCCTGTATTGAAACTGGCTATGTCGTTAGTCCTGTATTGAAGCTGGCTATGTCGTTAGTCCTGTATTGAAACTGGCTAAGTCGTTGGTCCAGTATTGAAGCTGGCTAAGTCGTTAGTCCTGTATTGAAGCTGGCTATGTTGTTGGTCCAGTATTTCTTCTGGTATCTTATCATATGTTTACACACCCTTCCAACAAATATACACCACATCAAGACTATTTGAGCAACCTGCATTAAATGGCACACATTGATGTCTAATTTCCGCTGTTGTATTTCACAATATTCCTTCTTCACGTAGGGAGCCACGATAGCTCAGTGGTTAGTGGACTACAAAGGACAAGAGGTAGGGTTCGATCCAAACCGACAGCTTCCGGGTTCACACAGCCTTTAATGGGTACCGGATTTTTTTGTGGGAAATTAACGCGGCACGGGCGTAGTACCGACCACATTACCCCAAAAATCATGTGCCGAAGGTCTGTAAAATTTATGGTTACTAACACCATATTCCCTATACGCCACTAGGCGTGACGGGGGCACTTTACTTTTTTTTTAACCCTCTTCACGCAACCTCGTTATGTTTAAATCTCACGTAAGCTGTTCTTATCTTCCCATTTGAAATGAATTTTCCTCCCATTTAAATGAATAACTTGCTTCTTCCTAATTAACCATGTTTTCCGTTCTATTTATGTACATATATATTCTGCGCATTATGCATGGCCCGTAATGATGAAATCTCCAGGTCGTCCATTTTGTGGCAGGGCATTGCGCGGTTATATGCTTTTATAAAAGGCATTTAGCTTAAAACAGACGTCTGTCATTATGAACACAAGCCAGCGGATTTGTCTTCTCTTCCCATGAAGCCTTGCACCTGTTCAATTCTGTGCCCTCGTTTATGCCTCAAGCTTGGATAACTTCTCGTAACCACAACACGGGCTTGCCTTATTTAGCATGATCTCCAAATATAGCATTTTTATGTTTCATTATTTTGTTCCGTGAGAGCTATTAAGATCGTACAATTATTTCTTCCATCTAAAGCTGTACCGATTGATATAAGCCGTAAAAAAGTAAAATAGAAAGAGTTCTTCCTCTTTTCTTCCTAATTATTTCTTCCTTCTCAGTGAAGGGAGATACAGTTTGGCGTCTTTTGCTCTTCTGTTGGCTCCTACTTATGTCGTTTGCGATTGTTTCCAATTTTCCATAAAACCATCTTTTTCGTGGTCGACTCTCAGGTCCTGTGTGCTCGCAAAATGTAATGAAGGCTCGTTGTTTTGTATTTTGATTTTTCTATATTCTAATTACATGGCCACATCATTTTGTCTGTTGTTGCTTTATATTTTCAATGACTGAAATTACTCCTAGCTTTTTTCAGTTCTACATATTTGACCTTACCTTGCAGACGTTAACACACGCCATATCGGTAATTATTACGCTTCTTTTTTTCTTGAATCTAGAGTCCAGGTCTGTCACTGGTAGTACAACGTTGAGACGTATATTGTGTTGCAGAGTGTCCGTTTTACCTCCTATGTTATTTACGTGTTGGACAGCACTCTAACGTTGTTCTATTCGTCTGAGGACGTCAGAGTAGTATAGTGGTTGCGGTATAATTTCAAACTACCCAGCTTGCATCTACCCCTACTGATCCACTACATTCGACTCACTAGTAACAGAGAATAAATAATTCTAACCAAATTGTATGTTTTATCAACGTTTTCTTCTTTCGTCAATGTGTGCCCGTTAATTGGACGTGGAAGTTTGCGTCGCTATTTTCCGACAAGCTGCGATACCTGCGGGGAATCATAGGAGGAAGAGGAATGTATTACAGCACTCAGAAAAAAAGACAAATTAACAACAACAGAAAAAAAAAACCAAAGAACAATATATGGTCCAAAGCAGGATCGAACCCGTACTCCATGGCACTGCGCCTTGCCAACACCAGCGTTTTTTTTCTGAGTGCTGTAATGCATACCTCTTCCTTCTTTGATTCCCTGAATTATCACCTCGGAAGTTTCTTCCTATATTAATATTTATTTATTATTATTTGTCTCCTGCGACACCTGCGCCTTTCCGCCCGAAACTTCGGTCCTTGTCCTGTGTAGATTATAATTGTATATGTTTACTCTGGCAGTAGCCAACTTTATCCTACTCTATCCGACTATTAAATAGGCAATGGGTTCATGGTCTGTTGCTGGTTTGGAACCCAGGAGGTACGTCACTGACTCTCTCTTTGAGCCAAATGAGAAAGGAACTAGATTCTATTTTCTAAAGCTGCTATCGCATACAGTGATCTCATAAAAATAGCAACTGCACACTAACACTCACAGCTACTGCACACTAACACTCACAGCTAATGCACACTAACACTCAAAGCTACTGCACACTAACAATCACAGGTACTGCACACTAATACTCACACGTACTCCACACTAACAATCACAGGTAGTGCACACTAACACTCACACGTACTCCATACTAACAGCCACGTAAAAAAAAAACCGTACTGTGTCGGCACATTCAACCCAATGACGGATATCAGCAGATTAGGCGCGACACATAAAAACCAACATTAATGAATACTTCATCTTACTTAATGAACGTAGTCTTGTTCAAACTCCGTCAAAATATATCTTTTGGTGTTAGAATTATTGAGAAAATGTCGGGTTCGATTGTGAGTGAGACATCACGTTCACGAAATTGTGATTCTTATTCGAAGATATTCAGAGCAGAAGGGTGAATATTTCAAAGATTTCCGTTCCACAAGTTAATAAGTGTTATTTAGTTATATATGAGGTGGTTTTAAGTTAATCATACCTGTTCATAAATGAGCGTTAGTCAAACCTGAATGTGAGTTTGTTTTTCATTGACTGAAGTATTTTGAAGGTTTAGAACGAGATATTTTGTTTCCATTTTTGAAATGTATGTGCCATAATGAACATGATGAGTATGATTTTACAAAAATTAGTTTATAAAAATAAGGCGAATGCTTTAGCACATCTTATATATGTGGGTGTGTGTACTAACATAAAGAGAATTTAATATCTAGCGAATATTGTGAAAGGTTATGATGCATGTTCTTTTAAAAACACACCTACCTTTCAGGACTAATGAACATTTGAATGTGCAAGTTACATTTCGAACTACAGCAGAGTGTGAATATCTTGTACATAAGCCATGATGAATTATACTTGCAAGTGAATAAACACCAATCAATTGATCATTGAAGTATAAACAAACAACTTATTGCAAATACTTGTAGTTCTTTACTAGACTGCACTGAGCGTTTGTGTGTGTGTCATGAAACGTTTATTTACACTTAATAAACAGTGACTAAACACATTTGTTACTATGATCAATTCACTGTTTCTTTAAACTAAAAATTTGAGCTACAAATGACGCAATATTTCAATAACACTCGGATATACACACATCAATACAGACTTTATTTATGTTAAAGCAATGACCACCAACAGAGCTTGCGTGTATCAACACGGCATGTTATATCTATTTTTTTTTTTACTGTAAATAACGATCAGTCGCGATAACATTCCTGTAGTGTTTATACATTTCTTAAACATATAACAAAAATGCAGCTGACATTACACATGTAATACCTGAAAGTGAGAAGGGATACCTCCAGTCGTGTTGAAAGCAACGGCAAGAAATATGTGAAAAATAGTGTATATGAACGTTTAAATACATCCCCACAATAATATTTCAAATCTCTCTCCACCCCCACCTCTCTCCCCCTCTCTCCATTCTCTCATAATGCATGAATCTTTTCAAATTATTTTATAAAACAGTTCATACTCTATAATGGAATCTACCACTAGCATACAAACTGAATTGAATCGCAAATTATTTGTAAAGCTAGAGTGCATTGATCTTTAATGTTGTTTTTGAAGCTTACTAGCGACCTATCTTCTAATACAATAATTATATATCGTCTTTTCATTTTGTCTCTAATAGAGCGTCTAATCGTAGAAATGGTTTGAATAATAATCGTGTGTAATAGCATTGCTGAGTTTGTAGTATTTGAGTACAACAGCGGCTTGAAATGGTTGTTGAAATATGTTCCTTTTCACCGAGGTACTTGTACTACGCATGTTTGTTCGTCCTGTATCGGCTATGATTATGGAGAATTAAATCCCAACGGAGCATGAACTGAATCCAATCATCCATAATTCAAGAAGTCTCACGTAAATATGTAGAATTTGTGCAATTTAATGCATTATATGAAACATGCAAGGCATTGCTAAACCCATACATCGTTTAGGCCATTGTCCAATTCCTGGATTCGAGGCGGCTAAAGGACTGGGAATAAAGGTCACATACTCAAACATACTCAATGTAGTTTCAGCGCAGTTACTGGTAATATGTTTTTATTTCACTCATGGCAGAAAGAGAGAGAGGGAGAGAAAGATAGATAGAGCAAGAGAGAGAGAGAGAGAGAGAGAGAAAGATAGATAGAGCAAGAGAGAGAGAGAGAGAAAGAGAAAGAATATTGATACTGACTCGAGATTCGTTTAATCGGCAAAGATCGGTTTAACCCTCTTGAATCTTCAACATAAAGAACTAATAAACGTTGGAAATAAAATATTTTCCGCGGGATTGCACTGGAAAATACACATTATTGGTAATATCATGCAGGGCTTTTAAAACGTTTCGCTCTGTGGACATGTTGTGCTATGTTTATGGCATTTATCCGGTTACTGAAGTTCGATGCAAAGCTTCTGTCTGGCTGGAGAATAAAGGCAGTATGTCATCGCAGTACTCATGTAATATACATAATCAATTGTTTATGTCACATATAATTTGTTAACACTTATTTGTTATTGCTAATTTTAATGCATACTTAGTTGAGTGGTCAGTGAAGACAAGAAAAGTATGAACACTTGAATTAAATGAGAGCTATATATAACAAAATATAATAATATCAGATGGATGATGCACTGCAGAAAAAAAACAGAATAGTTCAGGCCAAAATAGCATTTAAGAAAATCAAAAACTTCCTATGCAACAAATTTATGTCAAAAGAAGTGATAAAGAGAGTTCATCGGTGCTATTTAGAGCCAATTCTGACCCATGGAAATGAATTCTGGGAAGTAAACAAACAAATGAAAAGAGGATTAAAGGCCACAGAGATGGGATTTCTCAGAAGAACGTTGAAAGTTCCCTAGACAGCTAAAAAGACCAATGAGGAAATTCTCAATGAGGCCAACACAAAAAGGGAGCTCCTAAAAAATATCAGAAAGAAACACTCAACATTTTTCGGGCACATCATGAGAAGAGAAAAGTTGGAATACTTGGTTAAAACTGGCAAAATGCAGGGAAAGAGAGATCGTGGGCGACAAAGAGAGGAAATACTGGATAGCTTGATGTCATGGCATGGAAAACAGTCATCAACAGATCTGACACGATGCACGATCGACAGAAGATTGTGGAAGGACATGATTTCCTTCGCCAACCGGTATGGCAAATGATGATGATATAACAAAATACAAACACGATAAGTGGCATTTTTTGAACAGTTCAAACCAGGTAGAGGCAGACTAGGAATATAGGGATATGAAAACATAAACGAAATGGACAGGAGAACTTGTGACAGTGTGTCACCAAGGTAAGAGACGAGAGAAATTGTGATTGTGTGTGTCGTCAAGGTAAGAGACGAGAGAAATTGTGATTGTGTGTGTCGTCAAGGTAAGAGACGAGAGAAATTGTGATTGTGTGTGTCGTCAAGGTAAGAGACGTGAGAAATTGTGATTGTGTGTGTCGTCAAGGTAAGAGACGAGAGAAATTGTGATTGTGTGTGTCGTCAAGGTAAGAGACGAGAGAAATTGTGATTGTGTGTGTCGTCAAGGTAAGAGACGAGAGAAATTGTGATTGTGTGTGTCGTCAAGGTAAGAGACGTGAGAAATTGTGATTGTGTGTGTCGTCAAGGTAAGAGACGTGAGAAATTGTGATTGTGTGTGTCGTCAAGGTAAGAGACGAGAGAAATTGTGATTGTGTGTGTCGTCAAGGTAAGAGACGAGAGAAATTGTGATTGTGTGTGTCGTCAAGGTAAGAGACGTGAGAAATTGTGATTGTGTGTGTCGTCAAGGTAAGAGACGAGAGAAATTGTGATTGTGTGTGTCGTCAAGGTAAGAGACGAGAGAAATTGTGATTGTGTGTGTCGTCAAGGTAAGAGACGAGAGAAATTGTGATTGTGTGTGTCGTCAAGGTAAGAGACGAGAGAAATTGTGATTGTGTGTGTCGTCAAGGTAAGAGACGAGAGAAATTGTGATTGTGTGTGTCGTCAAGGTAAGAGACGTGAGAAATTGTGATTGTGTGTGTCGTCAAGGTAAGAGACGTGAGAAATTGTGATTGTGTGTGTCGTCAAGGTAAGAGACGAGAGAAATTGTGATTGTGTGTGTCGTCAAGGTAAGAGACGAGAGAAATTGTGATTGTGTGTGTCGTCAAGGTAAGAGACGAGAGAAATTGTGATTGTGTGTGTCGTCAAGGTAAGAGACGAGAGAAATTGTGATTGTGTGTGTGTCGTCAAGGTAAGAGACAGCAGACCTTGCGAAAGTGTGTTGTAACAGCAAGAAGATCATGTGACAGTGTGTAACAAACATCACGTCTGGTGACAGAGTAAAATAACGCTCTATTATAGCCAACCTTCGATGTGGAGAGGGCACACAATTAACACGAATACAAATCCCATGTATGTGAAATGTGCTGCTCTAATTACTAGGAATTTTCTACTTTAGAGCTATTTATTTCTAATAATTTCATGTGCACGAACGTTATTTAAAGTGTTTCCAGGTGAAAACTTAAATCAATCATCCCTCAACAGTTGTATTTTGTATATCTCATTCTACTCGTACCTCTTACTATACTACACTGCATATGCGACCCTTATTCTCCAGATGTTTAGGTATGCAATATTCGTATATATATGTATGTGTATGTATATGTAGGTGTATGTTGATATGTATAAGTAGGTGCAAGTCTGTTTGTACGTGTATATATGTATACACGCATCTGTGTGTGTGTATACATGTATTTACGAGCCCTTAGTTACTTTTAGACATTGTCAGTGTCTTTGCAGTCGAGGTTACCTAGACAGCGTTCCCCCCGACCGTGTATTTTTAGAACCCTTCACCTGACCAGAGGGTATAATTACAGCTAGACCCGTGTGACTCGCCCTTTTCCCGTTCTGACCACGGTCCACGACACAGGGAAGTCATTTTTCTTTTCTTTAACATATTTCGATTATTTTGTTTTGGATGTTTCGTTACTAGTTAGCTATGTAGGATTAGTTTTATTTACTTACATATCTGTGTGTGCGTGTTGTTTGTTTTTTCCTGCTGAAGGCCCTTTTGGCCGAAACGTCGTTCAAATCTGTGTCGTCTACTAATCACGTAAAGCTTTTACCATACCATTTTTCTTTTTTTTTCAATTTCCCCTCGCAATCAGCTTTACTGCAGCTTCGCATTTTTATGCATTCATTTGCATTTCTTTGCCTTAACCCCCATATAGGGAATAAGGTGTTAGTGACCATAATTCTTACAGACCTTTGGCACATGGTTTTTGGGGTAATGTGGTCGGTATTATGCCCGTGCTGCTTTACTTTCCCAGAAAAAAATCCGGTACCCATTTAAGGTTGAGTGAACCGGTGCCGTCGATTGGAATCGAACCCTACCTTTTGTCCTTTGTAGTCCAGTACACTAACCACTGAGCTATCGCGGCTCCCTTGTTTAGATATGCACAACGTTATATGGCTTTGATTGGAGGAGATAGAGTTGGGTGATCTAGATGTGAGACGTAGGCATCTGGACAAGAAGGTTCCTTGTTCGTAATCCGAGACAAGCGGTGGAGACTTTTCTCATCCACTCCGAGGTTTCTTCATGCCTTTACACCGCCTCTCTCTTGCTCATTAGAGATCCTATGTATAATTTTCTCGGCTTATGAAGAATCACATCCTGTGTGCACGTTGAGCATGTTAAAGAATCCTTGCCAGCTAAAAGTTTAAAAGAGTAGGCCAACATAACGCTGCTAGAGGGACAAAAATGGTTAAGCAATTTAAAATATATTTATGACGAAGACGGATATGTCGGGACGCAACCACACCAAGTTAACGAGTGAAAAATGTTTTTATTCTTCTGACTCACACTTTCTAATGATAGCATTGGCTGGCATTGTGTTTATTTCCTTTTTTTTCATTTTGCGAAAAGACCACTTTACCCTCATACTATACTTCTCATGATAATGATGATGATCATCATCATCACGTGCGATACTGACAGGCGTGGGTGATCACGCCCTTCCACAATTCACTAGCCACAGAACATCGTATCAACTCTGTTGCTGACTGTTCTCCTTGCCTTGACACCAGGCTACTCAGTATCTTCTCTTTTTGTTGTCCGCGATCTCTCTTTCCTGTATATTGCGAGTTGTAATCACGCAATCCAACCTACATCTTCTCATGATTTCCCGAAAAATATTGATTGTTTCTCTCTGATATTTCTTAGGAGCTTCCTTTTTGTGTTGACCTCTTTGAGAATTTCCTCGTTGGTATTTTTACTGTCCAGGGAACCTTCGATATTCTTCTCAGAAATCCAATCTCTGTGGCCTCTAATCCTCCTTTCATTTGTTTGTCAACTGTCCATGATTCACTTCATAAGGTTGATTTGGCTATATATAACACCGATGTACTCTCTTTCTCACTTCTATTGACATAGATTTGTTGTACAAGACATTTTTTTTTTCATTTTCTTAAATTTTACCAATTTTGTCTTGAGCTATTCTACCTTTTATTTGTGTGGTACATTTCATCTGATGTCCTTCTTATGCCCATTTATTTGACTCTATGTATTTGCTTTAGATGTGTACCGTTTATTTGTATGTTACATGGTGCTGATGATTGTTTCTTCAATATACCATAACTTCTGTTTTCCAATTTCTTAGACTGAGAACATTCTTTTTGTTTTCTTTCACTATTAAGTCTATCATTTCTTGCAATTCACTATACGTCTCTGATATTAAGACTGTTTCAACCGCATATCAAAGATTATTTACGTTGTGACCGTTGACTTCCATTCCTTTTTTGTATGCTATTCATCGTATAATATTTTCGCAGTAAAGTGAGAACAAATGCGACGATAGAAAACAACCTTGTCTGACTCCTTGTTTTATATATTGGAACTGTACTGTTTAGCTGCTAATTCTTATGGCTGCTGTTTGTTGCCAAAACATATTGTTTTTTTTATGATTCTAATATTCTTGCCGAATATGTTTAATTTTTCAGCATATTGATTATTTCTACAAGTTTTACTTTGTCAAATGGACTGCAATTTCGTATAGTCTATGAAGCACATGCATATATTTTCCTTAGGTTATTTTTATATTTTGTAAGCTATATTAAATTTAAATACTACTTTTTAAAATGTTGCGGATAATTAAACTGTATACTAATGACTGACTATACTTTAGACTTCCTCATAAGTCCCACCGCATGTTCTCGTTCACTTTCACATATTTCTTGCGGTGTAACGTCACATCCACCAGGATACCATTTTGAGTTCTTATTTTGACATTAAACTATGATGCCTGTTTATGTTTGTCTCCCATTAACAACCTTTCATAATAAAACAAAATTAGACTTCCTTGTTTACAATAATCCTGTTTTCTTGATTTTATTTGTTCTTGTATATTGTTTTCTATGCTATTGTGTTTACATGAGCTTTTCACCATATCACAGTTCCGTATTTATTCCCGTCATTATATCATCAACAGTATGAGGGAGCCATGTGTCTTGCTAAATTACACCGTGATATTCTAATAGCTTTCACATCCAGCCCTCAGATTTCTGCTACCTTATACTTTTGCTAAATTCGCCGTCAAAGAAATACATAAAAAGCTAATTATAGAACTTTCTAGAACATTAAGCGTGCACATGTGCACAAACTAAAATGTAATTGATATAACATAAGTATGTGGCTTGTGAAACTTGGCACACTAAATATATTATCATAAGAAAGAAAGTTATTATTATAGAGAATGGTTGACAGATAAATCATTCTGCTTGTATGTTGAATGTGTTAATTTTCAACTAGCACGGAAACACTGTCAAGTGACAACTTATATGATAATTGTATGTGTTTTCTAATATATGTCTAGATGTACTCTTAAAGGTAAAGAGAGTACTGCAGAAAGTAAAGCGGAACAGACAAAATAGAATATTTAACCTTAAAAATAAATCAGCCACAAATAGCATATCAGCATCACAGCTAGAAGTGGTAAATCATAGCTGACTGCTTGGTTGAGGATTATTGAGCCAAATTAATGAATATAATATTCCAGCTTCCCGTGATAAGGCACGGGAGTAAACTTGTCCACCTGGCTACGTTTGTAGGGACCGGAGAGGGCAGATAACCCAGTGCACAGGAAAGCCATGCTGAAGGTGGATATGTTAGACCTGCGTGCAGCATATCAGAACATAACACGTTTATTCAGATTTAATGTCCTGTTTGGGTAGACGATGACAAAGTAATCGATGAGTGAACGCAGAAGAAGAAGAAGGAGAGAAGAAAGGAAAAGAGGAAATTAAGAAAAGGGAGAAGAAGAACAGAAGAGGAAGAAGGAGAGAAGAAAGGAAAAGAGGAAATTAAGAAAAGGGAGAAGAAGAACAGAAGAGGAAGAAGGAGAGAAGAAAGGAAAAGAGGAAATTAAGAAAAGGGAGAAGAAGAACAGAAGAGGAAGAAGGAGAGAAGAAAGGAAAAGATAAAATTAAGAAAAGGGAGAAGAAGAACAGAAGAGGAAGAAGGAGAGAAGAAAGGAAAAGATAAAATTAAGAAAAGGGAGAAGAAGAACAGAAGAGGAAGAAGGACAGAACAAAGGAAAAGATAAAATTAAGAAAAGGGAGAAGAAGAACAGAAGAGGAAGAAGAAGATATGAAAGGAGAAGAAGAAATTAAGAAAAGGGAGAAGGAACAGAAGAAGGAGAGAAAAAAGGAGAAGAAGAAATCAAGAAAAGGAGAAGGATGAAAAAAAGAAGAAGGAGAGAAGAAAGGAGAAGATGAAATTAAGAAAAGGGAGAAGAAGGAACAGAAGAAGAAGAAGGTACAGAAGAAAGGAAAAGAAGCGATTATGAAAGGGAGAATGCGGAACAGAAGAAGAAGAAGGAGAGAAGAAAGGAGAAGAAGAAATTAAGAAAAGGGAGAAGAAGAAACAGAAGAGGAAGAAGAACAATTTGAAAATACACACACAAGTTGCAGCTAATGGTTTGCATGTGCTGGAGTGAATCAAAACGAGATGAAGCGTACGAATGTCAGGAAATGAAGGCCATACATTCATTCATCATGAACTATTGGCTTTTGAATGAATCAGTTCATTATGTTTGAGCATTATATTTGATTAGAAAGGAAACTGGCATGGCTCGACATAAGTGAATTTGTTACGGTTAGACCATGTGAGATCATAATGGAATATCGAACAGTTAATTCACAATGTGATTATGTGACACGTAGATTTGACAACTTCTTGTTGTTAATATTAGAGCAGTCTATTTTTTTTTATACTAACGTAGGAGAAAGAAAGAAACCATCACATGCATATTAGTAACATAGAGAAAAATAATGTAGACAATAGTGGGTTGTATCTTATTACTTCTAATGTACATATATTAGCAAATCAACTCAACATTGTAATAATGAAAATGTTGACTAAACATATTAATTGTTATGATTTGCTAATAGTATTTACAACGACAGTAATGTAAATTGGATATAGAGATATATATTATTGTGAGGTCGAGCAATTTTACCTGCTACTGTATTCAGTAAACAGTACAACCTATGGCTGCCCTGCTCGCTTGCAGGTGAGCTCGGGAGAGTAAAAGTCTAAGGGAGGGTACCCCGAAGTAAAAAAAAACCCACTTCCTTGTGGTGACACTTTTTATCAAAGGCTAGCATAGTGAACCGTAAACAAACCGACGGTAGGCAACAGAAAACCTCGTCGTAACGTCTTTCTACAATCATGCAAATATTAAAGCATGTAAACAAATTTAAATATTTGGGAACTTTGTTAACCTCAGACGGAAGATGTACAAAAGAGGTGAGATGTAGAATAGCTCAGGCAAAAGCAGCTTTCCAAAAATGAGGAAGATACTATGCAATCCATTTTTGACAATAGAAACAAGAAAAACAGTTCTTAAATGTTATGTAGAGCCATTCTTAACATATGGATGTGAATTATGGACAATAGGACAACAACCTAGAAAATCATTGCAGTCTGTAGAAATGTGGATTTACAGAAGAATGTTGAGAATACCATAGACAGCTAAGAAGAGTAATGAAAACGTTCTGGAAGAAGCCAAAGCAAAAAGAAAGCTAATTTCCAATATTAGGATGAAGCAGTCATACATTTTTGGCCACGTAATGAGAAGGGAACAGCTGGAATATATTGTAGCAACTGGTAAAATTGAGGGACGAAGAGAAAGAGGAAAGCAAAGAGAAAAAAAATACCAGACAGCTTGAGAGAATGGCTTGGCAGAAGGTAAACAACAGAAATGATAAATAACTGTCGATATCGAAAATTGTGGAGAGACATGATCACCTACGCCAGCAGGCCCGGTATTTGATGATGATTATTTACATCTGCAGTACACTAAAGCAATATGTGAGCCGCGAGAGCTCAGTGGTTAGTGAACTGAACTACATAGGACAAGAGGAAGGGTTCGATTCCAAGCGAAGTTGGTTCACCCAGCCTTAAATGGGTACCTGATTTTTTCTGGGAAAGTAAAGCGACACGGGCGTAATACCGACCTCATTACGCCAAAAATCATCTGCCGAAGGACTATAAAATTTATGGTCACTAACACCATATTCCTTATACACCACTTGGCGTGACGGGGCTCTCTTTACTTTACTTTTTTTACACTCAAACAACAAATGCATAAATGAGATAATTATCACACTAAATAAGAATTTAATTAAAATTGTGATTCTACAAAGAATGTTGCTAACCTGAAACGTAATATCGCTTGTTTCAGAGCGACAAAAGGATATATTGTAAAGGCTCAAAAACATTGGAAAGCAGAAATAAATACCATTTTTTAAAATTTCATTTACTAGACTACATCTAAAGTGTTAATATAGAGTTGTAACTCTGACACTTCAAGTTACATTTCCAAAATATCTCAGAGGCGTAGCCGATTTATAAACTTTGGCATTCTCAGTTAAGGAGAGCACGTTTTTTAAATTATCTTTTTCTGTCGTGAAATGATCGGGTTCTCAAATCTAGCTCTTATTTGCATATTTCCTGTTAAAATATTGACTCCAGGCCTTAAACGTTTAGAAGCAACCATGAGACGTTCGCTGTGATGTTTTCATGGGAAAATAAATAAATGAATTGTGCTGCCAAAAAAAAAAAATATTCCTGGTTTCCTTTAGAAAAAAAAAACACACACCAAGACGTTCGTTTGCTGCATGTTCACATTGCACTGAAAGACAAACTAGGAAATATCAAAGACACCAACGCAAAATGAGAGCTCCCAAAAACATCAAAAGAAACAACAGCCATTTTGCGGCACATCTTGTGAAGAGGGAAGCTGGAAAACTTGTTTACAACTGGCAAAAAACAGGGAATAAAAGATCGCGGACGGTAAAAGAGAGAAAATACTAGATAGCTT
Organism: Megaustenia siamemsis; assembly: GCA_032433765.1. Lineage (NCBI taxonomy): Eukaryota > Metazoa > Mollusca > Gastropoda > Stylommatophora > Ariophantidae > Megaustenia > Megaustenia siamemsis. The sequence goes on from JAVIAB010000073.1 coordinate 97,317,677, forward strand.
AATGTCGTGGCAATCGCAAAGCGAATTGAAACGATACACTGTGAACAGCGAATTATGGAAAAAAAACATTATCGTCTACGCCAATCGGTACGTCACATGACGATTGCCCTTCCTTGCTATATACTAATATATAAAATACTGATAATCTTGCTTCTGTTTGCAGTGATGTAAATTTGATATAAAGAAAATATTTTCTTTCACCTTATCATTCACCGATTAAGTGGTCGTGTATGCACTGATAACATTATGGTTATGGAAGGCTCCGGTATCACTGCAAACGAATTAAAGTCCATGATTGCTCAACGGCCGGTGCCAGTGGAATTATCCGAATTACTATACTTCATCTCCCAAACAAAGAAAGGTAGCTGTAGTCCCGATCATAGCAGTCTCAGCACACGCAAAAAGACATAAGGCGAAACCGCACAGAAAGTGAACTCAGCCATCTGTTCTCCATCATACGATACCATCATTCATCGTAAACAATCGGAATATCGAAACATGATCATGATGCTAGGACATCACCCTGACTCCAAATCCGAACAGAAACACAGTTAGTCATCGGACTATCCCCGTCGCACATCAAACGACAGACTGTAAGATCTCCCTGCAATGTGATAACGGTTGATGGAGAAACATGCGTTTTTGTTTTCCCAAATCCTAACGTAGAATTAACACTACATTAATATTGAAATGGAAGTTAAGAATAGTGACACTGTCACCTTCCAGGTATGTCGTAAGAGGCGACTAAGGAGGTTGATCGATGGCTTGACAAGGTGTCGTTGTAAAAAGTATTGTTATGGCAACAGACCAGTGATCTCTGCAATATGTGTCGCTTTGGCACGCAAGGTTTCTGTTTTTGAGATTGTGGTTCTGCCCTATGTGTCGTCTTCGGATCGAAAGGACAATAGATAAATAGATAGATAGAATATATAAATGAATGTTTCTTGTTAGTCTCGTGAGATAAGGCACCAACGATAGTTTATGATATACCTGACATTGCTGTTGCTTCCATTGTAATCAAATATAATTTGCAGTTTGCTGTAATTCTGGCTTATAAATAATCAGGTTCTCATTTATAATTTGCGTTCTGTTGGACCACTTTTATGTAGGGCGGATAAGCGCAATGTGAGTTTCAAAGATATATAAAAAAAGAGGGATTTGGTGATGGAGTTACAGTGCTAATTTTGCCTATCATATGACCAGTTCTAACTACTCCTATTTCCATCAGGAAGAAAATTGTGCAGCTGATTGCGGGGTCCATCCTAAATCAAATATAGCTTCTCTTAAATTAAGGAAGTGACAGGTGCATCTACACTTGCTATGCCATTGGAACATTCAACTTGTAGTGATAGTACAATCAAGTAATACTCATGCGGACAGAGGAGGTTAATTAAACTCAAATTTGTATAGAGCAGCTAAACTAGTAGAGCGACGAGACAAACTACACCGTTTCGACAAAAAACACGTTACACACGAAAATGCATACAAAGATTAACACAATAGGCAAATACTATTCTTAAAAAAATAAATACGAAAGTCAAACACTGATCATGCTAACCGATTTTTATATTGTTTCATATCATCTAAATGTCACTATCAGAAGTTGGAGTTAGCATGCACTTTAATAGTATTACACAGTTAAATAGTATATGATAATATAGAAGATATACAAATGAATGTGAAATTATTTGGGTGAGACTAGGAGAAAAGGGTGAGGTATACCAGAATAAGGCAGACATCGACGGAAGAGGGGCATAAGAAAGTTATAAAAAGCAAATTGATTAGTGGAGAGTGATCGAAGACAGGAATAATTGGTAATTCACAAAATAGTTGGGGAAGTGAGTTAAGAGCTCTTGAGTGAGTAGGCACGAGATACAAGAAACTGGAAGTTGATGAGGTAAGACGATTTGGGGATAACGACTTGATTCAAGATCCGAGCCTTTGATCCAAGCTGTGTATATGAGATAGATGTAGACAGGTTAACAACTGGAGTAGAAAGTTAGCTGATATTAGAGATCGCAGTCCAAGAATGGATTGTGTTTTCATAGCGTATAAATTAATGTTGATTGTGTAGTCAAGCAGACCAGAAGCATAGATTAGATGTGAGACCCATTAATATAGAATCAGGGAAAAAGAAAATAACTGTAGCGTGCAGTGTTTCGTGGACACATTAGAATTGTGTTTTAATGTAGTGAAGGTCAAATTTTCGTGGACACATTAGAATTGTGTTTTAATGTAGTGAAGATCAAGTTTCGTGGACACATTAGAATTGTGTTTTAATGCAGTGAAGGTCAAATTTTCGTGGACACACTAAAATTGTGTTTTAATGCAGTGAAGGTCAAGTGAAGATCAAGTTTTCGTGGACACATTAAAATTGTGTTTTAATGCAGTGAAGGTCAAGTGAAGGTCAAGTTTTCGTGGACACACTAAAATTGTGTTTTAATGCAGTGAAGGTCAAGTGAAGATCAAGTTTTGTGGACACATTAAAATTGTGTTTTAATGCAGTGAAGGTCAAGTGAAGGTCAAGTTTTCGTGGACACACTAAAATTGTGTTTTAATGCAGTGAAGGTCAAGTGAAGATCAAGTTTTCGTGGACACACTAAAATTGTGTTTTAATGCAGTGAAGGTCAAGTGAGGATCAAGTTTCGTGGACACACTAAAATTGTGTTTTAATGCAGTGAAGGTCAAGTGAGGATCAAGTTTCGTGGACATTATAATTATTCTCATTGCTCTCATCTGGATTAGGTTTGGAGGTGATTGATGACTCCAATAACAAAGTAAAGGTTACATTCTCGCCTTGCTGGGCGTAAGCGCAATTAGTGAACATATTATCCTATGACCACTACACATTTTTCATGAAAATGCAGACTCTCGTTTATGGATGCTTACGCAGAATAAAAGGATGGAAATGGCAGGACAAAATCACTAACATAGAATTATGGAAATGTACCAGTCAAATACAAGTGGATAAAGAGATACAGCGAAGACGATGACACTGACACACTGCAAAAGCCAACTGAGAGTATTACAGAACAGGCCCTTTTTTGGAATCCCCAGGGAAAAAGACAAAGAGGAAGACTAAGACATTCTTGGAGAAGACAGACAGAAGCAGAGATGGAGATGATGGGAAAGACATGGAATGATCTTAAAAGAATGGCAAGAAACAGAACGACTTGGAAAGTGTTTATTGAAGACCAATCCTCCACAGGGAGCTGAAAAGTAGAAGAAGAGTACCCATTTTTTGTGTGATGTGGTCGGTATCACTTTAAATCGCTTTTACTTCCCAGTAAAATCTCTGGTACCCATTTTTAGAGTCCGAGGGGAAAAAATGCTTCATTTTAAAAAATTGAACTCAGACTCTACTATACTAAAGCGAGCTCACTAACGACTCAGCTACCAGAGGCTCCGATGACGCCTATGACTGTTTTGAATTCTAGTGATATTTTAACAGTATTATAGACTATTCAGTCGTAGAAGACAATGTCTTGCAGGCTTGACGAACATTCTGAAATCAATTATCAATAAATAGTTTATGTTCCTTATTTACACATACATATATTGAAGACATATAGTCACTCGATTGTTTGGCAAAGGTGCGAAATGCTCACTTCTATAAATAGACACTGTATATGCAAATATATGCAATCAATAATGTCTTTACTGAACGAGGAAAATATTTGAAGGTTTCATTACAAATGTTTGGCTCTGAGGGGAAAAAAATGTGAAAAGTAAAACACAAGTTGAAGACGTTCGGACGCTGAGTAAACACAAAGAAAACTGAGAACAATTCTCTAAGAAATAAACGGAACGTGCAATTTAAGCTTTTAAAAATACGACACAACATTTTATCAAAGACAACTATTGAGTTCATTCTAGACATTCATGAACATGCATTAAAAAAAATGGTGTGTTCAAGTCGAATGTTCATCTGTTAAAGATGTTCAATGTGATAGAAAAATGCCGACGAGGATCTGGCAGCTAAACTCACAACGTGACGGAAATAACAAACACAAGATTAAAGCAACTGACAACAAGCGCGTTGCTTAAAAAAAAAATCAGGAAAATTTATTCTTGACATTTTCTCGTACAGAGTTAATTGAAACTTCAATACATGAACATTTAACTTCTATAAGTCTAAAAGTTTTAAAACATAATAGTTCCAAATTACACCATTTGATTCACTAGTCCTAGTTGTCCCTTTTAGCTGCATAAATTTGAGTCAGGTGCATATTTACAATTTCTGGAAGAGATATTTAAGAAAAATAACATCAAACAACTGCTAACTAGATAAAACAAAGGTCGCTGTAGTTAGTAAATTAATGTTCTCCTCAAAGATGTGTGCGTTTGAAGAATAAAACACTAGTACCCATATTTTAATCTCTATGGACAGATTTCAGGGCATGTGGTCTACATTACATCTGAGCATGTTATTTCCCATGATGCATTTATAGTACCATTTTACAGTGGCTGGTCGCAAATGCATGCCTTGACCTTTCAAATTTCATTTTGGGAATTAGCCGGAGCTAAACGATCATTGTGCGACTGTGCTATCTATAACAAAATCAAGGTTCTTATTGATTTAATATCGATCACTTAGTATTTCAGAGCCGCGATAGCTCAGTGGTTAGTGAACTGGACCACAAAGGACAAGGGGTCGAGTTCGATCTTGATCGGCAGTCTCCAGGTTCACCCAGAGTTAAATGGGTATCAATTTTTTAATGGGAAAATAAAGTGGCACGGGCGTAACACCGACCACATTACCCCAAAAATCATGTGCCGAAGGTCTATACAAATTATGGTCACTATATACACCATATTCCCTATACGCCACTTGGCGTTACGGTGCTCTTTACTTTACGTTACGTTACTTTACTTTACGTTACGTTACGTTACGTTACGTTACTTTACTTTACTTTACTTTACTTTACTTTACTTTACTTTACTTTACTTTACTTAGCTTAAGTATATAAATTAAATATAAATACGTATTTATGTTGTCATTCTTCAAGAAAAACTGAAGCAACTCCAGTGTCCTGTAGTGAATTTGACCAAGGCCCACATTGATACGGGAGCCGCGATAGCTCAGTGGTTAGTGAACTGGACTACAAAGGACAAGAGGTAGGTTTCGATCCCAACCGATGGCTTCCAGTTTCACCCAGCCTTAAATGGGTACCGGATTTTTTTCTGGGAAAGTGAAGCGGCACGGGCGTAATACCGACCACATTACCCTAAAAATCATAACCGAAGATCTGTAAAATTTATGGTCACTAACACCATATTCCCTATACGCCACTTGGCGTGACGGGGAACTTTACTTTTTTTTTTTACCACATTGATACATTAAACTTTGTATACAAGCAAACACCATATATAGGACATTTTGTACATGCATTTGATAATATTTAATTCATATTTCAGAAACAGCATGATATTAACAACAGGATATTAACAACAGGATATTAACAACAGGATATTAACAACATGATATTAACAACAGGATATTAACAACAGGATATTAACAACAGGATATTAACAACAAGATATTAACAACAGGATATTAACAACAGGATATTAACAACAGGATATTAACAACAGGATATTAACAACATGATATTAACAACAGGATATTAACAACAGGATATTAGCAACATGATATTAGCAACATGATATTAACAACATGATATTAACAACAGGATATTAGCAACATGATATTAACAACAGGATATTAACAACAGGATATTAACAACAGGATATTAACAACATGATATTAACAACAGGATATTAACAACAGGATATTAACAACAGGATATTAACAACATGATATTAACAACAGGATATTAACAACATGATATTAACAACATGATATTAACAACAGGATATTAACAACAGGATATTAACAACAGGATATTAACAACATGATATTAACAACAGGATATTAACAACATGATATTAACAACATGATATTAACAACAGGATATTAACAACAGGATATTAGCAACATGATATTAACAACAGGATATTAACAACAGGATATTAACAACAGGATATTAGCAACATGATATTAACAACAGGATATTAACAACATGATATTAACAACAGGATATTAGCAACATGATATTAACAACAGGATATTAACAACAGGATATTAACAACAGGATATTAGCAACATGATATTAACAACAGGATATTAGCAACATGATATTAACAACAGGATATTAGCAACATGATATTAACAACAGGATATTAACAACAGGATATTAGCAACATGATATTAACAACAGGATATTAGCAACATGATATTAACAACAGGATATTAACAACATGATATTAACAACAGGATATTAACAACATGATATTAGCAACAGGATATTAACAACAGGATATTAGCAACATGATATTAACAACAGGATATTAACAACATGATATTAACAACATGATATTAGCAACAGGATATTAACAACAGGATATTAACAACATGATATTAGCAACAGGATATATTAATAACATATGGCAGTTTAGAGCTGCCCTTCATCACAATGTTGAAAATATAAATTTTTTTTTTAATAACTTCAGAAACAAAAAGAAACTAAAGACATCCACCACGCTGCTAAAGATGGTAAACTAAACAGAGACAACAGGAAAAGTATTTTCACAGGTGAAGTGGCGAAGACATGATGAATGCGACCAGGAGAAATAAAATACGTAAAAAAAATAAAGTAAAGTACCCCCCGTCATGCCAAGTGGCGTATAGGGAAATATGGTGTTAGTGACCCTATATTTTACAGACCTTCAGCACATGATTTTTGGGGTAATGTGGTCGGTATTACGCCCGTGCTGCTTTTACTTTCCCAGAAAAAATCCGGTACCCATTTAAGGCTGGGTGAACCCGGAGCCGTCGGTTGGGATCGAACCCTACCCCTTGTCCGTAGTAGTCCAGTTCACTAACCACTGAGCTATCGCGGCTCCTACTAATTTTTAGGGAATTAGTAAAACCCAGGTGTCCTCGCCGGGATTACGAACCCCGGCTGTTGCCGATCAAATGAAAAAAAAATTTACGTTACACCAGGGCTGGTTATCATAACAAATAATGGACTGGGTGATTTTTGAAAGAAAAAGCACAACAACATTGGAGAACATTACCACAATTGAGGACAACATTGCCACAATGGAGAGCAACATCAGAAAAATGTAGAATAACATTACCACAATGGAGAGCAGCATTACTACAACGGAGCGTTGACCAAAGGGATCAAGGAAGTGTGGAAGACATACAAGATGGTGGACTGGTGAAAAATCACGTCAATTTAAGCACCGCTTATGAACGATTAATTGACCAGAGTAATTCCATTTTCTCTCGACGCTGAAAGGCACCGTAGGGAGATGAGTAAAGTAAGACGTTTTGTTCTTATCGGTAAATACCCCAGCATTTGATTTCATTTTGTTTATTCTTAATCCCTATATGAACTTAAGGTAACCTTCTAGCTTAAGAACATAGGTTCTTTCAGCGAAGCGAGTGATCTCCCCTCAGTTGAGTCACAACAAAACAACAGTGGTTCTTAAATACTAAAAATGATCTCAATGCTCGCCAATAACTACTGACCCCAGATATTTGTGCAATAATTCACCTGGTTCTATCTCGATTCAGTTTTGCTTTCTCAGTATTAATGTTAGTGTTAGGATGATAATGAAACATATTGTTGTAAAGATCTGCAGCAAATGGGCACGACGATTATATTCTTTTCCCATAAATTTGGGGTCTTTTAACGACCGATTAGAGAACCACTGAAAAAATGCAATGTTACTCAAAGGGCATTTCTCTTTCCAACTGATATAATTTATGTTTTTAAACTATGACTTTACCAAAATAAATAACTGTCACCGTTTCATGTAAAGAATATTTGACTAATTACTTAGGGTAGTTTCTATTGTGAGAGTAGCTGTTCTTGAGCATTGAGATGAGAGTGGTGTGCAGTGGAGGTTACGCGAAGTGGGTAGTAAAGGTATGATTAGACAAAGGTTACTTGGCCGCAACCAGTGTGTGAGTATTAACCTAATAATAGAGGCGGCTACTAAGTGAGCAGGAGCAAACATCGTGGATGGTTTGGACAAAAAGACAAAAAAAAAACAGGCTATTCACTTAGAGCGAAATATCCTCACATCACACATAAAAACACAAATACACAGAAAAAATAGAACAAAAACTACAAGAAAATTTTAATAGACCTCACGGCACAGGCACTCAATACAACATGAAAACAACATCAACAAAATATAAGTCACGAATATCGCAAACATGAAACAGAATATCAACATAACGATGGGCGGTAGACAATTAAAACAAGTGGAGGAATTTAAATATCTAGTATGTCTAGTAACAACCGACATGTTCACAAGTAGCAGAAAGTTCTCGATGCAACAAGGCTTGTGGAATCATCGGCCAGATATCATCCTTATTTTCCAACTCGGAAATAACTAAATAGGGCAAAACTGGCAATTTAGGAGTGCAATCTTCTCTCCAATGATGTGCTACCAATGCTAGTCCTAAACCCTAGATGTAAGAACAATTAGAAAAAATTATGACTACAGTGATGAAATGTGTTTGACGAATGACAGGAAATAGCATGAGAGATAAGTTTGGAAATGAAGAGCTGAGAAAAATGCTAGGAATAATTTCCGCCATAGAATGCATAAAGAAACAACATATACAATTATTTGGCCTCGTGATAAGGCAAAAAGATCAAAACACAACACAACAAGCTCGCAATAAACGTTGCAAGAACACCAGACCCAGAGGACGACCACTAAAAGAATGGATGGATAGAGTATTAGAAACGCTAGGAAACATAACAGCAGAAGAGGTCTAAATAAGTGAACATGACCGCACATTATATCACCAATCTTCTCTGAAAGACAAATGAGGAAGTAAAACGTAAAAAGTAAAAAAAAGGCACAAAAAAATGCAGAATTTCGTTTACCTACAGTTACTGACTTCCTACATCTCCATTTGTTTTCTAGTTTGTGGGCAAATACATTTTTGTTAATGAAACCACGTTAAGTTATATATAATTATCTGATCCGTGATTTCCTTTTTGGTGTTTTTGTTTTCTCTGTAATCCATTATATCATTGGACTACACAAGTGTTAATCTGTTTTTTTTCTCCACAGTAATAGCATTTTGATAGGAAATCTAGAAATGAGTGTTTCTGCTATCCCTGTTATTACTTTCCATCTAAGACAACATTCAGTACCCATGTTGACATTTGACAGGTGAATCTGTTACTGGTGTAACGAGTGTTGGGATAATAACATTGACATACGTTAAGAATACTACTTTACCGTCAGGTAAAATATACACAATATGCTTGTGAAATATCATAATTATGATTTGGTATCGATATAAGTCTATCACCGCTTGTACAGTTTGGGTGTTATCATCATCATCATCAAGTACCATGCCTGTTGGCGAAGGTGCTCATGCCTTTCTACAACTTTCGATCTCAAAAGATATTTATCATTTCTGTTGTTGACCTTCTGCCAAACCATTCTCTTAAGCTGTCTGATATATTTTCTCTTTGCTTCATTCTGTCTCTTAGTACCTCAATTTTCAATTTGTTACAATATATTCCAACTATTCTCTTCTCATTACATAATGGAAAAAAAATTATGATTGTTTCTTCCTAATATTGGAAATTAGTTTTCTTTTTGCTTTGGCATTTTTCAGAACATCGTCATTACTCTTCTTAGCTGTCCATGGTATTCTCAACATTCTTCTGTAAAACCACATTTCTACAGCCTCCAGTGATTTTCTTGTCGGTTTTCCAAATGTCCATGATTCACATCAATATGTTAAGACTGGCTCTACATAACATTTAAGAACTCTTTTTCCTGTTTCTGTTATCAAAAATGGATTGCACAGTATCTTCCTCATTTTTGGAAAGCTGATTTTGCCTGAGCTATTCTGCATCTCACCTCTGAGGTCACATCTACCATCTACCATTGTTTCCACATATTTAAATGTATACATAAAAGGTATATTTCATTTACCTGTTTTAATATTGTTGCACTTATCTTTATTGTGCACTGAGGTGATGTCTTTTTATTTGTTGTCGCCATTACTTCTGGTGTTTGGGCTGTTGTTGAGACTGAATCCATTATTTTTCCTTTACTATAATGGCGAACATTTCTGGTAACTCATTTTCACTCTAATCGGTTAAGACTGTATTCTCAGCATACCTGAAGATATTTATATTATGACCTCCAATTATTATTCCAGACATGTCCCTTACGGATCTTAAACTAATTTCACTAATCTGATCAAAGCCATATACACCATAAGATCTCTAGTAGAAAGATCTATAGCGGTAAAAACATATCTTTACCTATGTTTCATAGACTATACCAAAGCATCTGACAAAGTAAAGCACTAAGAAATAATTCAAAATATTAAAAGGCATAAACATAGACAGCAACAATCTAAGAATATATAGAACATGTACTGGCAACAACAGTGGCCACAAGAACTGCAAATCAATTGGGAATATCTCAACAAAGAAAACAGGGTGTTAAGCAATGTTGTATGATATCACCAGATGTATTTAATATGTATAATTGGTGGATCCTCGGTGGCTGAGTGGTTAGTGTGCTCGCTTCCTGACCTGAAGAATCCTGGTTCGATTCCCAGCAGTGACAGATATTTTTTTTTCTGAGTGACAAGGCTCTGCGGTTTACCCAACCTCTAAAAATGGGTACCATAGATCTTTCTGGGAAATAAGCAGTCTGGCGTGATACCGACCACATCATCCATAAATGTGCCGTGGTCATAGAAAAATAAGGACACTAACACCATATTCCCGATAATCCGAACAAGGCGTGGAGGGAACCCTTTTTTATGATTGCATAATATTGTCATCGTAATTTCTAAGGAAAGAAAGCATGTTGCCAATTTTCAAAAGTTGGGTGATCTACAAATAACTGTCACAGCTTGGAACTGCCCTCGGAAAACCTCGTCAGAAGAATATATGGAAGTGCACTTTTCACTTTACGAAACCAACGTCTCCCACGTTATGACCGATGGGAATCTAAAAGCACATGAAGACATTCGATTATTTATTATTTTGCATATATGTAATACAGGCGTCAAGAACATTAATTTTGCAATTTACTACTCCTTAATATAAGATAGATATTTCGATTTTTTTTAGCCGTTAAATTTTAACAAAAATAGTGGTTTACGTCCATTTAATTATGTAGATTCTTCTTCCTCTTCCTCTTCTACCTTTTTAGCTCACAGTGGAGCATAGGTCTTCAACAAACATTTTCCAAGTCGTTCTGTTTTTTGCCATTCTCTTAAGATCATTCCATGTCTTCCTCATCATCTTCTTCCTGAATGATGGATTTACTTTTTCTCTCTTTGACTTGTCCTTGTTTAGATTGTAGCTGTAAATTTATGGTGACATGTTAATTTTAGATCGTCACTTTAATTTTTCACAAAACCACAGTGTGATATATAACAGCCAGACAATGTTTTATTTTTTTTTTAACGCTTTCAGAATGGCACCAGTGAGATCAACTAGGTTATGTTTTGAGTTTCGTGGCATCAAATCTTGGGAAATGCGCGTCAATGTCTTGTGAATAATGCAGGATGCAGAGGCTTTGCAATCACTGCTCCGTTTTAGCCAAGATTTACTGTGGAATTAGTGTCACTGTGTTGGTTTTATATATTTTGCTCTTTTGTAAACTAAAACATTTTCCAATTATTTATTTGAGTTTCCAACTCATAAACAGTTATTGAAATCTATTACTCAAAATATTGCATCAGCTCTCTTGGTGATGTGAGCGTTTTTACTTAAGAGTGGCATTATCGACTGCCTCAAACATGCTGTCAGAGTGACTGAAGGTACAAACAATTTTTAAATGATTAAGTTTCAACATAAATTTTAGTTCAGGAAATAATTAATGCTCATCTACGTTATTCTGGATATACAAAGAAAAAGCATTCATGTAGCTTTTCATATATTTGAGTGAGGAGTAAATGCGATTGAGTGTTTTTGTGTATATAGTAACATTGTATGAGATATACAGATACATTTACTTTACTGTAGTACGTTCACAATTGTATGCCCAAACTTAACATCAATTTTCTCAGAAACTATTTGGTAGAATGCCTTGAGTTTTTGCATGAAGTCGTATATTTTCCTGGACATTAAGAATTTGTAAATATTAAGTTCAAAGACAAAGAATTTTTTTGCAAAAATAAGTATTTATTACATAAATTGTCCACTAAAACAAATAGTCTGCAAGGAACATTATATTTTACAGTATCACACATCACATATTTCACAATGTTATAGTGATTGATGATTCTAAGTCGTATCCACCCATCATAGAGAAGAACACAATTACTTTGTTTCACATAAGATTGTATCTCATCAGGACAGAGTATGTTGTTCATTCTGTACTTTTATCTGTGAACAATACCAAGGATGTTTTTTTTTTTCTCACTAATATGGGAAAGCGATGATTTTTCCAGCAATAGATTAGGGCGTCATCGAAGGCTCGATGGCCTACTTCATTCAGAATCTGAAGAATCTAGCAGCTTCACAACTGTTATTGTCTGGAAAAATGTGAATCATCTATCTCGATGCCAGTGCTCTTCTTATTCCCGGAGCACATGCTCTTCACATTTCTTCCTAGTCTGTATAAAAAGGACATCTAGTACTAAATTTAAAACGTGACATATTTCACGCGTGGTGTTGTGTGCTGCCACTTGCTCTTTGACTTTGGCCCACACAAGCTCTAGAAAAGTGTGGTCATGATTTGTAATTATTTTGTCAATCGAAGAAGTGATTGACTTCATTCTTTGTTTCACAAGCTGCAACAACTTTGATTTCAACTGGTTGTCGTGAAAGGGAATATTTTCCTTTTTGCAGGCCTCGTCTTGACTTGATCTTTTGTGCTTGATCAAGTTGTAAATGTGTCTTGCTGCTCTACAAAATTATGATCAAATGCATTATCCAATAGCATGCGTGACGGTCTATCCAGGGTGGGTAGAATAGTATTCTATGTCCAATCCCTCAAAATGTGTCAGTTTTCAGAATGGTACCCCTACCGTCTACAGACTGCTTGAAAAAGAAGCTCTGCTTGTTTGATAAGTACATTCTTTCTGCTGCTAGCATTTGCTATTATAATTTGCTGTCCTTTGCTGCTAGGTATTTTTCGTTTCTTTTGTCTGTCAAGTGATTGTCATTATTTCTCAAAGCTGTGAAGAGCATTACCCCACGTTTCACCCAAATGTACGATGTCGTAGCCGTCCATCCTTCTCTCTCGGATCTGTCCCAGGTATTAATTCTCGAAGCAATCAATCGAAGCTCTTCACAAACAATGTTGCTGCAGATTTTCGAAAAGTGAAAACAACGCTTTTAACAACTTTTCACAGAGTAGTTCTTGAACGTTTAATACTGTACTCCGATTCTAACTAAATCTTCATTTTGCGCAAGCAGCAAGGTAACAAGCTAAATTGCCTGAAACATTTTCAAAACCTCCGGCCTAATAGTAACTTCGTCAAAATCATCATTTTCTTGTTTTTCTTTGATTGAATGTAGTTTATTTTTTCAGACTCAAAGTCCTATCTTATCAACAGGATAGACAATTATCTATCTGCACACAGCCTGTGATGTGTGCTCTGGTTCGTGGAAGTTGTGGTATAATCGAGATCTCTTATGTTCCACGCAGAAGTGTCTAAAGTTACTTTTTACATAGTGATAAATTTACACTTTAAATTCATTATATTTTAGAATTAACGAGATGGCTCACTATTTTGGCACTGCAGAAAAATCAACTATGTTTTGTGATAAACTGTTACAATGAGAATTAACATCCAACAGAACGCACTTCATTATATGTTGGTAAAGTCACTCGTTGTTCGGCCCAGGTATCCTGTACACTTTGAGACTTTACGTGATTATTTTTTTCATAAAAAATATGTAAAGTGTGTCCGTTATTTAATGAGAGAGAGAGGGGGGGGGGATTTACTGTAAAACTTTTAATTGTCTGTTCTTAAAGCTCTTTGTGTGTGTGTTTTTATGTAAGGTATAAGCAAAATCTTACAACATATTACTGTATGATTATTTTTAAAAATGTATTAAGACCTCGGGAAAGTATAGTACTGCATAACAAATTTTACAGTAATACACCAGTGTCCGATAAATTTATTTTGAATTTTGGCAACAATTTCCAGCTATAATGTCTTCAGTATTACACTGTTGTGAAAGTTGGCTAGAACAACAAAATAAAATGCTTCGTTTTAGAACTAAATTAAAAGTGGGTCATTTGCAGAAACATACGGGCGAGCAGAAGCGCCTGGGACCTGCGGTCGCAATAGCAGGGTCGGCGCACCATCAGCTGACCAAGACCTAGCAGTTCTACCTCCTCGTGGTCTCCCCTGGTAACAGTCTGCGTCAAAACAGACTGGCTAACAGGAGCTAGAATCACCGTGTTCCCTGTGGTGGTGACTGTTATTGATATAGAGGACCTAGTATTGCAGTAACTTTAGGCTGGACTAGTAATTTCCCAGCATAGCCTGGGATAGACGAACGCCAACCTCTCCAGTAAGAGCCGGGAATGTCAAGAAAGCCATTACGATCCGCCACATTAAAAGAGTCAAAGGGCAACCTGCCCGCATCAACTCGTTGCAATCCGTCAAAAACAACAACAGAAACATGGATAATGACACATGCTTTGTCAGTTTAGAGCTAAAACAATGATATTAATAATTTAAATGAGCAGTTTGAAGAAAAGGAGAAAATAAGTATCTTGAGAATGCGGCGAATTTAAAAGAAAAAAGAAATATAAAACAAATACACAGAATTAGACAAAAATGTATATTAAGAAAAAAAACACTGAAAATATAAACAAATATCATGTCGACAGTAAAGATAATGAGAGAGAAAGCAAGAGAATCCCATGAGAAAAGTAAATGAACACAATTTTGAATTCTGACGTTCACGATGATCTTACTGGATGATTAAAAGATAGGAAAAGATGAAGTGCTAAATAACATTTAATGCTTTCTCATCTCTTAAGGAGATTTAAGAGCCATTTAATGTGTGCCATTTAACTCTTGAATGTCTTGTAGTTACAGGCTTAAAGCAACAATGTCTGTGTAGTTACCGGCTAAATAATCACTGATTATGTAGTTACAGCTTAAAGCATCAATGCGTGTTGTTACAGGCTTAAAGCATTAATGTATGTGTGGTTACAGCTTAAATTAAACTTATTCAATGTGTGCCGTTACAGGCTTAAAGTATCAATGTCAATTTAGTTACAGCTTGAATCATCAATGTGTGTTGTTACAGATTTAAAGCATCAATCTACATAGTTACGGACTTAAAGCATCAATGTTTGTAGTTAGAGACTTAAAGCATCAATGTATGTAGTTAGAGACTTAAAGCATCAATGTGTGTAGTTAGAGACTTAAAGCATCAATGTATGTAGTTAGAGACTTAAAGCATCAATGTTTGTAGTTAGAGACTTAAAGCATCAATGTTTGTAGTTAGAGACTTAAAGCATCAATGTATGTAGTTAGAGACTTAAAGCATCAATGTTTGTAGTTAGAGACTTAAAGCATCAATGTATATAGTTAGAGACTTAAAGCATCAATGTATGTAGTTAGAGACTTAAAGCATCAATGTTTGTAGTTAGAGACTTAAAGCATCAATGTATATAGTTACGGGCTTAAAGCATCAATGTTTGTAGTTAGAGACTGAAAGCATCAATGTATATAGTTAGAGACTTAAAGCATCAATGTATGTAGTTAGAGACTTAAAGCATCAATGTATATAGTTAGAGACTTAAAGCATCAATGTATGTAGTTAGAGACTTAAAGCATCAATGCATGTAGTTAGAGACTTAAAGCATCAATGTATATAGTTACGTTGTTTCCAAAATGGAGGAATTATTTTTCTCCGGCTTGGTATAGAACCGTTGATCAGAGGTTTAACAAGCCGCTATCGTAAAAACGATGTTGTTAATGAAACGTAGACCTGATACAGAATGTGTAAATTAGCAGTAGATAGTAGTGATAGTTTTTTCGGCCCTAAAACAACAACAAAAATAAAACTTAGGCTATTCAAATCAAATGTACTATCAACCCTTACGTATGCGTGTGAAAGCTGGAAAACAACAAGAGATATAGAAACAAAGTTGAACGCATTCGAAAATAAATGTCTAAGGAAAATACTTGGTATAGAATGGAACGAATTCAAAACAAACGAGGAAATTAGAGAAATCGCCAATCAACCACTAATATCTTCAGTAATAAAGAAAAGACGATGGTCATACGTTGGACATGTGATGAGAAGAGATAATAATCGAATAGCAAAGCAAGCCCTCATATGGGAAACAACAGGTAAAAGAAAAAGAGGAAGACCCAGGGAGACACTGAGAAGAACATTGATGAGAGAGGCAAGAGCAGCAGGAATCGGCTCCCTCAATGAGATAGAACTGCTTGCACAGAACAGAGACAGATGGCGAGATTTGATAAAATATCTTTAAAAGAAAACTGCTAGAACAAAAATTCATATAGGAGAAGGTGTATCTTGGTCTACGCCCTATGGGCCGGTTACGGCTCGAAAGGTCAATAGATAGATAGTATATAGTTACGGGCTTAAAGTATCAATGTTTGTAGTTAGAGACTTAAAGCATCAATGTATGTAGTTACAGTCTTAAAGAATCAATGTATATAGTTACAGGGTTAAAGCGTCAATGTATGTAGTTAGAGACTTAAAGGATCAATGTAGTTACAGGCTTAAAGCATCAATGTTTGTAGTTAGAGACTTAAAGCATCAATGTTTGTAGTTAGAGACTTAAAGGATCAATGTTTGTAGTTAGAGACTTAAAGCATCAATGTTTGTAGTTAGAGACTTAAAGCATCAATGTAGTTAGTGACTTAAAGCTCAATGCATATAGTTACAGGGTTAAAGCATCAATGCATATAGTTACAGGGTTAAAGCATCAATGTATGTTGTTAGAATCTTAAAGCATCAATGCATATAGTTACAGGGTTAAAGCATCAATGTATGTAGTTAGAGACTTAAAGCATCAATGTATGTAGTTAGAGACTTAAGGCATCAATGTATATGTAGTTGCTGGCTTAAAGAATCAATGTCTGGTAAAGAAACTATGTGGTTGTCAACAACTAACGGTATCAATTCATGTAGTAAAAAAAAAAAAAGTAAAGTACCCCCGTTACGCCAAGTGACGTATAAGGAATATGGTGTTAGTGACTATACATTTTACAGACCTTCGGCACATGATTTTCGGGGTAATGTGGTCGGTATTACGCCCGCGCCGATTTACTTTCCCAGAAAAATCCGGTACCTGTTTAAGGCTGGGTGAACTCGGAAGCCGTCGGACCCTACCCCTTGTCCTTTGTAGTCCAGTTCACTAACCACTAAGCTATCGCGGCTCCCTAATTCAGGTGGTAGGTAGGAAAAAAATATTCAAGAAAACATTAAAGATGTCACTAAAGTTCCGTTATATTAGCTCTGTTATTTAATGAAACTGACCTCTTAACTTGGAGAAGCAAAGCTGACAAGGGCACAAGAGGTTACCTGAACAAAATATGGAAGCACAAAGCCATTCAAATAAGATAGTGCTGCAAGTCTAACTTTGAGTGCAACATTACCTTGATCAGAAGGTATTACCCTACAAATAAAACTTCAGAGCAACATTATCTTCATCAGAACAGAGTACAATTCAAGTCAAACTTCAGTGCAACATGATTTTTTAAAGGAGAGATTACCATGCAAATCAAACCCCATTACAGCAATATCTTATCGGATATGTCACCAAATATCATAACCATTTCATGCTACTACATACATTTTACAGCTGGTAAACTTTGTTCATTCAGCCGTCTCCGAACCTACTGCACGCCTGATTGTTACATTCTCTAAGTGATAATTTAATTCCAATCTTATCAACTGTACAACATTTATGAGTGAAGATGTTCTCAGTCAACTATGCTAAGCTCATTCTCTAGATGCATCATACATGTGAATGGTTCCAAGTTATACAACTCTATAGCAATTTGATTTTACGAGATTCTTTGTTGCGTTCATCAATTAATGACGTGACATAAGATTCACATTTTCGAAAGCACACATATCTAATGTTGACCATTTGTATCCTTTTATTGTGTGAAGTAATCACTTTTTTTAACCACGTGTTTTTATTTTTTCTTATTTTAAGACATAGCTTTTTTCTTAAACTTGAATGTGTCACAACAGAAAATATATCCAATCACATTTCTTAAATCAGCAAATGAATAAGACAATTAAAGTATTAATGATCAAATGTGTGAGAAATAATGACAACTTGGTCATGTTCAATTCATGTATTTGATATGACTTCATCTGGGTTTTCGTTGTGTTAACTATTATAATATGTTACTGAAAGTAATTCGGCAGCTATTTTATTTTTCAATGTATACACAATCACATAGAAGATATTCAGACCAACGCGTACAGTCAGTTTATTGTCATATTTTATCAAGGTTAAAATGATTGACAGTAATTTTCAAAAAATTCTTTTAGCGATCTATATATTGTTGCTGAATCTGTGTTTTGATTACGTGCGATCTACGATGAGTTGAGAAGAGTAAATATCTTGTTCCGGAAATCTAGTACTGAAGACTAGACAAACGATTAAATGGGAAAGCTAGATGGAAAAAGATCGTTGATCAACTTGGTCCATAGATTCTGGGAACAGGAAAAGTTTGTTTTTGTGAGATAGGTTACCTTAATATATTGAAGACTGAATCATTTTCTTTTTCGTTATACTTAGAAACATAGTAACTAATGACATATTAACATACATCATCTCTAACTTAATGAATCTATATATCTATATATATATATATATATATATATACTATAAATACGTAATATAATAATATAAATATCATCACGCCAAGTGACGTATAAGGAATATGGTGTTAGTGACCATACATTTTACAGACCTTCGGCACATGATTTTTGGGTAATTATATATATATATATATATATATATATATACTATTGTTACATAGAGCCAGTCTTAACATATGGATGCGAGTCATGGACAACATGAGAACAGACAAGAAAATCACTGGAGTCTGTAGAAATGTGGTTTTACAGAAGAATATTGAGAATACCATCTAAGACAGCTAAGAAGAGTAATGAAGAGGTTCTGAGAGAGGTCAAAGCAAAAAGAGAGCTAATTTCCAATGTTAGGAAGGGACAATCATCATTTTTTGGCCATGTAATGAGAAGAGAACAACTTGAATATGCAGAAATGATAAATAGCTGCCGAGATCGAAAGTTGTGGAGAGACATGATCACCTACGCCACTAGGCCCGGAATTTGATGATGATGATATATACTGTAATGAAAATCTGTGCTAAATTTAGCATAATTTGATACATGGAACATTTATTGATTGTTTTCGTGAAATCTAAACTAAGCGTATAAAGAATACATATGAGTACCTGCACGCTTTTAAATATACATGAATGTCGGAACGATATAAAAAAAAAAAGGGAACATCAACACGGTCACATTTTTACAGATCTTGCTTGAAAAAATAATTTTGATAACATTTTGTTGCAGGAATATCCATAAATGATATAAACCAATTCCTAGGCAAATACTATATGGTGAACTAATACACGGAAAAAGGCAGATCAGCAGACCTAAACTACGATATAGAGATATCTGCAAATCATCTCTGAAAGACTTCCCCATATGAGAAAATGACTGGGAACATCTGGCAAGCAATCGCACATCATGGAGAGAATGTATAAGGAACGGTATAACATCATTTGAGACTGTGCTAAAGCAAAACTTAGAAGAGAAAAGACTCATAGAAAAGGGATGGAAAACCCTGTGGACCAGTGGGCCTGACTTGATCATTCTGTGACCGAGTGTTTTTGTCAAACATTGGTAGAGTTAGCCACGAGAGAAGCTCTTCGACAAAAACAAAACCTCAAAAAAGTACACAGTAGCCTCCACTAGACCGTCTGACAAGACGAAAAGGGCCATATATATAAACCAAGAATTACAATGTAAGTGAGTTAATTTATTAAGAAATGGATCGTATGTAAAGTTGTATTGTGTTAGGAAATAGAAAAGTCATAGACACGTCCCAGAGGTAGAGTTAGAGTAAAAAAAATTATCCAAGAATGGACTGTGGTTAATTCTATTTGATGATATGTACTTCTATGTAGTTAGAGAGATGAAGTCTAAGTGATTAGGCAAATTAAACATTTCGATTCATTCAAAGAAATGGTTTCTTGTGTCATGTAGCATTTATACTGTGATTTGTAGTACATAGATTTTGACAAATTGAATAAATTCTGACGTATTTGAAGATTACTATAAATGTCAGGTCGACTCTACGATATTATTACCACCAGGAGTTTCTAAATTGACATTAATGGTATGTGGTCCTGTTGATCTACGTTGAATGCATCTGTCTAAAGAGGGTAGGCTACGTAAAGATCAGATCCAATAATGATCTTGACAGATGATCAGTCGCTAATAGCAAACAAGTAATAATATATAGGTGAACCAAACGACACAAGTTCCTAGTATTGACGCTTCTAATTTCGCAACCATTCCTGTGAAGAGCCTATCATATATTACTTCCAGACAGTTAAAGTATTTCGAGTATTATCAACTCATCTCTAGGTGGACGGCCAAGCTATATTTCAAGTATTATCAACTCATCTCTAGGTGAACGGCCAAGTTATATTTCATGTATTATCAACTCATCTCTAGGTGGACGGCCAAGCTCTATTTCAAGTATTATCAACTCATCTCTAGGTGAACGGCCAAGTTCCATTTCAAGTATTATCAATTCATCTCTAGGTGAACGACCAAGTTCTATTTCAAGTAATATCAACTCATCTCTAGGTGGACGGCCAAGTTCTATTTCAAGTATTATCAATTCATCTCTAGGTGAACGACCAAGTTCTATTTCAAGTAATGTCAACTCATCTCTAGGTGGACGGCCAAGTTCTATTTCAAGTATTAACAACTCATCTCTAGGTGAACGGCCAAGTTCTATTTCAAGTATTAACAACTCATCTCTAGGTGAACGGCCAAGTTCTATTTCAAGTATTATCAACTCATCTCTAGGTGAACGACCAAGTTCTATTTCAAGTAATATCAACTCATCTCTAGGTGAACGGCCAAGTTCCATTTCAAGTATTATCAACTCATCTCTAGGTGAACGGCCAAGTTCTATTTCAAGTATTATCAACTCATCTCTAGGTGGACGGCCAAGTTCTATTTCAAGTATTATCAACTCATCTCTAGGTGGACGGCCAAGTTCTATTTCAAGTATTATCAACTCATCTCTAGGTGGACGGCCAAGTTCTATTTCAAGTATTATCAACTCATCTCTGGGTGAAAACCAAGATCATCGTCAATGTTAACTGAGTATACACATTAATCCTTAGTAATTAATCCTTCAAGTTCAACTTAAGTCTCATATTCGTTAACACGCTGTGTAACAACCACAGATAACATAACTGGCTGTGTCGTGTAAACGCGTATTCTAATGAAACATATAATCAACTATAGAAGACAGTTGCGCCAAATTAAATCAGAAACTAAGACTTGCTCCAGAGATGCAAGCAAGAAAAGATGTACAAAGCATGATAGATAGAAAATAGCGATGCATAGGTCATGTACTCCAAACTGATGCAGAAACAAAGAAACTGCCATGTAGTGGACCCCATTGGGTTGGCAGAACAAAGACAGACCAAGTGCAAACTGGCGGAGGACAGGGAACAGAGATGAATAGTGCGAGATAAGCAGCCTGTGAGAGATGGCAACACATTGTAAAGATTTCATTGGATGAATTTTGTTACTGCCATAAGACGTGTAGGCCAATCAATGTTTTATCTATCTGTGACCATGGGGAGAAGGAAAAATACTTATCCACGAAAGTCACGAAGAAATAAGCCTGTCATAAATTTAGATGAGCATTCATGAAAACAGTTTCATCACGACTGTGACCATCAGTCAATATTATTGGCATTGGTTAGCCAAGAGTGTACGGGCGATGTGAGAACGGGGCACTAGTCATGTTCCCATGTTGTAAATATTGAATATAGAAAGACTGGATGAAACAACGTAGTTGTTGGGTCTGGGGTAATCTAAATAGCCAAAAATGGTTTGTAGATTGAGTGTAAATTTTAGGATATTACTGAAGGGAGGTCAAAAAGTAATGCACACCAATTTTTTTCTCGGCTAATAATAAAGATAGGAATATTAAATTTTGCACACTTGGAATATGACATGTTCCAATTATGTGCACCAAATTGCACAGCATTCGGATAAATATTACGCAATCTATGAACCGTTAAAATGGAGCTTGTCAACAATGTCCGTTACAAACAGCGAATTGTCATAGAATTTCTGGTTGCGGAAAAAGAAACTGTGGCAAACATTCATAAACGACTGTGTGCAGTGTACAAATGTTCTGCAGTCGATAGGAGCACAGTTAGTCGCTGGGTTCAGAGAATTAAAGCTGCAGAAAGTGTACGAGTGGAGCTGCATGATTTACCGCGTTCTGGACGTGTTGCCTCGGCTACCAGCACAGACTTGTTAAACCGGGCTGATGCCATTATTCGTAAGGATAGGCGTATCACTAGTCAGCAATTGGCATTGCAGCTTACAGTCAGCAAGGGAAGTGCAATCGCAATTTTTAAAACTCTCGGATATTCAAAAATTTGCGCTCGATGGGTTCCTCGGTGCCTAACAAATGATCACAGAGTTCAAAGGAAAACATTCTGTTCTGAATTGTTGGAGCGTTTCGGTGTTGAAGGAGAAATGTTTTTGTCAAAAATTGTTACCGGTGACGAAACGTGGGCACATTATTATGAGCCTGAAACAAAAATGCAGTCAATGGAATGGCATCATCCGCAGTCACCAAAAAGAAAAAAATTCAAAACATCTCCATCAGCCGGAAAGGTGATGATCACTGTCTTCTGGAACATTGATGGTGTGATTCTTGTTGATGTAATGACAAGAGGTGAGACAATCAACTCGACAGCTTACATCAATACACTGACAAAACTCAAAAATCGGTTCCACAGAGTTCGGCCTAATAAGCCATCTGCAGATTTGTTGCTTCAACATGACAATGCACGCCCACACACAAGTCTGGTAACACGGGAAGCAATCAACAAATTTGGTTGGACTGTACTGCCCCATCCTCCTTACAGCCCTGATCTGGCTCCCTCAGATTTCCATCTGTTTGGACCACTCAAAAAATTCCTGCGTGGGACACACTTTGACAATGATGAGGATGTGATCCGTGCAGTTAAAAAATGGCTACGCGAGCAGGACAAAACTTGGTACAAACGAGGCATTCGTGACCTAGTTTCGCGTTGGCGTAAGGCAATACGCTTGGACGGAGATTATGTTGAAAAATAGGTAGTGTAAAGTGGATGTTGAGCTACAATGTGTGAAAATTTCACACATTTTGCCCGAATAGTTTCCGAGAAAAAAATTGGTGTGCATTACTTTTTGACCTCCCTACGTAGTTTACCCAATCTCTGTGACTATGATAACAGCAGAGCTAGTTAGTCAGTTATTGAGGTAGTGAAAAGTTTATAGAAATGGGCTATGTTTAAAACACCGAAATAAAAAATGTGATTGAAGAATTTAGGCCAACACGTGGAACTTTCAAATCAAGCATGCTAGTGTAGCTGCTGAGGACGATTTCATCATCATCATCGAGTGCCATCTCCGCATCGAAGGTTGGCTACAGTGGAGCGTCATTCTGCTTTGTCTCTTGCTTTGATGTGCAGGTTGTCATAGGCTGATTTGTCAGTCTTTTGATGTTACTCGTTCATGTTAGTCTTGGTCTGCCTCTGCCTCTTTTACCTTGTATTTTCCCCTCCAGGATTACTGTCAGTAGGCTATTGTGTCTTTTAAAATGCCCAAAAATCGCATTTGTCTTGTGTGAATTGTGTTTAGTAGTTCTCTTTTCATTTTAGTTGTTTTAAGACTTCATCGTTTGTTTTCTTTTCCTTCCATCCAATTCTACCTATTCTTCTATATATCCACATTTCAAAGGCTTCAATTCTCTGTTCTGTTTTCTTGTCTAATTTTCATGTTTTTGCACCATATAGGAATGCAAGAAAAGATGTAACATTTGCTATTTTTAGTTTTAGCCTTGGTGTTATTTGTTTTGATGTTAGTATGTTCTTCATGACATTAAAATTACCTTTTGCCATTCCTATTCTTTTGTCAATTAACTATTATATTAGGGGATTTCAATGCAAAGGTAGGAACAGCTAACGTGCAAAATGTGACTAGGGGCATGGCCTTGGAGAGACGAATGACAGAGAGGATAGATTGATAGGTTGGACAAAGATACATGGAATGATTATAAGTAACACCTGGTTCAAACAACACCCTAGGCGACTGTGGACATGGCAAAGCCCAGACAAAAAAAGTGCACAATCAAATTGATTTTATACTGGTACAATGAAGATTCAGGAATGGGCTAACGTCTGTTAAAACAAGGCCAGGAGCAGATTGCAATAGTGACCATGTACCAGTAGTTGGAAAGATAAGAATAAAACTGCAGAGGGCACGGAAAACCCAAGAAATATAAAATTAGAACTAGATATACTAAGAGTAGATAAACAGATGGGCGATAAGTATGGCACGATAGAACAAAATAGATATAATGCTATTGAGAAATTACAGGACATCGAGGAGCAGTGGGAAATGCTCAAACAATCGACTCAACAAACATCAAACGAAGTTATACTAGTGACTAAAACAATCAACAAAATGAAATGGATGAAAGAAGAAAACATAAGAAAGAAGAACGGACATACAAAATATTGCACAAAGAGATCCAGAACAAATGCAGAGAAGCAGAGGAAGGATGGTTAAAACAGAAATATGAAGAAATGGAAAAACAACAAAAGAAAGACTCAAAATTTATGCACAATCAGTTAAATGATTTAACAGGAAGAAAAGAAGTCAAAGTTTCAGGATGTGTAAAGTCAAAGGAAGGAAATACAACAATGGAACTGGAGAAGACTATAGAAAGATGGACGAATATATCAGTCAACTCTATGATGATGAAAGACCAGAGTTAAACAATTCAAACAAAGACACGGGACCACCAATTATGCAGAGTGAAGTGGAGGACACAATTCAACAAATCAAATAAGGCAAAGCTCTAGGTCCAGACAATATAACAATCGAAGAGATAAATGCATTAGGAGAGCTGGGAGTACAAGTCATAACAAAATTACTCAATGCCATATACAACACTGGACACATACCCGAAGATCTACTAAAATCTATCTTTGTAGCCATACCAAAGAAGTCAGGGACCACTGATTGTGAAGACCATCGCACTATAAGTCTCATGAGCCATATGACAAAAATATTACTAAGAATCATCATGAGACGTGTAAGAAACAAAATACAACCAGAAATAAGTGAGGAACAATGTGGATTGTGAAAGGAAAGGGCACCAATAATGCAATATACATCTTAAGAACATTGATAGAAAGATCTATTGAGGTAAAGAAAGATCTATATATATGCTTTATAGTCTACACAAAAGCATTTGACAAAGTAAAGCATGTGGAAATAATCAATATGCTGGAGAAATTAAACATAGACGGCAAAGCTCTGCGAATCATAAAAAACATGTACTGGCAACAAACAGCAGCTATACGAATTAACAACCAAACAGGACAATTTCAACTTATAAAACATGGAGTCAGACAAGGCTGTGTTCTGTCGCCGGATTTGTTTTCACTTTACGGCGAACATATTATGAGAACAATAGTAGACAAAAAAAAATTGAAGTCAACGGTCACAACATAAATAATTTGCGATATGCAGATGACACAGTCTTAATAGCATAGACAGAGAATGAACTACAAGAAATGATAGACATAATAGTAAAAGAAAGCATCAAGAAAGGTCTCAGTCTGAATAGTAAGAAAACAGAAGTAATGGTCATATCGAAGAAACAATCATCACCAGCATGCAGCATTAAATTAAACAGGACAAATCTGAAACAAGTGCAACGCGTCAAATACTTGAGCACAATAATAAAATCGGAAGGAAGATGCACCACGGAAATAAAAAGTAGAAAAGCTCAGGCCAAAATAGCATTTCAGAAAATGAAAAATATCTTATGCAACAAATCTATGTCAATAGAAGTGAGAAAGAGTTCATCGGTGATATATAGAACCAATTCTGACCTATGGAAGAGAATCATGGACAGTAGACAAACAAATGAAAAGACGATGAGAGGCCACACAGATGGGATTTCTCAGAAGAATGTTGAAAGTTCCCTAGACAGCTAAAAAGACCAATGAGGAAGTTCTCAAAGAGGCCAACACAAAAAGGCAAATCCTAAAAAAAATCAGAAAGAAACAATCAACATTTTTCGGGCACATCATGAGAAGAGGAAAGTTGGTATACTTGGTTACAACTGGCAAAATAAAAGGAAAGAGAGATCGCGGAAGACAAAAAGAGAAAATATTGGATAGCTTGATGTCATGACAAGGAAATCAGTCAACAACAGTACTGATACGATGCACTGAAAATAGAAGATTGTGGAAGGACATGATCGCCTACGCCAACCGGTATGGTACATCATGATGATGATGATGATTCTTTTGTTTATTTCAGTTGTACATTTTCCATCACTGGTTATAGTATGTCCAATGTAGTTGTAGCTCTGAATTGTCTCCAGGTCTATTCCTTCAATTTCGATATCCACTTGTAGGTTTTGAGTATTTTCTTTGTTTATGATCATAGTTTTAGTCTTTTTGATATTCATATCTAGTCCATATTTTTTGCTTGTCATGTTTATTTCATTAGTAATTGTTGTAGATCTTTAGGAGTTTCTGCTAGTAGTACAGTGTCGTCACAGCATATCTTAGATTATTGATTATCTTTCCATTAATTTGTAGGCCTGGCATCTGTAAGATGTTTTTAAAGATTTGCTCAGTGTATAGATTGAACAAGCTTGGTGATAAGATGCATCCCAGTCTTACTCCTCTTTTTATATCAATGGGTGTAGAGTTCTTTTTGTTATATTTTATTATTGCTGTTTGCTCCCAGTATAGATTACATATTAGTCGTATGTCCATGTCATCTAGATGTAACTCTTTTAGGCATTCTACAAGTTGTTTGTGGTGTATTCTATCAAAAGCTTTGGTGTAGTCTATGAAACAGGCATATATTGGTGTGTTTACTTCTGTGTACTTTTCGATTAATGTTCTCATGCAGAATACGGCTTCTTTTGTCCCGCTATTTTTCCTAAATCCAAATTGCTGCTAATCTAAGTCAGTATTGATTTTATTCTGAATCATTCCTTGTATAACTTTTAGCAAGATTTGTGTAACATGGCTCATTATGCTTATTGTTCTAAAGTCACTGCATTCAACTGCACCATTTCTTTTAGGCAATGCAATGAAAGTTGATGTTTTTAGTTCATTTGGTATGTATCCTGTGTGGTATATGTCGTTGCATATGTCTGTAATCAATTCAATGCCAAAATCTTCTAGTGCCTGTATCATCTCTATCTGCAAGCTGCCATTTCCTGCTGCTTTTCCCTTTTTCATAATTTTATATAACTTTTTCCACCTCAGATTTTAAGATTTTATAGCCTGATGTACATTTTATAACTGGTTTCTTGTCCCTTTGATCATGAAATAGTTTTGTGATATATTCGTGCCATCTATCTATAATATCTTAATTGTCTGTTAGCATTTTCCTTTTTTTGTTCCTCAATGCATCCACCTTCTGTGGCTTTTTTATTTGTATTAGTCATTCTCTTTATTTCTGTGTGCATTCCTCTTAAGTCTTGTTTGCTTTCCATAGTTTCTATTTCTATACATTTTGGTTGAGTCAGTCTTCTTTTGCCTTTTTGCACATTTTGCATATTTCATTATCTATTTTATTGTATTGGGCAGTGTTCTTCGCTTGTCTACTTTCTTCCATTTTTTCTAAGATGGTGTAAGTTATACATTTTTGTTTTTTGTTCTTTTCTCTTTTGGGTAAGTTGTCGCAGGTTTCTTGTATGCTTTTCTTTATGCATTGCCATTTGGTTGTTACTTTTCATCAGGATTTTCTCTTCTGTATTGCTCAATTCCTTCTTCTAGCAGCTTCTGGTATGTATTCTTTATTTGTATTGTATATGTATCTTTAACATATTTTTGACTCAAAGCAGTTATATCTAGTCGATTTGTTGATGAATTAGACTTTTGCTTGTTTCTCGTTAGTTTTATTTTCATTTTAATCATTACAGGATTGTGATCTGAATTAATATCTGCTTCTGGGTAGGTTTTGGCTTTCTTTACGCTGTTATGGAACCTTTCTTGTATCATTATGTAATCTATTTGGTTCATCTTCTTATCTCCAGGGCTTTTCCATGTGTATAGTTCCTTTTCTCTTTGCTTAAAGTAGGTATTACATATTATCAGCCTGTTTTCTACACAGAATTGTATTAATCTTTCTCCCCTGTCATTTCTTTTTCCTAAACCATGATTTCCTATAATGGTCTTATATATATACCTTTTCCTACTTTAGCGTTCATGTCACCCATTACAATCAAGATGTCTGAAGATTTCACTTGCTTCATAACTTTATTTAGGTCTTCATAGTATGCCTCTATTTGTTCATCTATGTAGTCTTGAGTAGGTGAATATGTCTGAATTATTGCTATGTCGAATGGTTTTGCTTTCAACTTGAGTAGTATAATCCTATCGTGTATGTCCAGTGTGTACTTATATATTTTTGTGCCTCTCTTTTTATCAGTATTCCTACCCCTCTTTGATGTTCTGTTGTGTTTCCTGAGTATATAAATGTATATTTTTCGTCCTCTACGTACCCACATTCTTTCCATCTTGTCTCTGATATATCTAAAATAATATATTTATTCGTTCTCTAAGATATATATATACATACACATATATATACGTAGGGAGGTCAAAAAGTAATGCACACCAATTTTTTTCTCGGAAACTATTCGGGCAAAATGTGTGAAATTTTCACAGATTGTAGCTGAACATCCCCTTTACACTACCTATTTTTCAACATAATCCTCGTCCAAGCGTATTGCCTTACGCCAACGCGAAACTAGGTCATGAATGCCTCGTTTGTACCAAGTTTTGTCCTGCTCGCGTAGCCATTTTTTAACTGCACGGATCACATCCTCATCATTGTCAAAGTGTGTCCCTCGCAGGAATTTTTTGAGTGGTCCAAACAGATGGAAATCTGAGGAAGCCAGATCAGGGCTGTAAGGAGGATGGGGCAGTACAGTCCAACCAAATTTGTTGATTGCTTCCCGTGTTACCAGACTTGTGTGAGGGCGTGCATTGTCATGTTGAAGCAACAAATCTGCAGATGGCTTATTAGGCCGAACTCTGTGGAACCGATTTTTGAGTTTTGTCAGTGTATTGATGTAAGCTGTCGAGTTGATTGTCTCACCTCTTGTCATTACATCAAGAAGAATCACACCATCAATGTCCCAGAAGACAGTGATCACCACCTTTCCGGCTGATGGAGATGTTTTGAATTTTTTTCTTTTTGGTGACTGCGGATGATGCCATTCCATTGATTGCATTTTTGTTTCAGGCTCATAATAATGTGCCCACGTTTCGTCACCGGTAACAATTTTTGACAAAAACATTTCTCCTTCAACACCGAAACGTGCCAACAATTCAGAACAGAATGTTTTCCTTTGAACTCTGTGATCATTTGTTAGGCACCGAGGAACCCATCGAGCACAAATCTTTGAATATCCGAGAGTTTTAAAAATTGCGATTGCACTTCCCTTGCTGACTGTAAGCTGCAATGCCAATTGCTGACTAGTGATACGCCTATCCTTACGAATAATGGCATCAGCCCGGTTTAACATGTCTGTGCTGGTAGCCGAGGCAACACGTCCAGAACGCGGTAAATCATGCAGCTCCACTCGTACACTTTCTGCAGCTTTAATTCTCTGAACCCAGCGACTAACTGTGCTCCTATCGACTGCAGAACATTTGTACACTGCACACAGTCGTTTATGAATGTTTGCCACAGTTTCTTTTTCCGCAACCAGAAATTCTATGACAATTCGCTGTTTGTAACGGACATTGTTGACAAGCTCCAATTTAACGGTTCATAGATTGCGTAATATTTATCCGAATGCTGTGCAATTTGGTGCACATAATTGGAACATGTCATATTCCAAGTGTGCAAAATTTCATATTCCTATCTTATTATTAGCCGAGAAAAACATTGGTGTGCATTACTTTTTGACCTCCCTTCAGTATATATATATATAAATATATATATATATATATATAGCTAAACAACACATGTAAGCATAGGGAGAGAGAGGGAGAGAGAGAGAAAGAGAGAGAGAGAGAAAAAGAGAGAGAGTGAGAGAGAGAGAGAGAAAGAGAGAGTGAGAAAAAGAGAGAGAGTGAGAGAAAAAGAGAGAGAGTGAGAACTAGAGAGAGTGAGAAAAAAGAGAGAGAGTGAAGAAGTGAGAGAGAAACAGAGAGGGCGAGTGAAAAAGAGGAATAGAGAAAGAGATAGAGAGAGAGTGATCGAGAAACAGAGAGAGTGAGAGAGAAAGAGAGAGAGTGAGAGAGACAGAGAGAGTGAGACAGAAAGAGAGATAGTGAGAAAGAGAGAGAGTGAGAGAGAAAGAGAGAGAGAACGTGAGAGAAAAAGAGAGATAGTGAGAGAGAAAGAGAGAGTGAGAGAGAGAAAGGGAGAAAGAGAGTGAGAGGGAGAGAAAGAGAGATACAGTGAGAGAGAGAGTGAGAGAGAGTGAGAAAGAGACAGAGAGTGAGAGAGAAAGAGAGAGAGAGTGAGGAAGAAAGAGATAGAAAAAGAGAGAGAGTGAGAGAAAAAGAGAGAGAGTGAGAACTAGAGAGAGTGATAAAGAAAGAGAGAGAGAGTGAAGAAGGGAGAGAGAAAGAGAGAGAGAGTGAAAAAGAGAGATAGAGAAAGAGAGAGAGTGATAGAGAAACGGAGAGAATGAGAGAGAAAGAAAGAGAGAAGAGAGAGAGTGAGTGAGAGTGAAAGAGAGAGTGAGACAGAAAGAGAGATAGTGAGAAAGAGAGAGAGTGAGAGAGAAAGAGAGAGAGGAAAAGTGAGAGAAAGAGAGAGAAAAAGAGAGAGAGAAAGAGCGAGAGTGAAAGAGAGAGAGAGTGAGAGAGAATAGAGAGAGTGAGAGAGAAAGAGAGAGTTACAGAGAAAGAGAGAGAGAGTGAGAAACAGAAGATACAAACGAGATGCAGTGTAGAATACCAGAGCATGAGAGAATATTGATTTAGAGGATGAAGATAAACTAATGCCAAAGTCTGTACCTGGCAGCTTCTTCACTGTCCACACTTTCAGCATCCCTTACTAAAGTTTCAACATGATTTGTAAATAATGTCTTGATTTTTGGCATTGCCCTCTGTTGTCGGCGACTTGTTTAGACTGTTCAGAATTGTTTTCTTCTGAATCATTTTGACTTATCTTCATTCTTCTATACGGACAGTAAAATTAGTAGTTCTCTTATCCGCACACGAAATCTGAAGGTATCTACGTCACGCTAGTGACAGTGTTCTCTGTCAGTGGTATCTTATAATGATGGAACACACGTCTACGTAACGTCTTTGATAAGCACTTTGTGTAAAACGTTAATTTGTTACGCGATTACTGCACCCTTTGCTGAAGAGACTATAGGGACATAAATGTTAGTGAATTTATTTTTCGCTCTGAACGACATCATTGTTTTAAAACCCAGCCAGTCTGCCAAGCGCCGCCAATATTACTCTGCAAGAAGTACAGCCTGAGTGGGCGTGATCATTTCTATAGTGAGGACCAATGTGGGAACTGACGACATATTTTTTGTTTACAATTCATCACGCTTGAGATGTTCTTTACGTTTCTATTTATCTTTTTCATTTACAAGATGACTATACTTCCATTACATAGTTTGACTCTCACATTGGTATGATCTTTTCTAGAACTTTGACGTACAAAGTGATTAAACTTTTGTCATTGCAATTCCTCTACTATTTGTACTTTTTAAATATTATGAAGAAATGCAATCAATTTGCGTGTATATATCATACAGCAAACATGATATTAACAAGTAATGCCTGCATCCACTTCGTCTGATATAAATGCTCAGATTGCCAAACAAGGGCACTATTACAATGCATCTAAAGTGTGGCCAAAGGTCTGTTTTGGTTGGAGAGATTCCACGGCTGAGTAAAAGATATGAAATATCCTGATATTTAAATAGTGCATCTATTTATGAGTTATAATATAAAACAGGAAGTAATATCCTGATATTTAAATAGTGCATCTATTTATGAGTTATAATATAAAACAGGAAGTAATATCCTGATATTTAAATAGTGCATCTATTTATGAGTTATAATATAAAACAGGAAGTAATATCCTGATATTTAAATAGTGCATCTATTTGTGAGTTATAATATAAAACAGGAAGTAATATCCTGATATTTAAATAGTGCATCTATTTATGAGTTATAATATAAAACAGGAAGTAATATCCTGATATTTAAATAGTGCATCTATTTATGAGTTATAATATAAAACAGGAAGTAATATCCTGATATTTAAATAGTGCATCTATTTATGAGTTATAATTTAAAACAGGAAGTAATCTAGTGCACATGCTATTTCTCATCGTTTAGGTACACACTATTTTCAATGCTCAACTGCAGCAGTAGTAAATGGTTAACCCTGTCAACAGTAGTAAATGGTTAACCCTGTCAACAGTAGTAAATGGCCCTGTCAACAGTAGTAAATGGTTAACCCTGTCAACAGTAGTAAATGGTTAACCCTGTCAACAGTGGTAAATGGTTTACCCTGTCAACAGTAGTAAATGGTTAACCCTGTCAACAGTGGTAAATGGTTAACCCTGTCAACAGTGGACAGCTCTAAAGATAAAAGATGTGGGTTTTATCCTCGAGCTACCAACATCTAGGATCTTTTTCTTTCATTCATCCCCTGTGGAGCATCATCATCATGTGCCATACTGGTTGGCGCAGGTGATATGTCCGGCGATAATTCTCTGTCTACAGTGCATCGTATAAATTACATTTGTTGACTGTTTACCGTGCCACAAAACTACGTTATCTAGTACGTTCCCTTTTTTGTCGCCCGCGATCTTTCTTTCCCTGTATTTTTCCAGCTCTAGCCGAGCATTCCAATGTTCCTTTTCCAATGATGTCCCTGAAAAATGTCGATTGTTTGTTTCTGACGTTCTTTAAGGATTTCTCTTAATATGTTCCTCGTTAATCATGTCCTCATTGATCTTTTGTTTTGTCCAGGAAACTCGAAACATTCTTCTGTGAAATTCCTTAATTGTGGTTTCTAATCATCTTTTCATTGTTTGTCTACGGTCATCGTCACTCTCTCTTCTCAGTCCTACTGAACCTGTTACACAAAATGTGGACCATAAATCTTCAAGAAACGATACATTCCAGTTAGTCTGTTGGTGCCATTATTGTCTTCCCCATCTTCTTATTGACAGAACAAAATCAAACGACAGAACACAAGCAAAACTTATACATAGCCTTGATTGAACAGGAAAAAGCATTCGACAGAGTAAACAGAGAACAGCTGTGGGAGATACTAACAACATACGGAGTAAGCCAACATCTGACCAACTTTATTAAAAGTCTCTACGTCACATCACTGCATGGTCAGAACAGCAGCAGGCTACAATGACCACTTCGAAGTTAGAACAGGTGTAAGACAGGGGAGCGTACTATCCCCCCTACTGTTTATTACATACATGGACCATATATGCAAGCTAGCCAACCACATCAGAGACAGAAGAGATCAACGAGCTTTTATTTGCAGACGATCAGGCACTAATACATGAAACAATAGAAACCTACAAGAACACTTAAACAAACTCAACAGCTCAGGCACAAAATACAACATGAAAATCAATCAAAACAAAAGTCATGAATGTCGCCAAAAATAAACAGGACATCAAATAACTATAGAAGGGCAGATAACTAAAACAAATAGAGGAATTCAAATACCTATGAAGTCTAATGACAAACGATAATTCCCAACAGCAGAGATAGAATCAAGATGCAACAAAGCTTTTCAATCATCGACAGTTATCACCACTATTGTCCAACAAGGAAATAACTCTGGAGGAAAAACGAGCAATGTACAATACAATCTTCATCCCAACGTTGTGCTACCAATGCCAGGCCTGGACCCTAGATGCAATAACAATAAGAAAAATAACCTCTACAGAGATGAAATGTGTTAGACGAATGACAGGAAACAGTCTGAGAGACAAGATCAGAAATTAAGAACTGACAAACAAGCTAGGAATAGCCGCCGTCATATATAAGTAAACAACAGATAAAATGGTATGGCCACGTGACAAGGCAGAAAGAACAAAACACAACACAACGAGCCTTCAACAAACGTTGTGAGAACACCAGACCCAAGGGTCGGCCACGAAAAAAGATGGGTCGATGGAAGCACTAGGAAACATAACAGCAGCAGAGGCGAACAGAAGAGCAAAAGACAGCAAACTATATCTCCCCTCGACGCTGAAAGGCAGATGAGGAAGGAAAGCAGAAGAAGATGACCTTCTTATTCTCTGCTCTCAGCTTTCTTCTATAAGTATACTTCGGTCTTCCCCCTTATCTACTCACAGGGAATTTTTAAAAAGGGCCTGTCGTGTTATGAATGGCTCTTCCAGTGCGTGTGCCATCTAGCGCCCTTATCTTTGTAGCATCTCTTTGTGCACTGGTATTTGTCTGGAACTTTCCCCATAGTTGTTAGTACTATGTTAGTAATTGTGTTCTGCCAGTTCACATTTGTTAATCTGCACAAGCATCAAAGTTCACCTAACATTGAATGGGTAGGTCTTCCGTTATATTTTTTCTGGAAAGAGACATGCTCTGGCGTCGTACTGACCACAGCACCCACAAATGTACCATAATAACACATGACATAATCACTCAATTCGCAAATTTCCACATTCTATGAGTGACATGGTTTGTTTTTTTACTTTGCATTTGTATCATTAAGATGCGATATACATTCATATATATATATATAGGTCTCTGGCCTCTTGACAGGCGGGTGGTAGTAAGCAATCATTACAAGTCAGTAGTTTGTTAAAGTATTAGTACCTTATGCTTGTGTCTTTACCCGAATATCTACAAACTGTTGAGAACAACGTAGATTACACTGGCTTGGCCGTATACACCCAATGAAAGATAACCGCATACCAAAAGATATACTTTATGGACAACCAGCAGATGGCAAAAGAACAAGTAGGCGTCCAAAAATATGATTTATTGTCGTGAGTAAATGTGACATGCAGCCTTGGAAAGAAACAGCCAGACCCGCAATCTTTGGGATCACACTCTAAGGCTCCAACTCAAGCAAGAAGCAGACAGATCCATAGAGGAGAGTTCGGTGAAAGAAAGGAAAAAAAATAATATTTCCAGAGCGCTGCAAAATATTAGTCAACTAAGACTGACGAAGACAACTACACGACACACGCATAGACACACACGCATACACACACACACACACACAAACACACACACACCACACACACACACATGGTGCAGCAGGTAGAGAGCCCATAATTCTGGGATCTTGAACAGATCATTTCCGTGACATTATAAATATTTTCTGTACACAAATAGAAAAAAAAAAGATGCGCTCATTCTTTATCGAAGTACAGTTAGGTAATTGTCACGACAATGGTGTTTGACAGAGATACAATGTCCACAGGCAGGCACAATTGACAGAGACAAATAAATAGACAGAAAGATGTGAGAGCAAAGGTCACACAAAAATATATTCAGGCGAACATACAGACCGATAGAAAGGATCACATGATGGCTCATAGACCGTTAATGGATAGTCGGACTAGCAGTAGACAAACGATCAAACAGAAAACAGAAATACTGATGCTTTTGTTATAATTAATGTGAGCTCAGAAATATATGATAAAGAGTCATGCATTTGTGCATTGGCATACTCGAGGGAGTTAATGAAAGCCAACAGTAGAGATCAACACACATATATTTTTATAAGGTACTATCAACCGTTGCGTATTAATTGGAGAGCTGGAAACAACAAAAGACGTAGAAACAAAGTTGAACGCATTTGAAAATAAATGTCTAAGGAAAATACTTGGTATAGTGTGAAACGAATTAAAAACAAACGAGGAAATTAGAGAAATCGCCAGTCAAGCACTAGTATCATCAGTATTCAAGAAATGACGGTGGCCATTGGTTGGACGTGTGATGAGAAGAGATAATAACCTAATAACAAAGCAAGCCCTCGTGTGGGAAACAACAGGTAGGCGGAAAATAGGCCGACCCAGAGAGACACAGAGAAGAACATTGATGAGAGAGGCAAGAGCAGAAGGAATCGGGTCCATCAACTAGATTGAGATGCTTGCACAGAGCAGTTGAGACAGCTAGAATGAACATTTAGAAAAAATATATAGTATCTGGGTCTATGCCTTATGGGCCGGCCACGGCTCGGAAGATCAATTAATAGATACTCGAGGGATTGAGAGCTGGGGGCGGGAAGGGCAGTCGTTCTCTTGTGTAAACAAGTACAATGAAAAGAGGAGAAAACATTTAACTAATCAAAAACGAAAATAGATGAAGAGACTGACTCAACTGACGCACGTAGAGTCATTTAAATAGAAGCACTTTTGAGAAATGTTGTACCCCTCTCTTCTTCTTCTTCTGCGATCATGGCTCAATCAGAGTAGGATTCCGGACTTTCTTATGAAGGCAGCTGTCTGTTTAAGTGATTTGGTTGCCCTGTATGAACCCCTAACAAATATCATTATTGATTTTTATGAACATCAAAGGTTATAGCACCAACAGACATCTATAAAAGCCTGGTTTCTTTCTAAATGACCAATCATTAAATACAATTTTTTTTATAAGAACATAAAGCTACAATCAATGACTGAACGCGACGGGTGTGTTTCATTCAAGCCTTCAGCTATCGAGTTATGACGTGGACAAATATGTTTCTTTGTAAAATTAATGGCATGTACAATAGAGTACATTTGCTCATCGTTACATACACATAATGGGAAGCAGTAATTTCATCATTATCAAGTACCATGCCTTATTGCGTTGAGTATCAGTTCGCGCAAGAGCTTTCAGTGCATTGTTGTTTATCAATTAAATTGTTAGCTTCCTATCACGCCATTCTCTCAAATGTCTACTATTTAATCTCTTTTTTTTCCTTTAATTGTCTGGTCAAAATTAATGATTGTATTCTACAGACACTAGCAATCAGTTTTCCGTTTTAAAAATAAATTATTTGAAGCAGTCATATGTTAGTGTATATCCGTGCTAGCCATGGCTCATATCTTGGTTGGTGACTGTGATGGTCATGGCTCATATCTTGGTGGGTGACTGTGCTGGCCTTGTTCATATCTTAGTGTATATCCGTGCTAGCCATCGCTCATATCTTGGTGGGTGACTGTGCTGGCCATGGTTTATATCTTAGTGTATATCGTGCTATAGTCCGTTCAGATTCGTTTGCCGAGATGTTTATGATTTATAATTCAAAAAGTTCTTGATGATTTCACATGATTTTTGGCATACGGTGTTAAAATGTCCATGTCACGAGAACATATGTGTTACTCGATGTCTAACTATAACGGTTTTCTTAAAGCGGCGAATTCCTTTGATCTTTGCCCATGTAACTATTATTTTGACCCTAATCAAAATGTTTACAGTAATCTAGTGCAACTATGACCCATAGGCGTGTCCATAAAATTTTACTTGGTGGCAAGTATACAAATTTTAAATTATATATAGAACTTTTGTTCGTAGAGTCAATTTGATATAGTTCCATGCTCTTGGTGTGAGTTTCCCAAATGTTGTCGCTGCCTTTCAAATACGTACATTTAGTTTCCTCATCTAAGGAAAGTGTGGCTGTAATAGTGGATCCAAGATAGCTGAACTTCTGTACTGACTCAAGCAGGCTTCCATTCAAAGTAATGGTTGTTGGTTTGCTTATAACATATTTTTGATTGCTTGGGTGGTCTTGAACAATAAACTGTTTAACAAATCAACTAGGAAATTTTGCAAATCAAACTATTTATCTGTAGACTTAATCAGAGTAATGATCATTCAGAATCAGACGAGTCAAATAGGTCGATTACTGCTTTCGGCTGAACAAACAACAAACCATCCTTTTTCCAATATTCCTCTTCTTGTCGTAACACATGATCCTCACATTTTACCCAGTAGTCTTTATTTATATTTGATAGAGCCTGATTTGTAAGTGTCTCAACATCGCATAATTTGAAAGTTTTATTTGTATATGCTACGTGTCCTTTAACTTTTGCCCAAACTAGTTCTATAGGATTTAAGTGTGCATGATATGGAGGTAGTCTCAAACATCTATGGCCATGTTCTTGAATTAACTTGTCTATTTTAAATATCTTTGTACGTTGTGTCTGTTTTACAAGGCTAAGCAATTCGGGTTTCAAGTAGCTGTCGTTAACTTGTATGTGTTCTTTTATGAGCCACGTTTTGATTGCATCTTTTGTACTTGATGATGTTGGGATTCTATCTTCTACGTTAACTACGTTATGGTATGAAGCATTGTCCATTATCAGACAAGAAGGTCGATCTAATATTGGAAGGATACTTTTCTCGATCCAGTCTTTAAATATGTGCCCATTCATTTCGGAGTGGTAGTCTCTATTGTCTATGGATTTTGAAATGAAAACGAGATGAGCATTCTGCAACAACCCATTATGTCTGCTACCTGCATGTGCAACTATCAAACGTTGCCCTTTACTGCTTGGTACTGATCTTTTAATACTTCCATCTGCTAACTGCCATTCCTTTTCATTTGTATGATGAGCGTTGATCCAAGTTTCATCTAAATAAACAATATCATAATCATTTTCGCGCATTTCCTTCACTTCACGTAAATACTTGCTTCTAAGAGCTACTAGATGTGGCTTCTCACAAATAATGTTTTTTCCACCAGCATACTTTCTAAAGGTGAAGCCTGCACTTCTTAATATTTTCCATAATGAAGTTTTTGATATTTCAATGTCGTTGTTAGTTTTCAGCCAAAGCTTCAACTTTCTAAGTGTCACTTCTTCGTTTATATCAAACATTCGACAGATTTCTCTTTTACTAGGTCCTTATCAAAACTGTCTAACGTTTCTTTCCTTCCTTGCTTTCTTGCATTTGTTGGCAATAAATATCCGCTTCCTTTAACTATTCGATCAAATGAACGTTTACACAAACCT
>JAVIAB010000073.1:97362534-97425034 GCA_032433765.1 Megaustenia siamemsis
TTGTGAAAATTTCACACATTTTGCCCGAATAGTTTCCGAGAAAAAAATTGGTGTGCATTACTTTTTGACCTCCCTACGTAGTTTACCCAATCTCTGTGACTATGATAACAGCAGAGCTAGTTAGTCAGTTATTGAGGTAGTGAAAAGTTTATAGAAAGGGCTATGTTTAAAACACCGAAATAAAAAATGTGATTGAAGAATTTAGGCAAACACGTGGAACTTTCAAATCAAGCATGCTAGTGTAGCTGCTGAGGACGATTTCATCATCATCATCGAGTGCCATCTCCGCATCGAAGGTTGGCTACAGTGGAGCGTCATTCTGCTTTGTCTCTTGCTTTGATGTGCAGGTTGTCATAGGCTGATTTGTCAGTCTTTTGATGTTACTCGTTCATGTTAGTCTTGGTCTGCCTCTGCCTCTTTACCTTGTATTTTCCCCTCCAGGATTACTGTCAGTAGGCTATTGTGTCTTTTAAAATGCCCAAAAATCGCATTTGTCTTGTGTGAATTGTGTTTAGTAGTTCTCTTTTCATTTTTAGTTGTTTTAAGACTTCATCGTTTGTTTTCTTTTCCTTCCATCCAATTCTACCTATTCTTCTATATATCCACATTTCAAAGGCTTCAATTCTCTGTTCTGTTTTCTTGTCTAATTTTCATGTTTTTGCACCATATAGGAATGCAAGAAAAGATGTAACATTTTGCTATTTTTAGTTTTAGCCTTGGTGTTATTTGTTTTGATGTTAGTATGTTCTTCATGACATTAAAATTACCTTTTGCCATTCCTATTCTTTTGTCAATTAACTATTATATTAGGGGATTTCAATGCAAAGGTAGGAACAGCTAACGTGCAAAATGTGACTAGGGGCATGGCCTTGGAGAGACGAATGACGAGAGGATAGATTGATAGGTTGGACAAAGATACATGGAATGATTATAGGTAACACCTGGTTCAAACAACACCCTAGGCGACTGTGGACATGGCAAAGCCCAGACAAAAAAAGTGCACAATCAAATTGATTTTATACTGGTACAATGAAGATTCAGGAATGGGCTAACGTCTGTTTAAACAAGGCCAGGAGCAGATTGCAATAGTGACCATGTACCAGTAGTTGGAAAGATAAGAATAAAACTGCAGAGGGCACGGAAAACCCAAGAAATATAAAATTAGAACTAGATATACTAAGAGTAGATAAACAGATGGGCGATAAGTATGGCACGATAGAACAAAATAGATATAATGCTATTGAGAAATTACAGGACATCGAGGAGCAGTGGGAAATGCTCAAACAATCGACTCAACAAACATCAAACGAAGTTATACTAGTGACTAAAACAATCAACAAAATGAAATGGATGAAAGAAGAAAACATAAGAAAGAAGAACGGACATACAAAATATTGCACAAAGAGATCCAGAACAAATGCAGAGAAGCAGAGGAAGGATGGTTAAAACAGAAATATGAAGAAATGAAAAAACAACAAAAGAAAGACTCAAAATTTATGCACAATCAGTTAAATGATTTAACAGGAAGAAAAGAAGTCAAAGTTTCAGGATGTGTAAAGTCAAAGGAAGGAAATACAACAATGGAACTGGAGAAGACTATAGAAAGATGGACGAATATATCAGTCAACTCTATGATGATGAAAGACCAGAGTTAAACAATTCAAACAAAGACACGGGACCACCAATTATGCAGAGTGAAGTGCAGGACACAATTCAACAAATCAAATAAGG
Source organism: Megaustenia siamemsis (assembly GCA_032433765.1). NCBI lineage: Eukaryota > Metazoa > Mollusca > Gastropoda > Stylommatophora > Ariophantidae > Megaustenia > Megaustenia siamemsis. The sequence continues at coordinate 97,364,266 of JAVIAB010000073.1, forward strand.
CAAAGCTCTAGGTCCAGACAATATAACAATCGAAGAGATAAATGCATTAGGAGAGCTGGGAGTACAAGTCATAACAAAACTACTCAATGCCATATACAACACTGGACACATACCCGAAGATCTACTAAAATCTATCTTTGTAGCCATACCAAAGAAGTCAGGGACCACTGATTGTGAAGACCATCGCACTATAAGTCTCATGAGCCATATGACAAAAATATTACTAAGAATCATCATGAGACGTGTAAGAAACAAAATACAACCAGAAATAAGTGAGGAACAATGTGGATTTGTGAAAGGAAAGGGCACCAATAATGCAATATACATCTTAAGAACATTGATAGAAAGATCTATTGAGGTAAAGAAAGATCTATATATATGCTTTATAGTCTACACAAAAGCATTTGACAAAGTAAAGCATGTGGAAATAATCAATATGCTGGAGAAATTAAACATAGACGGCAAAGCTCTGCGAATCATAAAAAACATGTACTGGCAACAAACAGCAGCTATACGAATTAACAACCAAACAGGACAATTTCAACTTATAAAACATGGAGTCAGACAAGGCTGTGTTCTGTCGCCGGATTTGTTTTCACTTTACGGCGAACATATTATGAGAACAATAGTAGACAAAAAAGGAATGAAGTCAACGGTCACAACATAAATAATTTGCGATATGCAGATGACACAGTCTTAATAGCATAGACAGAGAATGAACTACAAGAAATGATAGACATAATAGTAAAGAAAGCATCAAGAAAGGTCTCAGTCTGAATAGTAAGAAACAGAAGTAATGGTCATATCGAAGAAACAATCATCACCAGCATGCAGCATTAAATTAAACAGGACAAATCTGAAACAAGTGCAACGCGTCAAATACTTGAGCACAATAATAAAATCGGAAGGAAGATGCACCACGGAAATAAAAAGTAGAAAAGCTCAGGCCAAAATAGCATTTCAGAAAATGAAAAATATCTTATGCAACAAATCTATGTCAATAGAAGTGAGAAAGAGTTCATCGGTGATATATAGAACCAATTCTGACCTATGGAAGCGAATCATGGACAGTAGACAAACAAATGAAAAGACGATGAGAGGCCACACAGATGGGATTTCTCAGAAGAATGTTGAAAGTTCCCTAGACAGCTAAAAAGACCAATGAGGAAGTTCTCAAAGAGGCCAACACAAAAAGGCAAATCCTAAAAAAAATCAGAAAGAAACAATCAACATTTTTTCGGGCACATCATGAGAAGAGGAAAGTTGTATACTTGGTTACAACTGGCAAAATAAAAGGAAAGAGAGATCGCGGAAGACAAAAAGAGAAAATATTGGATAGCTTGATGTCATGACAAGGAAATCAGTCAACAACAGTACTGATACGATGCACTGAAAATAGAAGATTGTGGAAGGACATGATCGCCTACGCCAACCGGTATGGTACATCATGATGATGATGATTCTTTTGTTTATTTCAGTTGTACATTTTCCATCACTGGTTATAGTATGTCCAATGTAGTTGTAGCTCTGAATTGTCTCCAGGTCTATTCCTTCAATTTCGATATCCACTTGTAGGTTTTGAGTATTTTCTTTGTTTATGATCATAGTTTTAGTCTTTTTGATATTCATATCTAGTCCACATTTTTTGCTTGTCATGTTTATTTCATTAGTAATTGTTGTAGATCTTTAGGAGTTTCTGCTAGTAGTACAGTGTCGTCACAGCATATCTTAGATTATTGATTATCTTTCCATTAATTTGTAGGCCTGGCATCTGTAAGATGTTTTTAAAGATTTGCTCAGTGTATAGATTGAACAAGCTTGGTGATAAGATGCATCCCAGTCTTACTCCTCTTTTTATATCAATGGGTGTAGAGTTCTTTTGTTATATTTTATTATTATTGCTGTTTGCTCCCAGTATAGATTACATATTAGTCGTATGTCCATGTCATCTAGATGTAACTCTTTTAGGCATTCTACAAGTTGTTTGTGGTGTATTCTATCAAAAGCTTTGGTGTAGTCTATGAAACAGGCATATATTGGTGTGTTTACTTCTGTGTACTTTTCGATTAATGTTCTCATGCAGAATACGGCTTCTTTTGTCCCGCTATTTTTCCTAAATCCAAATTGCTGCTAATCTAAGTCAGTATTGATTTTATTCTGAATCATTCCTTGTATAACTTTTAGCAAGATTTGTGTAACATGGCTCATTATGCTTATTGTTCTAAAGTCACTGCATTCAACTGCACCATTTCTTTTAGGCAATGCAATGAAAGTTGATGTTTTTAGTTCATTTGGTATGTATCCTGTGTGGTATATGTCGTTGCATATGTCTGTAATCAATTCAATGCCAAAATCTTCTAGTGCCTGTATCATCTCTATCTGTAAGCTGCCATTTCCTGCTGCTTTTCCCTTTTTCATAATTTTATATAACTTTTTCCACCTCAGATTTTAAGATTTTATAGCCTGATGTACATTTTATAACTGGTTTCTTGTCCCTTTGATCATGAAATAGTTTTGTGATATATTCGTGCCATCTATCTATAATATCTTAATTGTCTGTTAGCATTTTCCTTTTTTTGTTCCTCAATGCATCCACCTTCTGTGGCTTTTTTATTTGTATTAGTCATTCTCTTTATTTCTGTGTGCATTCCTCTTAAGTCTTGTTTGCTTTCCATAGTTTCTATTTCTATACATTTTTGGTTGAGTCAGTCTTCTTTTGCCTTTTTGCACATTTTGCATATTTCATTATCTATTTTATTGTATTGGGCAGTGTTCTTCGCTTGTCTACTTTCTTCCATTTTTTCTAAGATGGTGTAAGTTATACATTTTTGTTTTTTGTTTTTTCTCTTTGGGTAAGTTGTCGCAGGTTTCTTGTATGCTTTTCTTTATGCATTGCCATTTGGTTGTTACTTTTTCATCAGGATTTTCTCTTCTGTATTGCTCAATTCCTTCTTCTAGCAGCTTCTGGTATGTATTCTTTATTTGTATTGTATATGTATCTTTAACATATTTTTGACTCAAAGCAGTTATATCTAGTTGATTTGTTGATGAATTAGACTTTTGCTTGTTTCTCGTTAGTTTTATTTTCATTTTAATCATTACAGGATTGTGATCTGAATTAATATCTGCTTCTGGGTAGGTTTTGGCTTTCTATACGCTGTTATGGAACCTTTCTTGTATCATTATGTAATCTATTTGGTTCATCTTCTTATCTCCAGGGCTTTTCCATGTGTATAGTTTCCTTTCTCTTTGCTTAAAGTAGGTATTACATATTATCAGCCTGTTTTCTACACAGAATTGTATTAATCTTTCTCCCCTGTCATTTCTTTTTCCTAAACCATGATTTCCTATAATGGTCTTATATATATACCTTTCCTACTTTAGCGTTCATGTCACCCATTACAATCAAGATGTCTGAAGATTTCACTTGCTTCATAACTTTATTTAGGTCTTCATAGTATGCCTCTATTTGTTCATCTGTGTAGTCTTGAGTAGGTGCATATGTCTGTATTATTGCTATGTCGAATGGTTTTGCTTTCAACTTGAGTAGTATAATCCTATCGTGTATGTCCAGTGTGTACTTATATATTTTTGTGCCTCTCTTTTTATCAGTATTCCTACCCCTCTTTGATGTTCTGTTGTGTTTCCTGAGTATATAAATGTATATTTTTCGTCCTCTACGTACCCACATTCTTTCCATCTTGTCTCTGATATATCTAAAATAATATATTTATTCGTTCTCTAAGATATATATACATACACATATATATACGTAGGGAGGTCAAAAAGTAATGCACACCAATTTTTTTCTCGGAAACTATTCGGGCAAAATGTGTGAAATTTTCACAGATTGTAGCTGAACATCCCTTTACACTACCTATTTTTCAACATAATCCTCGTCCAAGCGTATTGCCTTACGCCAACGCGAAACTAGGTCATGAATGCCTCGTTTGTACCAAGTTTTGTCCTGCTCGCGTAGCCATTTTTTAACTGCACGGATCACATCCTCATCATTGTCAAAGTGTGTCCCTCGCAGGAATTTTTTGAGTGGTCCAAACAGATGGAAATCTGAGGAAGCCAGATCAGGGCTGTAAGGAGGATGGGGCAGTACAGTCCAACCAAATTTGTTGATTGCTTCCCGTGTTACCAGACTTGTGTGAGGGCGTGCATTGTCATGTTGAAGCAACAAATCTGCAGATGGCTTATTAGGCCGAACTCTGTGGAACCGATTTTTGAGTTTTGTCAGTGTATTGATGTAAGCTGTCGAGTTGATTGTCTCACCTCTTGTCATTACATCAAGAAGAATCACACCATCAATGTCCCAGAAGACAGTGATCACCACCTTTCCGGCTGATGGAGATGTTTTGAATTTTTTTCTTTTGGTGACTGCGGATGATGCCATTCCATTGATTGCATTTTTGTTTCAGGCTCATAATAATGTGCCCACGTTTCGTCACCGGTAACAATTTTTGACAAAAACATTTCTCCTTCAACACCGAAACGCTCCAACAATTCAGAACAGAATGTTTTCCTTTGAACTCTGTGATCATTTGTTAGGCCCCGAGGAACCCATCGAGCACAAATCTTTGAATATCCGAGAGTTTTAAAAATTGCGATTGCACTTCCCTTGCTGACTGTAAGCTGCAATGCCAATTGCTGACTAGTGATACGCCTATCCTTACGAATAATGGCATCAGCCCGGTTTAACATGTCTGTGCTGGTAGCCGAGGCAACACGTCCAGAACGCGGTAAATCATGCAGCTCCACTCGTACACTTTCTGCAGCTTTAATTCTCTGAACCCAGCGACTAACTGTGCTCCTATCGACTGCAGAACATTTGTACACTGCACACAGTCGTTTATGAATGTTTGCCACAGTTTCTTTTTCCGCAACCAGAAATTCTATGACAATTCGCTGTTTGTAACGGACATTGTTGACAAGCTCCAATTTAACGGTTCATAGATTGCGTAATATTTATCAGAATGCTGTGCAATTTGGTGCACATAATTGGAACATGTCATATTCCAAGTGTGCAAAATTTCATATTCCTATCTTTATTATTAGCCGAGAAAAACATTGGTGTGCATTACTTTTTGACCTCCCTTCAGTATATATATATATAAATATATATATATATATATAGCTAAACAACACATGTAAGAATAGGGAGAGAGAGGGAGAGAGAGAGAAAGAGAGAGAGAGAGAAAAAGAGAGAGAGTGAGAGAGAGAGAGAGAAAGAGAGAGTGAGAAAAAGAGAGAGAGTGAGAGAAAAAGAGAGAGAGTGAGAACTAGAGAGAGTGAGAAAGAAAGAGAGAGAGTGAAGAAGTGAGAGAGAAACAGAGAGGGCGAGTGAAAAAGAGGAATAGAGAAAGAGATAGAGAGAGAGTGATCGAGAAACAGAGAGAGTGAGAGAGAAAGAGAGAGAGTGAGAGAGACAGGGAGAGTGAGACAGAAAGAGAGATAGTGAGAAAGAGAGAGAGTGAGAGAGAAAGAGAGAGAGAACGTGAGAGAAAAAGAGAGATAGTGAGAGAGAAAGAGAGAGTGAGAGAGAGAAAGGGAGAAAGAGAGTGAGAGGGAGAGAAAGAGAGATACAGTGAGAGAGAGAGTGAGAGAGAGTGAGAAAGAGACAGAGAGTGAGAGAGAAAGAGAGAGAGAGTGAGGAAGAAAGAGATAGAAAAAGAGAGAGAGTGAGAGAAAAAGAGAGAGAGTGAGAACTAGAGAGAGTGATAAAGAAAGAGAGAGAGAGAGTGAAGAAGGGAGAGAGAAAGAGAGAGAGAGTGAAAAAGAGAGATAGAGAAAGAGAGAGAGTGATAGAGAAACGGAGAGAATGAGAGAGAAAGAAAGAGAGAAAGAGAGAGAGTGAGTGAGAGTGAAAGAGAGAGTGAGACAGAAAGAGAGATAGTGAGAAAGAGAGAGAGTGAGAGAGAAAGAGAGAGAGAAAGTGAGAGAAAGAGAGAGAAAAAGAGAGAGAGAAAGAGCGAGAGTGAAAGAGAGAGAGAGTGAGAGAGAAATAGAGAGAGTGAGAGAGAAAGAGAGAGAGTTACAGAGAAAGAGAGAGAGAGTGAGAAACAGAAGATACAAACGAGATGCAGTGTAGAATACCAGAGCATGAGAGAATATTGATTTAGAGGATGAAGATAAACTAATGCCAAAGTCTGTACCTGGCAGCTTCTTCACTGTCCACACTTTCAGCATCCCTTACTAAAGTTTCAACATGATTTGTAAATAATGTCTTGATTTTTGGCATTGCCCTCTGTTGTCGGCGACTTGTTTAGACTGTTCAGAATTGTTTTCTTCTGAATCATTTTGACTTATCTTCATTCTTCTATACGGACAGTAAAATTAGTAGTTCTCTTATCCGCACACGAAATCTGAAGGTATCTACGTCACGCTAGTGACAGTGTTCTCTGTCAGTGGTATCTTATAATGATGGAACACACGTCTACGTAACGTCTTTGATAAGCACTTTGTGTAAAACGTTAATTTGTTACGCGATTACTGCACCCTTTGCTGAAGAGACTATAGGGACATAAATGTTAGTGAATTTATTTTCGCTCTGAACGACATCATTGTTTTAAAACCCAGCCAGTCTGCCAAGCACCGCCAATATTACTCTGCAAGAAGTACAGCCTGAGTGGGCGTGATCATTTCTATAGTGAGGACCAATGTGGGAACTGACGACATATTTTTTTGTTTACAATTCATCACGCTTGAGATGTTCTTTACGTTTCTATTTCATCTTTTTCATTTACAAGATGACTATACTTCCATTACATAGTTTGACTCTCACATTGGTATGATCTTTTCTAGAACTTTGACGTACAAAGTGATTAAACTTTTGTCATTGCAATTCCTCTACTATTTGTACTTTTTAAATATTATGAAGAAATGCAATCAATTTGCGTGTATATATCATACAGCAAACATGATATTAACAAGTAATGCCTGCATCCACTTCGTCTGATATAAATGCTCAGATTGCCAAACAAGGGCACTATTACAATGCATCTAAAGTGTGGCCAAAGGTCTGTTTTGGTTTGGAGAGATTCCACGGCTGAGTAAAAGATATGAAATATCCTGATATTTAAATAGTGCATCTATTTATGAGTTATAATATAAAACAGGAAGTAATATCCTGATATTTAAATAGTGCATCTATTTATGAGTTATAATATAAAACAGGAAGTAATATCCTGATATTTAAATAGTGCATCTATTTATGAGTTATAATATAAAACAGGAAGTAATATCCTGATATTTAAATAGTGCATCTATTTATGAGTTATAATATAAAACAGGAAGTAATATCCTGATATTTAAATAGTGCATCTATTTATGAGTTACAATATAAAACAGGAAGTAATATCCTGATATTTAAATAGTGCATCTATTTATGAGTTATAATATAAAACAGGAAGTAATATCCTGATATTTAAATAGTGCATCTATTTATGAGTTATAATTTAAAACAGGAAGTAATCTAGTGCACATGTTATTTCTCATCGTTTAGGTACACACTATTTTCAATGCTCAACTGCAGCAGTAGTAAATGGTTAACCCTGTCAACAGTAGTAAATGGTTAACCCTGTCAACAGTAGTAAATGGTTAACCCTGTCAACAGTGGTAAATGGTTTACCCTGTCAACAGTAGTAAATGGTTAACCCTGTCAACAGTGGTAAATGGTTAACCCTGTCAACAGTGGACAGCTCTAAAGATAAAAAGATGTGGGTTTTATCCTCGAGCTACCAACATCTAGGATCTTTTTCTTTCATTCATCCCCTGTGGAGCATCATCATCATGTGCCATACTGGTTGGCGCAGGTGATATGTCCGGCGATAATTCTCTGTCTACAGTGCATCGTATAAATTACATTTGTTGACTGTTTACCGTGCCACAAAACTACGTTATCTAGTACGTTCCCTTTTTTGTCGCCCGCGATCTTTCTTTCCCTGTATTTTTCCAGCTCTAGCCGAGCATTCCAATGTTCCTTTTCCAATGATGTCCCTGAAAAATGTCGATTGTTTGTTTCTGACGTTCTTTTAAGGATTTCTCTTAATATGTTCATCGTTAATCATTTCCTCATTGATCTTTTGTTTTGTCCAGGAAACTCGAAACATTCTTCTGTGAAATTCCTTAATTGTGGTTTCTAATCATCTTTTCATTGTTTGTCTACGGTCATCGTCACTCTCTCTTCTCAGTCCTACTGAACCTGTTACACAAAATGTGGACCATAAATCTTCAAGAAACGATACATTCCAAGTTAGTCTGTTGGTGCCATTATTGTCTTCCCCATCTTCTTATTGACAGAACAAAATCAAACGACAGAACACAAGCAAAACTTATACATAGCCTTGATTGAACAGGAAAAAGCATTCGACAGAGTAAACAGAGAACAGCTGTGGGAGATACTAACAACATACGGAGTAAGCCAACATCTGACCAACTTTATTAAAAGTCTCTACGTCAACATCAGCTGCATGGTCAGAACAGCAGCAGGCTACAATGACCACTTCGAAGTTAGAACAGGTGTAAGACAGGGGAGCGTACTATCCCCCCTACTGTTTATTACATACATGGACCATATATGCAAGCTAGCCAACCACATCAGAGACAGAAGAGATCAACGAGCTTTTATTTGCAGACGATCAGGCACTAATACATGAAACAATAGAAGACCTACAAGAACACTTAAACAAACTCAATAGCTCAGGCACAAAATACAACATGAAAATCAATCAAAACAAAAGTCATGAATGTCGCCAAAAATAAACAGGACATCAAAATAACTATAGAAGGGCAGATAACTAGAACAAATAGAGGAATTCAAATACCTATGAAGTCTAATGACAAACGATAATTCCCAAACAGCAGAGATAGAATCAAGATGCAACAAAGCTTCTCAAATCATCGGACAGTTATCACCACTATTGTCCAACAAGGAAATAACTCTGGAGGAAAAACGAGCAATGTACAATACAATCTTCATCCCAACGTTGTGCTACCAATGCCAGGCCTGGACCCTAGATGCAATAACAATAAGAAAAATAACCTCTACAGAGATGAAATGTGTTAGACGAATGACAGGAAACAGTCTGAGAGACAAGATCAGAAATTAAGAACTGACAAACAAGCTAGGAATAGCCGCCGTCATATATAAGTAAACAACAGATAAAATGGTATGGCCACGTGACAAGGCAGAAAGAACAAAACACAACACAACGAGCCTTCAACAAACGTTGTGAGAACACCAGACCCAAGGGTCGGCCACGAAAAAAGATGGGTCGATGGAAGCACTAGGAAACATAACAGCAGCAGAGGCGAACAGAAGAGCAAAAGACAGCAAACTATATCTCCCCTCGACGCTGAAAGGCAGATGAGGAAGGAAAGAAGAAGAAGATGACCTTCTTATTCTCTGCTCTCAGCTTTCTTCTATAAGTATACTTCGGTCTTCCCCCTTATCTACTCTCAGGGAATTTTTAAAAAGGGCCTGTCGTGTTATGAATGGCTCTTCCAGTGCGTGTGCCATCTAGCGCCCTTATCTTTGTAGCATCTCTTTGTGCACTGGTATTTGTCTGGAACTTTCCCCATAGTTGTTAGTACTAAGTTAGTAATTGTGTTCTGCCAGTTCACATTTGTTAATCTGCACAAGCATCAAAGTTCACCTAACATTGAATGGGTAGGTCTTCCGTTATATTTTTTCTGGGAAAGAGACATGCTCTGGCGTCGTACTGACCACAGCACCCACAAATGTACCATAATAACACATGACATAATCACTCAATTCGCAATTTTCCACATTCTATGAGTGACATGGTTTGTTTTTTTACTTTGTATTTGTATCATTAAGATGCGATATACATTCATATATATATATATATGGTCTCTGGCCTCTTGACAGGCGGGTGGTAGTAAGCAATCATTACAAGTCAGTAGTTTGTTAAAGTATTAGTACCTTATGCTTGTGTCTTTACCCGAATATCTACAAACTGTTGAGAACAACGTAGATTACACTGGCTTGGCCGTATACACCCAATGAAAGATAACCGCATACCAAAAGATATACTTTATGGACAACCAGCAGATGGCAAAAGAACAAGTAGGCGTCCAAAAATATGATTTATTGTCGTGAGTAAATGTGACATGCAGCCTTGGAAAGAAACAGCAGCAGACCGCAATCTTTGGGATCACACTCTAAGGCTCCAACTCAAGCAAGAAGCAGACAGATCCATAGAGGAGAGTTCGGTGAAAGAAAGGAAAAAAAAATAATATTTCCCAGAGCGCTGCAAAATATTAGTCAACTAAGACTGACGAAGACAACTACACGACACACGCATAGACACACACGCATACACACACACACACACAAAAACACACACACACACACACACACATGGTGCAGCAGGTAGAGAGCCCATAATTCTGGGATCTTGAACAGATCATTTCCGTGACATTATAAATATTTTCTGTACACAAATAGAAAAAAAAAAGATGCGCTCATTCTTTATCGAAGTACAGTTAGGTAATTGTCACGACAATGGTGTTTGACAGAGATACAATGTCACAGGCAGGCACAATTGACAGAGACAAATAAATAGACAGAAAGATGTGAGAGCAAAGGTCACACAAAAATATATTCAGGCGAACATACAGACCGATAGAAAGGATCACATGATGGCTCATAGACCGTTAATGGATAGTCGGACTAGCAGTAGACAAACGATCAAACAGAAAACAGAAATACTGATGCTTTTCTTATAATTAATGTGAGCTCAGAAATATATGATAAAGATGTCATGCATTTGTGCATTGGCATACTCGAGGGAGTTAATGAAAGCCAACAGTAGAGATCAACAACACATATATTTTTATAAGGTACTATCAACCGTTGCGTATTAATTGGAGAGCTGGAAAACAACAAAAGACGTAGAAACAAAGTTGAACGCATTTGAAAATAAATGTGTAAGGAAAATACTTGGTATAGTGTGAAACGAATTAAAAACAAACGAGGAAATTAGAGAAATCGCCAGTCAAGCACTAGTATCATCAGTATTCAAGAAATGACGGTGGCCATTGGTTGGACGTGTGATGAGAAGAGATAATAACCTAATAACAAAGCAAGCCCTCGTGTGGGAAACAACAGGTAGGCGGAAAATAGGCCGACCCAGAGAGACACAGAGAAGAACATTGATGAGAGAGGCAAGAGCAGAAGGAATCGGGTCCATCAACTAGATTGAGATGCTTGCACAGAGCAGTTGAGACAGCTAGAATGAACATTTAGAAAAAATATATAGTATCTGGGTCTATGCCTTATGGGCCGGCCACGGCTCGGAAGATCAATTAATAGATACTCGAGGGATTGAGAGCTGGGGGCGGGAAGGGCAGTCGTTCTCTTGTGTAAACAAGTACAATGAAAAGAGGAGAAAACATTTAACTAATCAAAAACGAAAATAGATGAAGAGACTGACTCAACTGACGCACGTAGAGTCATTTAAATAGAAGCACTTTTGAGAAATGTTGTACCCCTATCTTCTTCTTCTTCTGCGATCATGGCTCAATCAGAGTAGGATTCCGGACTTTCTTATGAAGGCAGCTGTCTGTTTAAGTGATTTGGTTGCCCTGTATGAACCCCTAACAAATATCATTATTGATTTTTATGAACATCAAAGGTTATAGCACCAACAGACATCTATAAAAGCCTGGTTTCTTTCTAAATGACCAATCATTAAATACAATTTTTTTTATAAGAACATAAAGCTACAATCAATGACTGAACGCGACGGGTGTGTTTCATTCAAGCCTTCAGCTATCGAGTTATGACGTGGACAAATATGTTTCTTTGTAAAATTAATGGCATGTACAATAGAGTACATTTGCTCATCGTTACATACACATAATGGGAAGCAGTAATGTCATCATTATCAAGTACCATGCCTTATTGCGTTGAGTATCAGTTCGCGCAAGAGCTTTCAGTGCATTGTTGTTTATCAATTAAATTGTTAGCTTCCTATCACGCCATTCTCTCAAATGTCTACTATTTAATCTCTTTTTTTTCCTTTAATTGTCTGGTCAAAATTAATGATTGTATTCTACAGACACTAGCAATCAGTTTTCCGTTTTAAAAATAAATTATTTGAAGCAGTCATATGTTAGTGTATATCCGTGCTAGCCATGGCTCATATCTTGGTTGGTGACTGTGATGGTCATGGCTCATATCTTGGTGGGTGACTGTGCTGGCCTTGGTTCATATCTTAGTGTATATCCGTGCTAGCCATCGCTCATATCTTGGTGGGTGACTGTGCTGGCCATGGTTTATATCTTAGTGTATATCCGTGCTATAGTCCGTTCAGATTCGTTTGCCGAGATGTTATGATTTATAATTCAAAAAGTTCTTGATGATTTCACATGATTTTTGGCATACGGTGTTAAAATGTCCATGTCACGAGAACATATGTGTTACTCGATGTCTAACTATAACGGTTTTCTTAAAGCGGCGAATTCCTTTGATCTTTGCCCATGTAACTATTATTTTGACCCTAATCAAAATGTTCTACAGTAATCTAGTGCAACTATGACCCATAGGCGTGTCCATAAAATTTTACTTGGTGGCAAGTATACAAATTTTAAATTATATATAGAACTTTTGTTCGTAGAGTCAATTTGATATAGTTCTATGCTCTTGGTGTGAGTTTCCCAAATGTTGTCGCTGCCTTTCAAATACGTACATTTATTTCCTCATCTAAGGAAAGTGTGGCTGTAATAGTGGATCCAAGATAGCTGAACTTCTGTACTGACTCAAGCAGGCTTCCATTCAAAGTAATGGTTGTTGGTTTGCTTATAACATATTTTTGATTGCTTGGGTGGTCTTGAACAATAAACTGTTTAACAAATCAACTAGGAAATTTTGCAAATCAAACTATTTATCTGTAGACTTAATCAGAGTAATGATCATTCAGAATCAGACGAGTCAAATAGGTCGATTACTGCTTTCGGCTGAACAAACAACAAACCATCCTTTTTCCAATATTCCTCTTCTTGTCGTAACACATGATCCTCACATTTTACCCAGTAGTCTTTATTTATATTTGATAGAGCCTGATTTGTAAGTGTCTCAACATCGCATAATTTGAAAGTTTTATTTGTATATGCTACGTGTCCTTTAACTTTTGCCCAAACTAGTTCTATAGGATTTAAGTGTGCATGATATGGAGGTAGTCTCAAACATCTATGGCCATGTTCTTGAATTAACTTGTCTATTTTAAATATCTTTGTACGTTGTGTCTGTTTTACAAGGCTAAGCAATTCGGGTTTCAAGTAGCTGTCGTTAACTTGTATGTGTTCTTTTATGAGCCACGTTTTGATTGCATATTTTGTACTTGATGATGTTGGGATTCTATCTTCTACGTTAACTACGTTATGGTATGAAGCATTGTCCATTATCAGACAAGAAGGTCGATCTAATATTGGAAGGATACTTTTCTCGATCCAGTCTTTAAATATGTGCCCATTCATTTCGGAGTGGTAGTCTCTATTGTCTATGGATTTTGAAATGAAAACGAGATGAGCATTCTGCAACAACCCATTATGTCTGCTACCTGCATGTGCAACTATCAAACGTTGCCCTTTACTGCTTGGTACTGATCTTTTAATACTTCCATCTGCTAACTGCCATTCCTTTTCATTTGTATGATGAGCGTTGATCCAAGTTTCATCTAAATAAACAATATCATAATCATTTTCGCGCATTTCCTTCACTTCACGTAAATACTTGCTTCTAAGAGCTACTAGATGTGGCTTCTCACAAATAATGTTTTTTCCACCAGCATACTTTCTAAAGGTGAAGCCTGCACTTCTTAATATTTTCCATAATGAAGTTTTTGATATTTCAATGTCGTTGTTAGTTTTCAGCCAAAGCTTCAACTTTCTAAGTGTCACTTCTTCGTTTATATCAAACATTCGACAGATTTATCTTTTTACTAGGTCCTTATCAAAACTGTCTAACGTTTCTTTCCTTCCTTGCTTTCTTGCATTTGTTGGCAATAAATATCCGCTTCCTTTAACTATTCGATCAAATGAACGTTTACACAAACCTAAAATATGCATTGTTCTCTTCTCAGGGTTTGATAAAGAACAATAAAGATGTCCCTTTTTACGCTCTCTGCAGAAGTATTGATAAATCTTTATAGCAATGTTATGCTCAGTAAAATATTTTGCCTTTATATTCATTCTCACATAGACTTGCAGAAAATAATATGGATAGTGCCGCCTCCTTTCTGTAAATATTGAGATTTGCCTCTGAATTATGACTCGAACTCGAGTCTACGGCCGTGATTTTGACGTCACATAATTTCCGGTTTCGGCTAAAATGTCATTTTGTGCTAAACGGGAAATTTCATATGTAACATTTCTTTATAAAAATTTATAGTGGAAACATAACTATTTTAGGACGGTGCGCATTCAGCCGTGAAAGTCATGCCTATATGTTAAAGAATCAGCTGTGAGATGTAAGCATCTACATAATCCCGCCGGTGTTTATAATATCGATTAACTTTTTTTAATATAGGTTAAATAAGGCATCTTTGAAACTGGATCACATTTCTTTGATAAAATAAATATTTTTATAGCGACATTAGTATTCTAAACCTAACTTCAAAAGATCAATGCAAATGAACAATAAGTTTTTGAAAAAAATAAATTAATGTCTAGGCAAACGAATCTGAACGGACTATAGCTATGACTCATATCTTGGTAGGGGACTGTGCTGGCTATGGTTCATATCTTAGTGTATATCTGTGCTAGCCATGGCTCATATCTTGGTGGGTGACTGTGCTGGCCATGGTTCATATCTTATTGTATATCCGTGCTAGCTATGACTCATATCTTGGTGGGTGACTGTGCTGGCTATGGTTCATATCTTAGTGTATATCCGTGCTAGCCAATGGCTCATATCTTGGTGGGTGACTGTGCTGGCCATGGTTCATATCTTAGTGTATATCCGTGCTAGCCATGGCTCATATCTTGGTGGGTGACTGTGCTGGCCATGGTTCATATCTTAGTGTATATCCGTTCTAGCCATGGCTCATATCTTGGTGGGTGACTGTGCTGCCCAGGGTTCATATCTTAGTGTATTTCCGTGCTAGCCATGGCTCATATTTTGGTGGGTGACTGTGCTGGAATCCTGCTCTGATTGAGTCCTGATCGCAGCGAGAGAGAGAGAGAGAGAGAGAGAGAGAGAGAGAGAGAGATTTGAAGCAGTGACACTGCCAAACAGTTTTCCATTTTGAAAAGCAATCTTAAGAAGTAGTAGACTTCCTTCTTTGGAGGTTAAATAATGATAAGAATTAAAGCGATAGACCAGCTTTGATGACCTTAGGGATATGTTAATATTGTAGGATATCAGTTGAATTGAGAAAAAAAAATTATTTGAACGAATTAAAAAATGTTAATGCATGTAGAAACACAAAAAGAAAAGGGCTACACAAAGTGCACAGACCTGATTATAAATGAGACAATGTTGAGTAAGTCACGTTCATTGGACATAAAAATGGGCTTTCCTTCAGTCCTATTCATCGTCCGCCATTACATGAATATAAAGTAGGCAAGCGCGTGTTGTATTGTTATGTCTTTCTGTCCAGCACATTATTTCAAGTTTTTTAACTCAGGCTGAAGGATGATAAGGGCAAGTGTGGGAAGAGGGGTTGATGGACGAAGATAGGCAAACGGACTGATATAGATAGATAGATAGATAGATAGATAGATAGATAGATAGATAGATAGATAGATAGATAGATAGATAGATAGATAGATAGATAGATAGATAGATAGATAGATAGATAGATAGATAGATAGATAGATAGATAGATAGATAGATAGATAGATAGATAGATAGATAGATAGATAGATAGATGGATGGATGGATGGATGGATGGATGGATGGATGGATGGATGGATGGATGGATGGATGGATGGATGGATGGATGGATGGATGGATGGATGGATGGATGGATGGATGGATGGATGGATGGACAGATAGATAGATAGAAAGACAGATAGATATAGAGAGAGAGAGAGTGCGAGAGAGTTAAAAGACTTACACAAGCCAGAGACAATAAAAACAGAAAGCCCCTTTAACATAACAAAAAAATGGAAGTCTAACTATCTAAAATCATATGACCCATTTAACAACTTAAACCAAAAACAAAGCGATGTAATTCAAGTAATATGTAGTTGTGGTTCCCACGGGAAAGACAAAAAAAACAAAAATACTTCGTGTCCTGCTTCCTCCTATATAGAACACATGATCATGCCACGCTCACAACAATTTCCTAGGTATAACAATGTTAAATGGGGTTCAAAGAACCGGACTAATTAATTTGATTTGTCAATGGCACGGGTTTGAGTTACCAAGCTTTTGTTATAGTTAATATGTGAGCTGTATAAATACTGATAAAGGAATCATGATTTTGTACATTGGTATATTCCAAGAGTGGAGAGTTGGGGCCGGGACGGTCGATTTTTCGTTCGTGTACCCCGGTACAATTGAAAGAGGGGAAATGGTTTTTAACAAATCAAAAATAGCGATAAACAAAAGCGGAAAAATAACGATAATCTATATCTTTCTGTATAAGTGTGAAGTATTGTATCCTCACTGCAGTACTTAAGGAGGCGGATGACTGATTTGATAACTTGTCTTGCTTCAAGCAGTTGAACGCGGGTTTGCTCCCAGAGGTAAATTTAAAAGTTTGACCAGAACACATCGCGGTGACAGCACTGGACAAGCAGCTTATTTTCTTTAGTCTTATAAGTCCCCCAGTAGACCCCGAAAATGAAATACAATTTGTACAGTAAGTATCTCTCTCTCTCTCTGCGATCAAGACTCAATCAGAGTAGGATTCCAGACTCACTCATGAAGTCAGCTATTTGTTTAAGCGAATCGATTGACCCATATAGTTTTTCTTCCAGGGAGGTGCGCGTGGACCACACTGCTCTTCTCAGGTCTGTGTTAGAGCTTGTTTTGTTGTGGTATATGCCCTCCGCATTCCAGTGTATTATTTTCAGCTGTTTCTTGAAGCCTTTCCGGTCAGTGGTAGTTTCTATCATAATTAGAGTCTGATAGATCCAGTCTGATTGATTACTTGTTAAAACGTTGCGCTGTGTTATGCGCCAGTGGCCCAGTGCATCCGATTTCAGCAAGCATTTTATTCAGGTTTGCTTTCCTTAGCCTTTGATTGTCCCCAATCTTCCTGCAAGGCAGCAGAATGTCTTTTCTGCAGGGGGATTCTTCCCTTAGATGGTCGGCCCTCCCAGGCTTACGAGCATCATCTGCCCAAGCTTGATGTAGTGTACAGTAAGTAAAGAAGGCTCAGTATAATCTAAAGAAAGCTGACGTGTTTTATCTTCATGTGCGTTGCTGAAAGTTATCCTATGTTTATGTCACTTTCTTGTCACTTTTTTGGGTAATTCTAATTCACAATTATTCCATTATGCGAAAATATTACATTGCAGTTAGTGCTATGTGGTTGAGCTAGTCTGCCATAGTTACAATTGCTTAATCTAAAGTATATATATATATATATATATATATATATATCATCATGTGCCATACCGTTTGGCGTAGTCGATCATGTCCATCCACAATCTTCCATCCACAGTGCATCGTATCAGTTCTGTTGTTGACTGTTTTCCATGCCATGACACCAAGTTATCCATTATTTTCTCTCTTTTCGTCCGCGATCTCTCCTTCCTTTTATTTTGCCAGTTGTAACCAAGTATTCCAACTTTCCTCTTCTCATGATGTGCTCTAAAAATAGTGTTTGTTTCTTTCTGATATTTTTAGGAGCTCATCTTTTGTGGTGGCCTGTTTGATAATTTCCTCATTGGTCGTTTTTGCTGTCCAGGGAACATTTAACCTTCTTCTGAGAAATTCCATCTCTGTGGCCTTTAATTGTCTTTTTATTTGTTTGTCTACTGTCCATAATTCGCATCCATAGGTTAGAATTGGTTCTATATAGCATCGGTAAACTCTCTTTCACCCTTGTATTGACATAGATTTGTTGCAAAATATATTTTTCATTTTCTGAAATGTTATTTTGGCCTGAGCTATTCTGATTTTTATTTCTGTGTTGCATCTTCCATCTGATGTTATTATTGTGCCCAAGTATTTGACGCGTTGCACTTGTTTTAGATTTGTCCTGTTTATTTGTATGCTGCATGAGGGTGATGATTGTTTCTTTGATGTGACAATTACTTTTGTTTTCTTACTATTCAGGATGTGACCTTTTTTGTTGCTTTCTTTAACTATTATGTCTATCTTTTCGTGTAGTTCATTCTCTGTCTCTGCTATTAAGACTGTGTCATCCGCATATCATAAATTATTTATGTTGTGACATAATTTAATTCCTTTTTTTGTCTAAAATTGATCTCATAATATGTTCGCTGTAAAGTGAAAACAAATCCGGCGACAGAGCACAGCCTTGTGTAAAGCACATATATAGGTTATTCTTTTCCTCTATAAATCTTTCTATCAATGTTTTTAAGATGTATATTGCATTATTAGTACCCTATCCTTCCACAAATTCGCATTGTTTCTCACTTATTTCTGGTGTTCGATTATTTCTTACACGTCGCATGATGATTCTTAGTAATATTTTAGTCATATGGCTCATGAGACTAATGGTGCGATGGTCTTCACAATCAATGGCGCCTGACTTCTTCGGTGTAGCTATAAAGATAGATTTTAGTAGATCTTCAGGTATGTGTCCAGTGTTACATATGTCATTGAGTAGTTTTGTTATGACTTGTACTCCCAGCTCTCCGAATGCATTTACCCCTTCGATTGTTATATTGTCAGAACTTGGAGCTTTGTCTCTCGTTTCATGTGTTGAATTGCCTCCTCCACTTCACTCTGCATTATTGGACGATGAGCCAGATCCTTTTAATGTTTATGTATTTTATTATATCATGCAAGGTATCAAAACGAATTTTCTGAAACATTTTGTTTTGAGTGGACACGTTATCAACATAGTTTTTGCAGCATTGTTCATGACAACCTTATGTAGCTATAGGGATGCTACATTCCCTCGGTAATTTCAGTTTTCACGGTCATCAAGTACCGCTTGCTGGCGTAGGTAATCAAGTCTCTTCACAACTTTCGATCTCGACAGTTATTTATCATTTCTGTTGTTGACCTTCTGCCAAGCCATTCTCTTAAGCTGTCTGGTATCTTTTCTCATTGATTCTCTCTATCTCTTCGTCCCTCGATTTTTTCATTTTTTACAATATATTCCAGCTGTTCCCTTCTCATTACGTGGCCAAGAAATGATGATTGTTTCATCATAATATTAGAAATTAGCTCTCTTTTTGCTTTGGTCTCTATCAGAACGTTTTCATTACTCTTCTTAGCTTCTCAATATTCTTCTGTAAAACCACATTTCTAGAGCCTACAGTTATTTTCTTGTCTGTTGTCCTATTGTCCATGATTCGCATCCATATGTTAAGACTGACTCTACATAACATTTAAGAACTCTTTTTCTTGTTTCAATTTCAGTTGTACGCCTTCATAATAAACATGTTAACATGTCCAATAAGTAACGAAATTTGTTTACTTTTTGAAAGCATGAAGATCTTTGTTTACTTATAATTCAAGGCTTGAATTAGACTGGATTAGCTGTAAAAGTATTTAGAATGTTCAATTTATTACTCTATATCAATATTAAATAATTGTACTATCGGTCCTATGTGAGTGGTCCTATGTGAGTGGTCCTATGTGAGAGGTCCTATGTGAGAGGTCCTATGTGAGAGGTCCTATGTGAGAGGTCCTATGTGAGAGGTCCTATGTGAGAGGTCCTATGTGAGAGGTCCTATGTGAATGGTCCTATGTGAGAGGTCCTATGTGAGTGGTCCTATGTGAATGGTCCTATGTGAGAGGTCCTATGTGAGTGGTCCTATGTGAATGGTCCTATGTGAGAGGTCCTATGTGAGAGGTCCTATGTGAGAGGTCCTATGTGAGAGGTCCTATGTGAGAGGTCCTATGTGAATGGTCCTATGTGAGAGGTCCTATGTGAGAGGTCCTATGTGAGTGGTCCTATGTGAGTGGTCCTATGTGAGAGGTCCTATGTGAGTGGTCCTATGTGAGAGGTCCTATGTGAGAGGTCCTATGTGAGTGGTCCTATGTGAGAGGTCCTATGTGAGTGGTCCTATGTGAGTGGTCCTATGTGAGTGGTCCTATGTGAGAGGTCCTATGTGAGTGGTCCTATGTGAGAGGTCCTATGTGAGTGGTCCTATGTGAATGGTCCTATGTGAGAGGTCCTATGTGAGTGGTCCTATGTGAGAGGTCCTATGTGAGTGGTCCTATGTGAATGGTCCTATGTGAGAGGTCCTATGTGAGTGGTCCTATGTGAGAGGTCCTATGTGAGAGGTCCTATGTGAGAGGTCCTATGTGAGAGGTCCTATGTGAGAGGTCCTATGTGAATGGTCCTATGTGAGAGGTCCTATGTGAGAGGTCCTATGTGAGTGGTCCTATGTGAGTGGTCCTATGTGAGAGGTCCTATGTGAGTGGTCCTATGTGAGAGGTCCTATGTGAGAGGTCCTATGTGAGTGGTCCTATGTGAGAGGTCCTATGTGAGTGGTCCTATGTGAGTGGTCCTATGTGAGTGGTCCTATGTGAGAGGTCCTATGTGAGTGGTCCTATGTGAGAGGTCCTATGTGAGTGGTCCTATGTGAATGGTCCTATGTGAGAGGTCCTATGTGAGTGGTCCTATGTGAGAGGTCCTATGTGAGAGGTCCTATGTGAGTGGTCCTATGTGAGAGGTCCTATGTGAGAGGTCCTATGTGAGAGGTCCTATGTGAGTGAGAAAAAGGCTGACTTGTAACCAAGTATTCCAACCTCTCTCTTCTCTTTATGTGCCCGAAAAACGTTGATTGTTTCTTTCTGATGTTGTTTATGAACCCTCTTTTTGTATTGGCCTCTTCGAGAATTTTCTAGTTGGTCTTTTTAGCGGCACAGGGAACTCTCAACATTCTTCTGAGAAATTCCATCTTTGTGGCATCTAATATCGCTCTTTCATTTGTTTGTCTATTGTCCATGATGCCCCCTTTGAGTGATCATATTTGGCTTGGTATAGCACCGCTGAACTCTCTTTCTCACTTCTATTGACATAGACTTGTTGCAAAAAAAAACGTTTTTCATATTCTGATTTGTTTTTTGACCTGGCCTATTCTACTTTTTATTTGTATTGTGTATCTTCCGCCTGATCTGCCAAAGTTTTCTGACGTTCTGTATTTTTTTTAGATTAGTTCCGTTTATTTTTTATGTTGCATGGTGGCAATGATTGTTTCATATATATGACCATTACTTCTGTTTTCTTACTCATTTAGACTGAGACCTATCTTGTTGCTTTATTTCACTACTATGCATATCATTTCTTGTAGTTCATCCTCCGTTTCTGATATTAAGACTGTATCATCAGCATATCGTAAATTGTTTATGTTGCAAAGTGAGAAAAAATCCTTGCCTGACTCCCTGTTTATAATATATTGAAACTGTCATGTTTGGTTGCAAATTATTCAGTGTCATAGAGACTCCAAACATGAGAGATGGGTGTTGGGGGGGGGGGAGAAGCGGCTGGGGAGAGTGCAAGAGGTTAAGGAATAACAAGTTGGCCTTGATTCCACAGATGAACACCTCCAACGCCAATTCCACTATCGATATATCATTCTAAGAAGAAACAGGAACACCGAAACATTTGCTAAAAGAAGACACCTGTGCTACGGATATTTCAGTAATGTATCCATGAATTATTAATACAATTCGCCTTGAAAAGGTTTGGCCAACGGCGTTTTTGATATTTCTGACTAATCTAACAAACAATATTAACCTTTATGTTGATTCCAAACAATTCTTTTAGACCGTCTTTTATTTTGTTTACCTTTTCCCTCTATCTCTTCTTCCCTCAATTTTGTCCAGCTGTCACAATATATTACAATTGCTTTCTTCTCATTCGCTGACCGAAAATGATTATTGTTTCCCTTCTGATGTTGGAAATTTGTTTTATTTTTCTGTGATCTTTTAATCTTACATTTAACTAAACAGATTTAATATTTTGTCTCTTGAACTGCCTGTTCTTCAAAAAAATAATAAGATCTAGCTCACCTAAACACTACTTCTCAAATGGTAATATCGAAATCAATGTATAATTGTGAACCATCTGTTGGATCTTGGAGCACAAGATTACGATAATAGTGTTCTTGCAATATCAGGACACGATATTGACCTTCTCCATCATTAATGATTGCTCTCCAAATAGTCCGCGTTGAAAAGGGTTTGAAATAAGCATATATTGTGTTGTGTTACTGTTTACAATGAGCTATTTTGCGCATATCGACGCACAATAATGTAATGTGTTAGTTGGGCATTCTATTTCGATCACCATATTTGTTTAGCTAGACTGAGCCTACTTCCAACTCCTACGGGAAGGTGACGTAGGGTCTTGATCATATCTGGCTCACTGATCCTAACGCTCGAAGTCATCAACGAATCGCTGTCGATCCCCGTATTTTTTTTAGCCAGACTGAGCCTATTTCTAACTCCTGCGGGAAGGTGACGTAGGGTCTTGATCATATCTGGCTCACTGATCCTAACGCTCGAAGTCATCAACGAATCGCTGTCCGCTGTCGACTCATTCAATGCATTCGTTTGGCTGCCCTCGTCTGATCTCGGAATATCAATCTACGACCACATCACGGTTTACGATGTAAAGAGACTATTAACATGTTTGCTTCGTGCCATCTCATTACTTCAATGATTCCCGCTTTCCCTTCATCCTCCATATCATTCCTTGTATTCTCCAAACATTCTTCTACATTTAATTCTCTATTTATGCATTCACCTCAATCCCAAGAGCATCATAACAACTCTATTTTGGTTGTCTCCCCCATCGTGTTATTTCCCCGAGTTATCGTTACATCAATGAAGTCAGTTTATACAGTTTTATAATCATCTCAAATTTGTCTTCTTTTAAACTAATGGAAATTCTGAAACTCTATATTTAAGAATGTCTTTCTCTACAGCTGTTTGTTGAATGAATGTGTTAATTCTACAATACATTTATTATTCTTAGTATTACATGTGCTTATTCACTCACATTACCATCGTCCTCATAATCAAGTACCATGCCTGTTGGCGTAGTTGATCATGTCTCTCCACAACTTTCGATCTCGACAAATATTTATCAATTTTGTTGTTGACCTTCTACGAAGACATTCTCTTAAGCTGTCTGCTATCTTTTAACTTTGCTTCCCTCCACCTTTTCGTTTCTCAATGTTTCCAGTTGTTACAATATGTTCCGGATCTTCCCTTGTCATTACATGGCCAAAAAATGATGACTGTTTCTTCCTAATATTGGATATTAGCCTCTTCTTGCTTTGTCCTCTTTCAGAACGTTTACATTACTCTTTATAGCGCTGTCCATGGTATTCTCGACATTCTTCTGTAAAACCATATTTCTACAGCATCCAGTGATTGTCTTGTTTGTTGTCCTATAGTCCATGATTCACATCCATATGTTAAGACTGGCTCAACATAAACATTTAAGAACTATTTTTTTCTATTGTCTAAAATGGATTGCACGGTATCTTCCTCATTTTTTGGAAAACTACTTTTGCTGAGGCATTCAGCATCAAATCGCTGTTGTACATCTACTATCTGAGGTTAACATTGTTTCCAGTATTTGAATTCGCTTAATGTTTTAATATTGTTCCACTTGTCTTTTTGCTGTTCAGGCAGAGTCCATTATTTTGGCTTTCCTTCACTATGATGCCTAACATTTTTTGTAATTCATTTTTATTCTTAGCGATTAAGGCTGTATCATCAACATGACAGAGTATTTATATTATACTTCCAATTGTTGTTTCAGGCATGCCCTTTATGAATCTTAAAATTATCCCACTAAACAAATTAAATAAATCTGGGGGCAGTACATAACCTGTCTAACACCCTGTTTTATTTGCTGAAATATTCCTTATTGATTACCAGTTCCTATGGCCGCTGTTTGTTGCCAGCAGTTGTTCTTTATTATTCGTTGCTGTCTACGTTCATGTTCATGTCAGGTCGGGTAATTTTACCTGCTACTGTATGCAGTAAACAGTACAATCTAAGGCTGCCCTGCTGCCTTGCATGTAAGCTCGGGAGAGTAAAAGGCTAAGGGAGGGTACCCCGAAGTAAAACACTTGACATTTAAGTCAAAGGCTAGCGGAGCCAACCGTAAACAAACCGGCGGAAGGCAACAGAAAACAACCGTCGTAACTTCTTTGTATAATCATGAACATAGACAATAGGACAATGAACAAGAATATCACTAGTGTCTGTAGAAATGTGGTTTTACAGAAGAATGTTGAGAATACCATGGACACCTAAGAAGAGTAATGAAAATGTCATGAAAGAAGCAAAAGCAATAAGAGAGCTAATTTCCAATATTAGGAAGAAACAATCATCATTTTTGGCCATGTAATGAGAGGGCAAAAACTGGAATCTATTGTAACAACTGGGAAAATTGAGGGACCAAGAGATAGAGGGAAGCAAAGTGAAAAAAATAGCACACAGCTTAAGAGAATGGCTTGGCAGAATGACCAACTACTTCCTCGACTCTTTCCTTTCCTACTTTTACATTGAGTTCCTCTAGAACTAATGTGTTTTCATGTGTGTTGCATTTACGAAATGTCATATTAAGCTCCTGGAGCCGCGATAGCTCAGTGGTTAGTGAACTGGGCTACAAAAGACAAGGGGTAGGGTTCGATCCCAACCGACGGCTTCCGGGTTCACCCAGCCTTTAATGGGTACTGGATTTTTTTTCTGGGAAAGTGAAGCGGCACGGGCGTAATACCGACCACATTACCCCAAAAATCATGTGCCGAAGGTCTGTAAAATTTATGGTCACTAACACCATATTCCCTATACGCCACTTGACATGACGGGGGCACTTTACTTTACTATATTAAGCTCCTATAATTTATCAACTTTTACCTCTGGACTGCCCGCTGTTGGTGTATAAACATCTCACATTATCACGAAACTTATTTACATATATATTTTCTTTTCATACATTTTAATTAACTCTGTTAACGTTATCGAATTTAACGATTTGAAAGTTATATGTGAAAATGTTCTGTTTAATTTCATACTTTGAAACAAAGTTATATGTGAAAATGTTCTGTTTAATTTCATACTTTGAAACAGTGTTCATTTAATTTGATTATTTTCTTCTTTAACTTCTTCATCACCCGATAACCCCATACAGTTGGTATTATCTTCCCATCTCATTCTATGCCTAACTCTTCTTATCCTTCCTTTCACTTCTTTTGAAAATGATCTTTGTTGTGTGATACGTGGCCAAACCATTTCGTGTTGCCCCTCACTTTGACTATTTACACTCTAAAATTTGTATTCACATTTAGAGTCCGCGTTATGAAGAAGTTTGATACTTGATGACCTTTACATATCTTATTATTTCAAGCCATCTAAATTCTGGGAGCCGCGATAGCTCAGTGGTTAGTGAACTGGACTACCACGGACAAGGGGTAGGGTTCGATCCCAACCGACGGCTTCTGGGTTCACCCAGCCTTAAATGGGTACCGGATTTTTTTTCAGGGAAAGTAAACCAGCACGGGCGTAATACCGACCACATTACCCCAAAAATCATGCGCTGAAGGTCTGTAAAATATAGGGTCACTAACACAATATTTCCCTATACGCCACTTGGCGTGACGAGGGTACTTTACTTTTTACTTTTACATCTAAATTCTGCTCAAATCTGCAAATGTTAGAAATCGACCAAATGAATTCTGTAACTTCATTTCTGATAAAATAATTAGAAAATTGTACCAGGAAGGTGCTGACCGTGTTAAGTATCAAACTAGAACATTTTGGTATCCTAAACATTTGATATTATCTCGATGAAATTACTGAAGAAGCACAGGTTTTATGCTTTAATTTTTGAAATTACAGATTCTATGTATGTAATTGAAAAGTGCACATTTATACTTAGTGCATTCAGAAAGTAATGCACCACATCGGTTTTTTTCGATAACCGCTAATTAAATTAATTATTTTTCATCATTGCATTTGCACTACCAATGCTGACTGACAACTTTAAGGCCAATTGTTGAGTAGTGATGCGACTGTCATCGAGAATAATGTCATCAGAGCATTTCAACATCTCTGCATTGGTGGTTGTGACAGGCCGTCCACAGCGCGGCCGATTAAGAAGCTTGGTATCTTTCCTTCCAATTCTTTTATTCTCTGAACCCAGCTACTTACTGTGCTCCTGTCGACTGCAAATCTTCCATACACGTTACAAAGGCGCTTGTGAATATTCACAACAGTTTCATTCCCTGAAACGAGAAATTCTATCACAATTCGCTGCTTATAACGCAAATTGCTAACGTGCTCAATTTCAACGATTCAGCACAGTTTGGCCGATTGCAGTGTAATATGATGCGCATAATCGATACATGCCATATTTAATGTGTGCAAAATATCATGCTTCTATGTTTATTTTCAACTGACAAAACCAATGTGGTGCATTACCCTTTTGAACGCCCCTCGTATACCTATTGTTAGTATTACAAATTGTACATATGCATTACAAGTACACATTTCTAATTTTAACAGTACATAATTTAGGCAGACATGTTTTAACAGGCACAAATTTGACATTTCTTGTAAAGTGTACATATTATGAATGGATGCTCTCAAAACTTCAGATTTTAAAGATTTATTTTAAACATACTTTATACATATAATATTGAACATATTTTATGAATCCATTTTGTATACTATTGCACTTGGAATAGTTATAATCTTTGGCGTTTCTGCACAGGGTGCGGATGTTGAACTTTTAATTTCCGACAGACACGGCATTTGTATGCTGTTACTTTGTCTCTTCTCTTGATCGCTGCAGTAAGTGCATTCGGGATCTGATAATTTCGGTTCTCCGTTGTACTTTTTTGCGTTAAAATAAAAGTAATGATCTTCTTATTACATCTGCGCCGCTAAAGCATTGTTGTACACCGGCAACAGTCCCTTTTTGACAAATCAAGTGTTGTGAATGCGACCTTGCAACGTCTAGACTTGATCTGCGCTTTACGTCACATTGGTGCTGTTCATGGCCGTTGTTGGAATTCCTTAACGCAAATTATTTCCATGTTACCTATCAATGTAAACTACTTCGTCAGCCGCAGTTTTATCTCTTTACGGAATTTGCACAGTGTTTTGTTCGTCTTAGGCTGATTTTACTAGAGTAATCAGAAATCGAAAGGGAGCGAAATTGTGTGTACGATTTTTTGTGTGTGCTACGTCATCGTTATGGTTCATCGTACATCCCTTGACTCTTGACCGACCGTACACTAATCTTACGGTCTGTTGTTTGATGTGCGACGGGGATAATCTGAAGACTAACTGTGTGTCTATATGTTCGGAATTGGAGTCAACAACGATGGCCTAACATCATCAAGGGCTCTACATCTTTTTTAAAATGTGACGATCATCATTTTCAAGAGGACGTGAACTCCCGGTATATGGTGGATAGGCGGCGGGAACAATTGAAGGCTAAGCATGAAAAGTGTTCTTTGTTGCAGTTTCCTCATATTCCAAGTCCGGCTTGTTGCAGGAGCTCCTGAGTTAAGTGTTCTGTGCACACCGTGAGCTGTGTGCCTTATCCATTTTGATCATGTTTCGATATTCCAATTGCTTTCGATGAATGATGATATCGTATGACAGGGAACAGTTAGCTGTGTTCACTTTCTGCGCCGTTTCGCCGTATGCCTTTTGGCGTGTGCTGGGACTGGTATGATGGGGACTACAGTTACCTTTCTTTATTTGGGGGATGAGATTCGGATGATTACGCTGGCATGGGCAGTTGAGCAATTGTGGATTTTAATTCGTTGGCAGTGATACCGGGGCGTTCCATAACGAAATAACCAAATTATTTGTCTCTTCATATAATTACTTTTTGATCGCTACATAACTACTGAGAGCTACTAGGTCGTTAAGTAGTTAGTAAACTGGACTACTAATGACAATAGGTCGGGTTACAGCCTGATAGACGGCGTCTAGGTTCACCGAGCCTTGAATGGTTAACATATATTTATGAGAAAGTAGAGCGGCTAAAGTCATACTGACCACGTCACTAATATAATTTGACTTTTGTCAATGATTAATATGGGCATTTAACTCAACATTCTCAGTATGCGTTAAGTTGTTGACGAAATCCCTTTTTCCCTTTTATATATCTATTAAAAAATCTTAGCAGACTTAAACAAAAATGGAACAACATATAAAAGTAAATTATTGCTAACATTTGTAAGATAAAGGCCGATGCATAGTGACGTAGCTGACATGAATAATGATTACGGCTGACGTACAGTGGCAGAGCTGAGCTGAATAAAGATTAAGGCCGACGTACAGTGACATCGCTGAGATGAATAAAGTTTAAGGCCGACATACTGTGACATAGCTAAAATGAATACAAATTAAGACCGACGTACAGTGACATAGCTGTGATGAATAAAGATTAAGGCCGACGTACAGTGACATAGCTGAGATGAATAAAGTTTAAGGCCGACATACAGTGACATAGCTGAGATGAATAAAGATTAAGGCCGGCATACTGTGACAAAGCTAAAATGAATACAGATTAAGACCGACGTACAGTGACATAGCTGTGATGAATAAAGATTAAGACCGACGTACAGTGACATAGCTGAGATGAATAAAGATTAAGGCCGGCATACTGTGACAAAGCTAAAATGAATACAGATTAAGACCGACGTACAGTGACATAGCTGTGATGAATAAAGATTAAGACCGACGTACAGTGACATAGCTGTGATGAATAAAGATTAAGACCGACGTACAGTGACATAGCTGAGATGAATAAAGATTAAGACCGACGTAAAGGTTCACGATAAGTTATAGTGAACATACAATTGTATAAATTAGTTCCAAGGCACACATGCATAGTGCGTCCACAATTATATAGAAACTATTAAAGGTAGGATGCATCCTTGTCTTACTCCTCTCCAACTATTTTACGAAGCCCAATTAGTTTCCGGTGTGGCTGTCTTATGGTAGCTTGTTATTTTTCATTGGTCCGTGACATTGAGTATTTTTTTGCATATTTAATTAAGTCTGGAGGCACTGAATTTTGCATGAAAATCACCCTTGTCTTATTTTCAGACAGGTGGCCGTGTACTCAGATATCCCCCAACATCATCACTGAGTGCCATCTCCGCATCGAACTTTGGCTACCATGGAGTGCCATTCCTCTGTCTCTTGTTTTTATGGTGCAAAATGTCACAGGTTAACTTGTCCATCTTTTGATGTTCCTCGTACATGTTAGTGTTGGTCTGCCTCTGCCTCTTTAACCTTAAATTTTCCCTTCCAATTTTACTTTTATTAGGTTGTTGTGTCTATTAACATGCCCCAACAATGTAATTTGTTTGAATTGTATTTAGTAGTTCTCTTTTCATTTTTAATTGTTTTAAAACGTCATTGTTTGTTTTCTTTTCTTTCTATCCAATTCTTCCTACTCTTGTAAAAATCCACATTTCAAAGGCTTCAATTTTATGTTCTCTTTTCTTGTCTAATGTCCATGTTTCAGCACTATATAGGAATATTGAGAAGATGTAACATTTTGGTATTCTTAGTTTTAGTCATGGTGTTATTTGTGTTGATGTTAGTATATTTTTCATGGCATTAAAATTATTTTTTCCATACCTATTCTTTAGTTTATTTCCGTTATAAATTGTCCATCACTGGTTATAATATGTCCCAGGTAGTTGTAGCTTTGAAATTTCTACATATACATTCCTTCAACTGTAATATTTATTTGTACATCTTGAGAATTTTCTTTGTTTATGATCATAGTTTTAGTCTTTTTGATATTCACATCTTGTGACATATTTTGCTTGTCATATTTATAACATTACGTAATTGTTGTAGATCTTTAGGATTTTCTGCTAGTAGTTCAGTATTATCAGCATATCTTAGGTTAATGATTATCGACCGCCTTTTTCTTGGTATGCCTCTGATGCCTCTTCCAGGAACCGTGCCTTGCATTATAGTTCTTCCCAACCCGCTGTGTCTTCTGACGTGGCCATAGTATTTTAGTTTCCTCTGTAGAATGGTGTTTATAGCCGAGTTCGTAGCCATATACTCAGATGTCCCTCGCTGGGTGGTCTAGAGCAAAGATATAATTTTCTGGACAAGAAGCTCGCTGGTTCGATTCCCACCACAGTCAGTAGTACAAATTATTTAAAAGTCTAAACAAATCGAATCTAATTTCTTCGTGGCTTTACAGCTTTGTTTTCTTCCCTGCTCTCGGTAGATTGAGATCCGATGTCTAGCCTCTTGCATAACGGCGTGCCTGACGAGCACGTTAAAGAACCCACATAAAAAGATTAGGCGAAAAATACTAATTACTTCTGAAATAAAGAATATCTGCCTGCATGGTGAGGGACACCTGAGTATTTTCTGCTTGTATGGTCGAAGACATCTGAGTATGTGGCTTCCTGTATGGTGAGGCACAACTGAGTGTTTGGCTGACTGTATGACAGGGAACACCCGAGTATAGGCATGCTTGTATGGCGGAGGACACCCGAGAATATGGCTGCCTGTATGGTGGGGGACATCCGAGAATATGGCTGCCTGTATGGTGGAGGACATCCGAGAATATGGCTGCCTGTATGGTGGAGGACATCCGAGAATATGGCTGCCTGTATGGTGGAGGACACCCGAGAATATGGCTGCCTGTATGGTGGAGGACACCCGAGAATATGGCTGCCTGTATGGTGGGGGTGTCCCCAATCTTCCTGCAAGGCAGCAGATTGTCTTTTCTTTTGGGGGATTCTGCCCTTAGATGGTCGGCCCTCCCAGGTTAACGAGCACCACCTGCCCGAGTCACTAGAGGTGACTAACACAGACATGCACACACAAAGATGTGAGATGTGACTAACACAGACATGAACACACAGAGATATGAGATGTGACTAACACAGACATGCACACACAAAGATGTGAGATGTGACTAACACAGACATAAACACACAGAGATATGAGATGTGACTAACACAGACATGCACACACAAAGATGTGAGATGTGAATAACACAGACATGCACACAGCGAAACGAGGCATGACTAACATTGACACACATCAAGATATATGACACATGACTAACATAAACATGCACATAAAGATATGAGATATGACTAACATAGATATGCACACACAAAGATATGAGATGGGACTAACATAGCCATGCATACACAAAGATATGGAATATGACTAACATAAACATGCACACAAATATATGAGATATGTTTTCACAGATAATAATTTGCGTCAAAACAGGCTGGCTAACAGAAACTAGGATCGCCGTGTTCCTGGTGTGGTAGCTCTTACTGATAGAGAAGACCTAGTATTGCAGTACCTGTAGGCTGGATTAGTAGTTTCCCAACATAGTCTTAAACCAGACTAACTCTGAGCAAAAGTACACCCTGTCCTGGTGGCATTAAGTCAACAACAACGTAGAAACGTTCTTTTAGTTTTGGTATTGGAAGCATTCTAGGAGGTCCGCGCTGAACATTTTATACCATTGTCTCGAAGTATCAGCGGCATTAAATAATAAATATATCAGTTTATTTATTAGCTTCGCTACAGCGGTGACTGAGGCCTGCCCTGTGGACTTAGCTCTGCAGCCAACCAGTCTTTAGGACACCAATGTAAGGAGTTGTTAATGCACAAAGAGACAGGTCCTAACCATCCCTCCCCTACACTCTACCCTACCTTACCCCCTAACCCTGCCTTCCCCTACCAGACTTTACCCGCTAACCCTCCCTTCCCCTACCGTACTTTACCCCCTAAGCCTCACTCCCCATTTCGTACCATACCCTTTAACCCTCCCTTCAATCTACACTAACCTGATAGGATACCTCGTTCCTGCCTCTATTTTACCCATTAACCAACCCTCCCCCTTACCCTACCTTAGCAACCAACCCACCCTCCCCCTTCTCTAACCTACCTTACCCCCTAACCCTCCCTCCCCTACTCTATATTAACCCCTAACCCTCCATCCTCTACCCTACAATACCCCTTATCCCTTCCTCCCCCTTCCCTACACTACCCCCTATCCCTCCATCCTCTACCCCACCTTACCCGCTAACCCCACTCCTCCTACACTGCCTTTCCACCCAAACCTCCCTCCCTCTACTCTACCTACCTTACCCCTTAATCCTCCCTCTCCCTACCCCACCTTACCCCCTTACCATACTCCCCATACCCTACCTTACCCCTAACGTTCCCTCCACCCTGCTCGACCTAACGCTCCCTCCCCAAAAACTTTCATACCTTTCCCCCTCAACCTCCCTCCCCCTACTCTTCCCTACCTTACCCTCTAACCATCCCTCTTCTACTCTACCCTACCTTACTCCCAAAGCCTCCCTCCCCCTACCCTACCATACCACCTAACCCTGAATTCACCCTATACTACCTAACACCCTAACCTTCCCTCCCCCAACACTATCCAAACTTAACCCATCACCCTCCCTCCCCTTACTCTATCCTAGCTTACCTTCTAACACTCCTTCTCCCTTCTTTACCCTAACTTACCCCGAACCCTCCTCCCCGACTCCACCCTACCATACCCCCTATCCCTCACTCCCCCTATTCTACCTTACACCTAACTCTCTCTCCCCTTAATCTACCATACCTTAACCCTAACAATCCCTCTCCCTATCCTACCTTACCCCCTAACCCTCCCTCCTCCTGCCCTACTTTATCCCCTAAACCTCCATTCCGGTATTCTACCCTACCTTACCCCCTAACCCTCCCTCCCCTGCTCTATCCTACCTTACCTCCTAACACTCCCTCCCCCTACTCTACCATACCTTACCCTCTATCCCTCCATTCTGCTACTCTATCTCTTCCTTACCCCCTAACCCTCGCTCACCCTATCCTACCTTACCTCCTGCCCTAGCTCCCCTATCCTAACTTACCCACTAACCATCTCTCCGACTACCCTACTGTACCCCTAACTCTCGCTCCCCCTACCCTATCTTACCCCTAACCATCCCACCCCCTACCCTTCCTTACCCCCTAAAGTTCCCTCCTCTTACCCTACTTGACCCCTATCCCTTCCACCT
This sequence comes from Megaustenia siamemsis, assembly GCA_032433765.1. Classification (NCBI taxonomy): domain Eukaryota; kingdom Metazoa; phylum Mollusca; class Gastropoda; order Stylommatophora; family Ariophantidae; genus Megaustenia; species Megaustenia siamemsis. The sequence goes on from JAVIAB010000073.1 coordinate 97,397,458, forward strand.
CCTACACCACCTTACCCCTAACCCTCCCTCCTCCAGCCCAACTTTATCCCCTAATCCTCCTTCCCCCAACCCTACCTCACCCCCTAACCCTCCCTTCCCTACCCTACCTAGCCCCCTAACCATCCCTTCCCCTACCCTACTTTACACTCTAAACCTTCTTCCACCTACTCTACCCTACTTTACCCCCTAACTCTCACTCCCCCTATCCTACCTTATCCCCAATTCTTCTTCCCCCAACCCTACATCACCCCCTAACCCTCCCTTCCCTACCCTACCTTACCCCATAACCCTCCCTCCCCCCTAAACTACATTACTCCCTAACAATCCCTCCCCCTACCCTACCTTACCCCCTAAACTACATGCGATTTATGTCACAATGAGTGCTGTTCAATGGCCGACGTTGGGATTTTTGACTTAAGTTATTTACATGCTGAAACGCATTGATGGATTGCTCCGTCAAGTCGATTGAAGATTTTCCTCTTTGGCAATTTGCACCGTGTTTAGTTCATTGTACGCTAACCGCAGGGTCTGTTATTTGATGTGTGACGGGGGTAATTCGACGACTGCCTGTGTGTTTCTATGTTCGGTTGGTGTCAAGAACGATGTCCTAACATCATCAAGCGCTATAAATTTTTAGTTCTCAATATGACGATCATCATTTTCGGGAGGAAGTGAACTTCCATGGTATATGGTGGATAGGCGTCAGGAACCATTGAAGGCTATGTCTGAAGGGTGTTCCTTGTTGCAGGTTCCTCATATTCCAAGTCCGGCTTCTTGCAGAAGCTACTGAGTTAAGTGCTTTGTGCACACCGTGAGCTGTGTGTCTCATCTTTTTTGATCATGTTTCGATATTCCAATTGCTTTCGATGAATGATGATATCGTATGACAAGGAACAGTTGGTTGTGTTCACTTTCTGCGCGGTTTCGCCTTATATCTTTTGGCGTGTGCTGAGACTGGTATGATGGGGACTACAGTTACCTTTCTTTATTTGGGGGATGAGATTCGGATGATTACGCTGGTATGGGCTGTTTAGCAATTATGGATTTTAATTCGTTGGCAGTGATACCGGGGCGTTCCATAACCAAATAACCAAATTATTTGTCTCTTCATATATTCACTTTTTGATCGCTACATAACTACTGAGAGCTACTAGGTCGTTAAGTAGTTAGTAAACTAGACTACTAATGGCAATAGGTCGGGTACAGCCTGATAGACGGCGTCTAGGTTCACCGAGCCTTGAATGGTTAACATATATTATGAGAAAGTAGAGCGGCTAAAGTCATACTGACCACGTCACTAATTTAATTTGACTTTTGTCAATGATTAATATGGGCATTTAACTCAACATTCTCAGTATGCCTTAAGTTGTTGACGAAATCCCTTTTTCCCTTTTATATGTCTATTTAAAAAATCTTAGCAGACTTAAAGAAAACTGTAACAATATATAAATGTAAATTATTGCTAACATTTGTCAGATAAAGGCCGATGCATAGTGACGTCGCTGACATGAATAAAGATTACGGCTGACGTACAGTGGCAGAGCTGAGCTGAATAAAAATTAAGGCCGACGTACAGTGACATAGCTGAGATGAATAAAGATTAAGGCCGACGTACAGTGACATCGCTGAGATGAATAAAGATTAAGGCCGACATACTTTGACATAGCTAAAATGAATACAAATTAAGGCCGACATACAGTGACCTAGCCAACATGAATAAAGATTAAGGCCAACGTACAGTGACATAGCTGTGATGAATAAAGATTAAAGCCGACGTACAGTGACATAGCTGAGATGAATAAAGATTAAGGCCGACATACTGTGACATAGCTAAAATGAATACAAATTAAGGCCGACATACAGTGACCTAACCAACATGAATAAAGATTAAGGCCAACGTACAGTGACATAGCTGTGATGAATAAAGATTAAAGCCGACGTACAGTGACATAGCTGAGATGAATAAAGATTAAAGCCGACGTACAGTGACATAGCTGAGATGAATAAAAATTAAAGCCGACGTACAGTGACATAGCTGAGATGAATAAAAATTAAAGCCGACGTACAGTGACATAGCTGAGATGAATAAAGATTAAAGCCGACGTACAGTGGCATAGCTGAGATGAATAAAGATTAAAGCCGACGTACAGTGACATAGCTGAGATGAATAAAGATTAAGGCCGACATACTGTGACATAGCTGAGATGAATAAAGATTAAGACCGACGTAAAGGTTCACGATAAGTTATAGTGAACATACAATTGTATAAATTAGTTCCAAGGCACACATGCATAGTGCGTCCACAATTATATAGAAACTATTAAAGGTAGGATGCATCCTTGTCTTACTCCTGCATATTTAATGAAGTCTGGAGGCACTGAATTTTGCATGAAAATCACCTTTGTCTTATTTTCAGACAGGTGGCCGTGTACTCAGATATCCCCCAGCATCATCACTAAGGGCCGTCTTCGCATCGTACTTTGCCTACCATGGAGTGTCATTCCACTCTGTCTCTTGTTTTTATGGTGCAAAATGTCACAGGTTAACTTGTCCATCTTTTGATGTTCCTCGTACATGTTAGTGTTGGTCTGCCTCTGCCTCTTTAACCTTGTATTTTCCCTTCCAATTTTACTTTTATTAGGTTGTTGTGTCATTTAACATGCCCCAACAATTTAATTTCGTTTGAATTGTACTTAGTAGTTCTCTTTTCATTTTTAATTGTTTTAAAACGTCATCGTTTGTTTTCTTTTCTTTCTATCCAATTCTTCCTACTCTTTTAAAAATCCACATTTCAAAGGCTTCAATTTTATGTTCTCTTTTCTTGTCTAATGTCCATGTTTCAGCACTATATAGGAATATTGAGAAGATGTAACATTTTGGTATTCTTAGTTTTAGTCGTGGTGTTATTTGTGTTGATGTTAGTATATTTTTCATGGCATTAAAATTATTTTTTCCATACCTATTCTTTAGTTTATTTCCGTTATAAATTGTCCATCACTGGTTATAATATGCCCCAGGTAGTTGTAGCTCTGAACTTTCTACATATACATTCCTTCAACTGTAATATTTATTTGTACATCTTGAGAATTTTCTTTGTTTATGATCATAGTTTTAGTCTTTTTGATATTCATATCTTGTCCATATATTGTTTTTGTCATATTTATAACATTAAGTAATTGTTGTAAGGCATGGATGGCAGCAGAGACCCTGGATAAAATTAAAGAAAGAAAGAAAGAACAAGAAAGCAGGCTTAAATAAAAGCAAAATAAGAAGTAATAAAGCCAAGACACAGGAAGCTTACACAGAGATGAACAAAGAAGTGAGAAGATGTATTGAAAGGGATACAAGGAAATATATAGATGAACTAGCTAAAGAGGCACAAGAAGCAGCAAATAAAGGGAATATGAAAGAACTGTACAGCACAAAGAAATTAGGTGGAAAATACAAACAGATCAACGTCTTTATCAAAGATAAGAAAGAAAATCTGCTTAGTAATATAATGGAACAAATAGAGAGTTGGAAAGAGCACTTTGAAGAACTTTTGAACAGACCCAGCTCAAATAATCCTCCAGATATACTACCAGCAGAAGAAGAGTTACACGTTAACTGTGGAAAACCAAGCAAAGAAGAAATAATGAAATCCATCAAACTATAAAAAAAATGGTAAAGCCACAGGACCAGATGAAATTCCTTCGGAGCCATCAAAGCAAATATTAACACCTCTACCAAGATGTTACATAATCTATTAGATAAGATTTGGGAGAGGGAAGAAATACCGAAAGACTGGAGAGAAAGCTATATGATCAAACTACCAAATCAAGGAAGTTTACAGGAGTGCACAAATTATAGGGGAATTATGCTACTATCATTGACAGGAAAATATTAGGCAGAATCATTATGGAGAGACTGAAGGAGGCTATAGAGAAACACTTGAGAGATGAACAAGCAGGTTTTAGGAAGAACAGATCATGTGCTGATCAAATAACTACTCTACGTATAATAGTTGAGCAAAGTTTAGAACTGAAATCCCCACTTTATTTTGGAGTCATAGATTACGAAAAGGCATTTGATAGTTTAGACAGAAGAATGCTTTGGAGGTTGCTGAGTCATTACGGAATCCCAATAAAGTTTATTAACCTGATAAAAATAATGTATGAAGGAACACAATGTAGTGGGGTGCGTGAAGGACAGCTTACAGAAGCATTTGAAATAAGAACAGGAGTAAGGCAAGGATGCCTTCTGTCCCAATTTCTCTTTCTACTGACCATAGATTGGATTATGAAAATAACTCAAAACAACAGAAATGGGATCCAGTGGTCACTGACCAAACAACTTGATGATTTAGACTTTGCTGATGACATAGCTCACCTATCACACAGCCATCAACAGATGCAGGATAAAATGAGTATATCGATGAGAGATCACAAAAGCTAGGACTAAAGATTAATAGAGATAAGACCAACATGATGAGAATTAATGCAGTTGGCAATAACCAAATAAAACTAGGAGAAATACCTCTACTAGACGTACAATCTTACATATATCTGGGCAGTAATATAGATAAAGAGGGGGAACAGAAAATGATACCAAAATAAGGATATCAAAAACAAGAGGAGCTTTCATTGCACTGGGAAACATATGGAAATCCAAAGAAATAAGGTTAAATACAAAAATAAAAATTTTCAAATCCAATGTTAAGTCGGTCCTATTATATGGCTGTGAAACATGGAGAATAACAAAATTGATAATCACGAAGGTACAGACTTTCATTAATGGATGCTTACGCAAAATAAAAGGATGAAAATGGCAGGACAAAGTTACTAACATAGAATTATGGAAATGTACCATTCAAATACGAGTGGATAAAGAGATACAGCAAAGACGATGGCGATGGATAGGACACATACTACGGAAGCCAACTGAGAGTATTACACAACAGGCCCTTTTTTGGAATCCCCAGGGGAAAAGACAAAGAGGAAGACCAAGGAATTCTAGGAGAAGACAGATCGAAGCAGAGATGAAGGTGATGGGGAAGAGATGGAATGATCTTAAAAGAATTGCAAAAAACTGAACGACTTGGAAAGTGTTTGTTGAAGACCTATGCTCCACTGGGAGCTAAAAGGTAGAAGAAGGTAATTGTTGCAGATCTTAAGATTTTCTGCTAGTAGTACAGTATCATCGGCATATCTTTGGTTAATGATTATTGACCGCCTTTATCTTGGGATGCGTCTGATGCCTCTTCCAGGAACCGTGCCTTGCATTATAGTTCTTCCCAACCCGCTGTGTCTTCTGACGTGGCCATAGTATTTTAGTTTCCTCTGTAGAATGGTGTTTATAGCCGAGTTCGTAACCATATACTCAGATGTCCCTCGCTGGGTGGTCTAGCGGCAGGATATCGACTTTTGGACAAGAAGCTCGCTGGTTCGATTCCCACCACAGTTAGTAGTACAAATTATTTAAAGTCTAAAAAAAATCGAATCTAATTTCTTCGTGGCTTTACAGCTTTGTTTTCTTCCCGGCTCTCGGTAGATTGAGATCCGATGTCTAGCCTCTTGCATAACGGCGTGCCTGACGAGCACGTTAAAGAACCAACATAAAAAGATAGGGCGAAAAATGGTAGAGTATTTCTGAAACAAAGAATATCTGTCTGCGTGGTGAGGGACACCTGAGTATTTTCTGCTTGTATGGTCGAAGACATCTGAGTATGTGGCTTCCTGTATGGTGAGGCACAACTGAGTGTTTGGCTGACTGTATGACAGGGAACACCCGAGTATAGGCATGCTTGTATGGCGGAGGACACCCGAGAATATGGCTGCTTGTATGGCGGAGGACACCCGAGAATATGGCTGCCTGTATGGTGGGGGTGTCCCCAATCTTCCTGCAAGGCAGCAGATTGTCTTTTCTGTTGGGGGATTCTGCCCTTAGATGGTCGGCCCACCCAGGTTAACGAGCACCACCTGCCCGAGTCACTAGAGGTGACTAACACAGACATGCACACACAAAGATGTGAGATGTGACTAACACAGACATGCACACACAAAGATGTGAGATGTGAATAGCACACATGCACACAGCGATACGAGGCATGACTAATACTGACACACATCAAGATATATGACACATGACTAACATAGACATGCACATAAAGATATGAGATATGACTAACATAGATATGCACACACAAAAATATGAGACCAGACTAACTCTGAGCAAAAGTGACCCTGTCCTGGTGGCATTAAGTCAACAACAACGTAAAAACGGTCTTTTAGTTTTGGTATTGGAAGCATTCTAGGAGGTCCGCGCTGAACATTTTATACCATTGTCTCGAAGTATCAGCGGCATTAAATAATAAATATATTAGTTTATTTATTAGCTTCGCTACAGCGGTGACTGAGGCCTGCCCTGTGGACTTAGCTCTGCAGCCAACCAGTCTTTAGGACACCAATGTAAGGAGTTGTTATTGCACAAAGAGACAGGTCCTAACCATCCCTCCACTACACACCTTACCCCCTAACTCTCTCTTCCCCTACCAGACTTTACCTCCTAACCCTCCCTTCCATCTACCCTAACCTGATAGGATACCTCGTTCCTGCCTACTCTATCTACCCATCAACCAACCCTCCCCCTTACCCTACCTTAGCAACCAACACGCCCTCCCCTTCTCTAACCTACCTTACCCCTAACCCTCCATCCTCTACCCTACAATACCCTCTAACCCTTCTTCCCCTACCATACACTACCCCCTAACCATACATCCTCTACCCCACCTTACTCGCTAACCCCACTCCCCCTACACTACCTTACCCATTAATCCTCCCTCTCCCTACCCCACCTTACCCCCTAACCTTACTCCTCATACCCTATCTTACCCCCTAACCCTACTTCCCATACCCTACCATACCCCTAACGCTCTCTCCACCCTGCTCGACCTAACCCCATATCCCTCCCTCTCCAAACACTATCAAACCTTGCCCCCTCAACCTCCTAACCCCTACTCTTCCCTACCTTACCCATTAACCATTCCACCCCCTACCCTACCTTACCCATTAACCATTCCACCCCTACCCTACCTTACCCCTAAACCCTCCCTCCTCCTACCCCACTTTACCACCCAACCCTTCTTTCCCCTACTCTACCCTACCTCACTCCCTAACCCTCCCTTCCCCTACCCTACCTTACCCCCTAACTCTCCCTCTTCCTAACCTACCTTACCCCCTAACCCTCCCTCCTCCTACCCCACTTTACCACCCAACCCTTCTTTCCCCTACTCTACCCTACCTCACTCCCTAACCCTCCCTAACCCTCCCTTCCCCTACCCTACCTTACCCCCTAACCCTCCCTCCTCCTACCCCACTTTACCCCCCAACCCTTCTTCCTCGTACTCTACCCTACCTCACCCTCAACCCTCGCTCCCCCTATCCTACCTTACCCCATAACCCTCTATCCCCCCAACCCTACCTCACCCCCTAACCCTCCCTTCCCCTACCCTACTTTACCACCTAACCCTCCCTCCCCTATCCTACCTTACTCACTAACAATCCCTCCCCCTACCGTACCTTACCCTCTAACCTACCTGCGATTTACGTCACAGTGAGGGCTGTTCAATGGCCGACGTTGGGATTTTTGACGCAAGTTATTTACATGCTGAAATGCATTAATGGATTGGGAATGTGCACCGTGTTTCGTTCATTGTACGCTAACCGTAGGGTCTGTTATTTGATGTGTGACGGGATATTTCGACGACTACCTGTGTGTTTCTATGTTCGGTAGGTGTCAAGAACTATGTCCTAACATCATCAAGCGCTATACATTTTTAGTTCTCAATATGACGATCATCATTTTCGGGAGGACGTGAACTTCCATGGTATATGGTGGACAGGCAACAGGAACCATTGAAGGCTATGTCTGAAGGGTGTTCCTTGTTGCAGTTTATTCCAAGTCCGGCTTGTTGCAGGAGCTACTGAGTTAAGTGCTCTGTGCACACTGTGAGCTGTGTGTTTCATCCGTTTTTTTTTCATTTATCGATGTCCCAATTATTTACGATTACGGATGATATCGTATGACATGGAACAGTTGACTGTGTTCACTTTTTGTGCGGTTTCGCCTTATGTCTTTTGTCGCGTGCTGAGACTGCTACGATGTGGTCTACAGTTACCTTTCTTTGTTTGGGAGATGAGTTAGTAATTCGGATGATTCCACTGGCACGGGCGGTTGAGCAATTATGAATTTTGATTCGTTTGCAGTGATACCGAGGCCTTCCATAACCAACAACCAATATTAAAGGTCTTAATAGAACGCAAAAAGGCAATAACAAATAAGTGTAAACAGGTCCAACTACGTCGTAAACAGAGCTAAAATTGTTATCATCATCATCAGGTATCGCGCCTACTGGCAGAGGTGATCATGTCTCTCCACAACTTTCGATCTCGACAGTTATTTATCATGATTGTTGTTGATCTTCTGCCAAGCCATTCTCTTAAGCTGTTTGGTATCTTTTCTCTTTGCTTCCCTCCCTTGAGGGGATCTATCTCTTGGCCCCTCTATTTTCCCAGTTGTTACAATATACTCCAGTTGTTCTCTTCTTATTACGTGGCCAAAAATGATGATTGTTTCTTCCTAATATTGGAAATTAGCTCTATTTTTGCTTTGGCCTCTTTCAGAACATTTTCATTACTCTTCTTAGGTGTCCATGGTATTCTCAACATTCTTCTGTAAAACCACATTTCTGCCGACTCCAGTGAAAATAGTTAAACTACTAGTATTCAGTCAATGGCCATAGTTACTATATAACGTTAACTATCCCTATATGTTTGAAACAGACAGATTCTGGTTTTCAATAAATAATTACCCGGCGCTGTTTTGTCGAGCTGCTTCTTTCATTTGTAATCTTGTTTATATAGAAATGGCAGTCCTGGCGACATAACGAACGAGATCATTTTATGTTGGGTGACCTAGTCTATTTTCTCTGCGTCTATTATCTTGCAACTGCGACAGAATTTTTTTATACCGAAATCTTAGCATTTATATTTCTTTTAACATTTGTTTTCAATGCTACGATCATCTTCAAATATTTCTTGTTGTCACTAATGGTGAATTTACCCAGGGCTGAAGAAATAATTTTATCTCAGTTTTCGTCTACAGACAGACCGCTTCCATCTGAAGCTCCCAATACAATATCTGCTTGTGATTGCGATTACTGCCCTTTCTTCTAAAGTGTCCCAGCCTGCATAATCGTCGACTCCTGGATTGGTTATTGGTTATGGAAGGCCTCGGTATCACTGCAAACGAATCAAAATTCATAATTGCTCAACCGCCAGTGCCAGTGGAATCATCCGAATTACTAACTCATCTCCCAAACAAAGAACGGTAACTGTAGTCCCCATCGTAGCAGTCTCAGCACACGCCAAAAGACATAAGGCTAAACCGCGCAGAAAGTGAACACAGTCAACTGTTCCTTGTCATACGATATCATCCTTCATTGAAAGCAATTGGAATATCGAAACATGATCAAAACGGATGAGACACACAGCTCGCGGTGTGCACAGAACACTTAACTCAGTAGCTCCTGCAACAAGCCGGACTTGGAATATGAGGAAACTGCAACAAGGAACACCCTTCAGACATAGCCTTCAATGGTTCCTGCCGCCTATCCACCCTATACCATGGAAGTTCACGTCCTCCCGAAAATGATGATCGTCATATTGAGAACTAAAGATGTATAGCGCTTGATGATGTTAGGACATCGTTCTTGACACCAACCGAACATATAAACACACAGGTAGTCGTCGAATTATCCCCGTCACACATCATATAACAGACCCTGCAGTAAGCGTACAACGAACGAAACACGTGCAAATTCCCAAAGAGGAAAATCTTCTGTCGACTTGACGCAGCAATCCATTAATGCGTTTCAGCATGTTAATAACTTGCGTCAAAAATCCCACCGTCGGCCTTTGAACAGCACTCACTGTGACGTAAATCGCATGTAGGTTCAGGGGTAAGGTACGGTAGGGGGGAGGGATTGTAAGGGAGTAAGGTAGGGTAGGGGGAGGGAGGGTTAGGGGGTAAGGTAGAGTAGGGGAAGGGAGGGTTAGGGGGTGAGGTAGGGTTGGGATGGAGGATTAGGGATAAGGTAGGGTATGGGGAGGGAGGGTAAAGGAGTAAGGTAGGGTAGAGTATGGGGAGGGAGGGTTAAGGGGTAAGGTAAGATAGAGTAGGGGGAGGGAGGGATAAGGGGTAAGGTAAGATAGAGTAGGCGGAGGGAGGGTTAGGGGGTAAGGTAGGGTAGAGTAGGGGAAGGGAGGGTTAAATGCCACCTGTTATTAGAATACATGAATTAAAAGTTCAAGTGCATGTTATGTGAACATCGTTAAAATACCCTTATTTTCCTCAATGAAGTTTGTTGTTAGAAAAGCTTACTTTAACTTTTAAATGAAAACTATTGTTGACATAATTGATTGTATATTATTATAAATCTAGTTCATTGTATCTTGCAAGAGTCCCACATTGTTGGAGTAATTTTGTTATTCTTATGAGTGTCTTGTACTACTAATAAACTTTAGTAAACTTTAGTTAGTCACATGTAAACATTTCTTGTTGTCTTGAAATTGTTTAGGTAATCTACTCTACTTTAGACGCAAATAAGGTAGTTTATATTACCGTTATAATGTAAGAGATTTTCAACAGCGCAAATTGATTCAACATTACTTACCTCCCATATAAATTCAGCACATAGCCACGAGTCATCACGCTCTTAGTACAAGACTTGGCTAAAATTACATGATCGTATAGTCCATCATTTATCTCTATATCTCTATTATTTACTGCAAACACCATTCCACTCTCCATCCTTTTAGTAAAATCCGCCATAGATATCCTTAGGTTCAAGCAAACGGTTACCCTGCATCTCTGGTGTATGTCCTTCCATTTGCGTTTCTCTTATCTATCATCTTTGTATGTAGTATCCAATGGACTCGTTAATGCAGTTTTTTATATTTAAATCCGTTTCGGATGAAGTTACTTTTAGGTTTCCGTGCTGGCTTTTCCTACTGTATTATATACACACACATTATCATAAATCCTCTGTTCTGGCCCTGAAACATAAACACATCTACACATCGATGTTACTTCTTATTTACGCAAGCAAGTGTATGTGCCCATAATGGTTTTTTTTTTGCGAGTGTGTTCAAATGGCTTTATTGCTTCTATATGTCATTCTAGTTTGTTTTGTAAGACGATTCGATGTAGGAAATCAATATCAATGCTTATATATTTTCTACAATGAATTGCTGTTTCAGCTTCCACATTCGTCTCAACAAGTCGCCTGCGTGCTGTGATGTTTCAGATAATCGTGTGTTTGCATTATGTCCAGTGGGACATAGAGTAAAACATCATACGTACTTACATAGATTGCACCTTCACAATTCTGCGAATACACTCTCATATGCCTCATGCCATCTCTGACTTCTTAGTATCTAATCCGAAATGTAGTCATCTGTGGAAATAAAAAAAAATAAATATAGATCTTCAGTATCCACAATCATTTAAGCAGCAGCATTCTGTCAATAAATGACAAAAGCCAAGAAAACGCTGCATCATTCTCAAACACAGTTAAGTCTGTTTCCGTTAGGAAAAGCCACGTAACAAAAAGTGAGAGAGAATTGTTAAATTAATATTTACAAAATATTAAAATATATTTATATCTATACGTGTTATACGTGTACCAATTTTCTAACATCACAGCTGCATCTGACAGGTTCCAGGATATCCAACGACTAGAAGTAATAAACGTGCATCTACGTCATCAGAAAAGTATATAAGGTAATTCTTAAATCATTACTGACTAAGTACACAGAGGAAGAGTCTGTAATATAGAACTGCCAAATGTCATTCAGCAGAGTCCAGGAGAAAAACGATATAGGAGAATGGCATTTAGAATATACAACAACAAAAAATAACTCCCATACATAGGCCAGTACGGGGAGAGGTACAGGAGAATAAAAATATAAATGCTGAGATCAGGAAGTTCTTCTTTTTGTCAAGGATGGATTTGGAACAAGTAAAGTCACCACGACGCTGATGCCCTTTAAGATGCCTCAGGCCAAAAGGGTCACTGATTGCCTCGCCCTGGTCAGTGATAAATCAGCCACGAACATAAAGAAAAGAAATAGAAAAAAAAGCACCAAGAAAATCTAGAAATACCCATGCCAATATTCGAACGACTTGATCGATCTTCCGTACTGTAAACAATAATGGCTGAAGCCAAATAAATATTTTCAATAAAATGCAGAACATAAACGCCACTAATGTTATGTTTACAAATTAAATGGACTCTGTTTTACTGTTTAAATTGATTAACCACTTAATTCATAAACAATGCAACATAATTGTGTACATTATACATAACATTATTTGCGACACAACTAAATTGTATATTCAAGCAACTTAAAAATATATTAGAAATCAATTATTTTTATGAAACGACTCTATTTTAGTATTTGCAAAGAAATTCATGTGGACACTTGAATACATTCTTGCAATATTTATTATACAATATATTAATAGACCAAAGTGTATCACTTGAACATTCCCTGTCATAAAAAAATAAAGTATATGTAAATATTTCCTTAAATAGTTTTTTTCTCAAAATGTCCTCACTCCCGGATAGACATCCTTTGTAACATTCCATCGTAATCTTCTCACTTTCAACATTAGATATACAAATAGCATATATTTAGATGTGAGAAGACGTAATTTCATTAAGAAAACTTCATGTGCATTCTTTTGTCACATAATTTGAATGTAAGAATTCAGTTCATTGCATATACGCGTGCATTCTCCCAAGTTTCAAGTTGGCTATTTTTAAAGGATATATTGAGGATTATTCATCACTCTCTGCACATCTTAACGCTTTCTTCTCTTCCATTTTACAGAGCAGTCTCATCTACAAAGAAAAACAACTTTATGTAAAACATCTTTATTTTGTTTTGTTTACTTTCAGAATAAATTAAATAGAATGGTACCATCATGCAGTTTTACACTTGCAGTTTTAGTTATATTTCGATTGCCGCCCTAATAGAATACGAGTGTTTACTGTAGTTTTAAAGTGCTATATCTATTCATTTGATACTTTTTAAAATATTCTCCCTGTAACTTTCTCAATAAAGTAAAGACCATTGTAAGAAGAACTGCAGTGGACATTCGAAGGATCTCTCACAAAATCGAATCCGAACAATGACTATGACAATACCGAAACGATTGTACTGACAATTAAAAAGAAATGCGAGATTCACTTTCCTTCTATCAGCTTGTAAAATGTTGTCTTACTAGACATTAACTAATTCTTAACTCACATGGCAGTGGGTTGTTTTCTGTTAGAGTTCACTTCCTTAACTTTGCGCTCCAGTAAACTCCTATGGTAATGCCGTTTACTGCACGCAACAGGTGCAAACATTTCCTGAAATTTATTGTTAAAGAACAAGGAAAAAAGATCAATGGATCCATCAGAAATGGGGTCTGCAGAAAAATGTTGAGAATATCATGTACAGCTAAAAGGAGTAATCAAGAGTTAAAGTGAAGGAAAGCAGTGCATAGAGAGAACTTGTGAAGCTAACTAGATTAAAAAAAAAAAAAACTTCGTTGGTTACATCACGAGAAGAGAAACAGTTTAAAATGTAACAATGGACAAATTAAAAAAAAACAACAACAATATATTATGCAGCTCAACATGCCAAGAAGGAACGGCATCAGCTAAAGAACACGTAAGGAAGGAAATTACTGGCGACAGACCCATGTCGAAGGACATAGTCACATTCGTCCTTGAGCTAGACAAACAATGACTATAATGACTAAAACTATTGATTTGTCGAGCATGAATATTATTTGATATTCATGCGTGCTAAGTGACATCGAGAAGAGGTGTGTTGTAATCAGCATGGCATTAAATACAAGCAATTCACTATTCAAACATCGTGAAAGCATTTGTATTTGAATTCCCAAATCACTCATAACAATCTTAGAAAACATGTTATACACCACTAACAACAATTTAATATACAATCTTTCAAAGTAAAATAAACTATACAGATCTTTATTTAATAAGTTGCTACTATCTTATTTTTTGTTAGATAGCCATTTTGGCATTGACGAATAGTGCTCGCCGCTTGTTGAAAATGTGCTCAGTTCGAATCCTCAGCGGAGTGATCGGTTTCTGTTTCTCAGTGTTCTCTTATCCCTGGTTATATGAGTTTGTACTTGTAATACTGTCTGTAACTAACCTCAGAGCGTACGTTGCGTGATCAATCATAGTACACACACACATACACACACACACATACACACAATTCTATCTATTAAAAAAATAAAAAGAGAACGCTTTTATGCTTCTGTCTAGCAACTATCCGGAAACTAAATCCATAACATCGTTGAAATGGTAAACATTTCTCAGCAGACTCGATGGTCCACATGAACTAAACATTAGATGTACAGACCTTTGGAACCCTCCGTTTGGCGTGATTATAACTGGAGTGCCAAATAACATTTGCCGAAGACATTGATTATGATCCTGTAGTCTTCTTCTACAATGTTCAAGTCTTGTGATCATGCAACCTTGACTCTTTATGCTGTTTCATGATGGAGGGGGTAAGGACAACATCACGACACATGATGAGATGGCCACATGGTCAGTAGTCGTATATGCGAGTGTGTCCTGACTTGTCTCTTAAACCTGCGCCTTCTATATAACATTCCTTCTTTAGCAGGCTGGATCAAAATGTATTTTTTTAATGTGTTTTTTTCGGAGGTGATTGCTTGCTTGTTTACGTTCGTCCGATGACTAAAGTGTTCTAGAGTATTCCTAGACTGTAGAATTCCTCTACGTCAACCGCCCTTACAAGGACATAGTGGATGTTATGCGTTGTGTTGTGGTTTGCTGTATATATTTGCGCCTTTCGTCCCAACGCATCCGACTTCAGTACGACATTTTTGAGTACCGGGTTGTCTTCCCTCTTCGGTCCCTGCTCGCTTGGCCAGACTAGACAGGTTAGTCTGTTACTAGAGGCAACGCAGAGAGGTGGAGCAGGGTCTGGATGGTTTTGGTTCACCGATCCTGGCGCAAGCCATCAGCTGTGGGTCGCTGACAACTTCAAGCTCTGGTGCTGGGAGACGCGCCTTCGCCTCCAAGTGTTTGAAGAGGAACTTATGCATTTGTAGAATACCTAATTATTTGTAAATTTAAATGCATTTTCGCTTTGCCCACAAGTTTAATACAAGCTTCTCTAACACGACAGGTGATGTTGCGCAATGACGGAGAGGTAATACCTATCGACGCGCACCCTGTGAAACTTTGGATGGTAATTGTATATGTGGTGTGTGATTTGCTTAGAGTAATTAGCAATTTCCTTATAGTATATGTTTTTTTCACTTAAATTAAATTTGTATAGTTTCTGCTGCTTCGTCCTCCTAGATTTACTTCGTGTCAACAATTTAGTATTTTTAAAACATATTTTGGTAAATCAGCTACGTGTTTATAGGCTCTCTATAATTTGTTATGTGCTGTTTATAGCTTCGTTATTGTAATACATTATAAATCATACAACGATGAAGAATAAAACACACCATTAATTTTGAAATACTATAACATCTGTAAAAGTACTCTCTGAATTCCCTAACGGTGATTGACGAGCTACCATCAATAACTGTCAGGGAAATGGCCACAACTTTTGAAGATAAAATAAAGAGTTTTCTTATCCTCGCACATTTATCTGATAGGCATTTGTGGTCTCTTCTGTGAAAGAAACAAACGCAAGGGAAACATTACGAAAGTGGTGTGTAGATATCCTGTATATGAGTTATTTATTTACAAACAGTGGGAAAGAAATTAATTAATTTCTTAGCAGAGTTCAGTTATTGGATAGGTTACAAAATATAGACTTGTGGTCATGATTGAACCGAATAAGGGTAAACAAATAATGAGAAATAAGGAATGAGGGCATTTGGCGTGTTTGTAATGTTTCCACAAACATCAAGATAATAAACCGAATTCGATCAGGAATCCCCCATCAAAGGAGCAGTTCTTTCTCACACAGAAAGCATAGATAGCAGTTGAAAGGAGAGATGAAAATCCAGAAAATGAAACAAGAACCGTGTATGCAGTAGCTATTGAAAAGTAGGTGGATGTGAATCGGACTTTTTTCTGTATGGTTCCCAGACATGAGCATCGAACAAACACTTCGGTGGACGAATCGAGACACGAACAGTTGTGTATGTACTCAAGGTACACACTTCGTGGAACGAAAATGTAAACAGATATATTTTATTTGCTTAACAAATTCACTGGGGAAAGAAGTACTTACACATTTAAAACTAACAGATATGACACTATTCAGACAGATGATAAATGAAGCTCTTTAAATGTCTAGAGTGAGAGATTGATGACCAAGAAGAGAAATATATTCCTTACACAGGGATGAAAGTGTTATATACATATAGTTGAAAATACCACACTGCCAGAAACGTGCACCACGTGAGGAGATACAGTAGAAGAATAAATTAACGCAGAACTAGAACCTAATGTGGATTTATAGAAGAATAGGTAGAATTGGATGGAAAGAAAAGAAAATAAACGATGAAGTTTTAAAACAACTGAAATTAAAACGAGAACTACTTTTTACAATTAAGACAAGACAAATGCAATTTTTGAGGCATGTTAAAAGACACAACAGCCTACTAAAAGTAATGTTGGAAGGGAAAATACAAGGTAAAAGAGGCAGAGGCAGACCAAGACTAACATGGACGAGTAACATCAAAAGATGGAAATCTATGACAGCCTGCACCATCAAAGCAAGAAACAGAGTAGAATGGCGATCCATGGTAGCCAACCTTCGTTGCGGAGAAGGCACTCGATGATGATGATGAGAACCGTCAACCTCCACCTAACAAGGGACAGTCTCCACCTAGTAGTCCTTGTAAAAAGATAAAGTAAAGAGCCCCCGTCACGTCAAGTGGCGTATAGGGAATATGGTGTTAGTGAGCATAAATTTTACAGACCTTCAGCACATGATTTTTGGGGTAATGTGGTTGGTATTATGCCCGTGCCGCTCTTCTTTCCAGAAAAAATCCGGTACCCATTAAAGACTGGGTGAACCCGGACCGTCGGTTGGGATCAAACTCTACCTCTTGTTCTTTTTAGTCCAGTTCACTAACCACTGAGCTATCGCGGCTTAGTAGTCCTTGTGGACATGTCAAATGTTCGATAAGGATTATCAGTCAACTAGACTACACTAGTTAAACACATTAGAATGCTTTCGTATAACTTTAGATGGTCAGAAATTAATTAGCATATCATGACGGTAATTATAATGACATACATAATAAACTATCAAGATCAAATAACAGGGAGCCGCGATAGCTCAGTTGTTAGTGAACTGGACTACAAAGGACAAGGGGTAGGGTTCGATCCCAACCGACGGCTTCCGGGTTCATCCAGGCTTTAATTGAGTACAGGATTTTTTTTCTGGGAAAGTAAAGCGGCACGGGCGAAATACCGACCACATTACCCCAAAAGTGCCGAAGGTCTGTAAAATGTATGGTCACTAACACCATATTCCCTACACGCCACTTGGCGTGACGGGGGTACTTTACTTTTACTTTTTTTAAGATGAAATAACAGCACAATAAAATAACAGAATGAGCTGATTCGATAAAAGATATTAATAAGACTGTTGGAGTAAGTAAGTAAAATATGGATTATAGTATATCAGGAAAAAAAGAAGTAAGAGAGGATTACTAGAATTTTGGAATCAAGTAGTAAGATGTGAATACCAGAATGTAAGAATCGAGTAGTAAGAGATGGATACTAGAGTGTAGAAATCAAGTAATAATAGATGTTATTTTATGTCTTGTTATGCAAGCATCATCGTTACTGCACACCGGAATATTCAATAGGTGCTCCGATTTACCACTCGAAATATCGAATACCTTCAAGGAGAACCGTGACCCAGTGCACAAACTCTATACCACTGACTAGGATCCATCGGTATGGTAGATTTGTGTTGTAAACTTTGCC
The DNA here is from genome assembly GCA_032433765.1 of Megaustenia siamemsis. Taxonomy (NCBI): domain Eukaryota; kingdom Metazoa; phylum Mollusca; class Gastropoda; order Stylommatophora; family Ariophantidae; genus Megaustenia; species Megaustenia siamemsis. The sequence continues at coordinate 97,415,522 of JAVIAB010000073.1, forward strand.
CAAAATGAACACTTTGGTGGTTGCTGAAACGAGGGCTGGGCAGATATAGGAATGTCCCACCTGCAGCAAAGTCATTGCGTTCTAAAGTCTAAAGTCGACCAACTGTCTTCGTTCACATGAATGTACCTAAAGTCTTCTTTCACATGAATGTACTAACTGTTATCTATAAAAATTCAACAACTGTCTTAATTCACAAATACTATACGAACTATCTTCATCAACAAGAATTAACCAGCGGACTTCAGCCACAAGACTTACTCATTTTCTTCAAACACACGGATTTACTCAATATCTTCAAACACACGGGTTTATTCACTATCTTCAAACACACGGATTTACTCACTATCTTCAAACACACGGATTTACTCACTATCTTCAAACACACGGATTTACTCACTATCTTCAAACACACGGATTTACTCACTTTCTTCAAACACACGGATTTACTCATTTTCTTCAAACACACGGATTTACTCACTTTCTTCAAACACACGGATTTACTCAATATCTTCAAACACACGGATTTACTCACTATCTTCAAACACACGGATTTACTCACTATCTTCAAACACACGGATTTACTCACTATCTTCAAACACACGGATTTACACTATCTTCAAACACACGGATTTACACACTATCTTCAAACACACGGATTTACTCACTATCTTCAAACACACGGATTTACTCACTATCTTCAAACACACGGATTTACTCACTATCTTCAAACACACGGATTTACTCACTATCTTCAAAAATCACGGATTTACTCACTATCTTCAAACACACGGATTAACTCACTATCTTCAAAAAACACGGATTTACTCACTATCTTCAAACACACGGATTTACTCACTATCTTCAAAAAACACGGATTTACTCACTATCTTCAAACACACGGATTTACTCACTATCTTCAAACACACGGATTTACTCACTATCTTCAAACACACGGATTTACTCACTATCTTCAAACACACGGATTTACTCACTATCTTCAAACACACTGATTTACTCACTATCTTCAAACACACGGATTTACTCACTATCTTCAAACACACGGATTTACTCACTATCTTCAAACACACGGATTTACTCACTATCTTCAAACACACGGATTTACTCACTATCTTCAAACACACGGATTTACTCACTATCTTCAAACACACGGATTTACTCACTATCTTCAAACACACGGATTTACTCACTATCTTCAAACACACGGATTTACTCACTATCTTCAAACACACGGATTTACTCACTATCTTCAAACACACGGATTTACTCACTATCTTAAAAAAACACGGATTTACTGACATTCTTCAAAAACACGGATTTACTCACTATCTTCAAACACACGGATTTACTCACTATTTTCAAAACACGGATTTACTCACTATCTTCAAACACACGGATTTACTCACTATCTTCAAACACACGGATTTACTGACATTCTTCAAAAACACGGATTTACTCACGATCTTCAAACACACGGATTTACTGACATTCTTCAAATACACGGATTTACTCACTATCTTCAAACACACGGATTTACTCACTATCTTCAAAATCGCGGATGTACTCACTATCTTCAAAAACACTGATTTACTCACGTTATTCAAACACACGGATAACTCACTTTCATTCAAATACACTGATTTACTCATTTTCTTTCAAAACACTCGGATTTACTCACTTTCTTCAAACACACGAATGTAGTCACTTTCTTCAAACACACAGCTTTAGCCACTTTCTTTAAACATACGGATGTAGTCACTTTCATTAAACACACATATTTAGTCACTTTATTTTATTAAAACACGGATTTATTCAATTTCATCAACACACGGATTTAGTCACTTTCTTCAAACACACGGATTTAGTCACTTTCTTCAAACACATGGATTTAGTCACTTTCTTTAAACACACGGATTTACTCACTTTCTTCAAACACACATATTGAGTCACTTTCTTCAAACACACATATTAAGTCACTTTCTTCAAACACACATATTTAGTCTCTTTCTTCAAACACACGGATTTACTGACTTTCATCAAACACACGGATTTACTGACTTTCTTCAAATACACGGATTTACTCACTATCTTCAAATACACGGATTTACTGACTTTCTTCAAACATGCATATACTCACTTTCTTCAAATACACGGATTTACTGACTTTCTTCAAACATGCATATATGCTCACTTTCTTCAAACACACGGATTTACTGACTTTCTTCAAACACACGGATTTACTCACTTTCTTCAAACACACGGATTTACTCACTTTCTTCAAACACACGGATTTACTCACTTTCTTCAAACACACGGATTTACTCACTTTCTTCAAACACACGGATTTACTCACTTTCTTCAAACACACGGATTTACTCACTTTCTTCAAATACACGGATTTACTCACTTTCTTCAAATACACGGATTTACTCACTTTCTTCAAACACACGGATTTACTCACTTTCTTCAAACACACGGATTTACTCACTTTCTTCAAACACACGGATTTACTCACTTTCTTCAAACACACATATTTAGTCACTTTCTTCAAACATACGGATTTACTCACTTTCTTCAAACACACGGATTTACTCACTTTCTTCAAACACACGGATTTACTCACTTTCTTCAAACACACGGATTTACTCACTTTCTTCAAACACACGGATTTACTCACTTTCTTCAAACACACGGATTTACTCATTTTCTTCAAACACACGGATTTACTCACTTTCTTCAAACACACGGATTTACTGACTTTCTACAAACACACGGATTGACTCTATTTCTTCAGCCATATGAATGCACCATACCTACTGTCTTCTTTCCCATAGATGCACATTCTAAAGGTTATGCAAGCATCCATTTGTCATGTGTCAAAGTTTAACCCTCCGCCTCCTTCCTCCAACTAATTCCCAGCCTATCGGGGAGCCTTTTCTTCTAGTGCAGAAAAAAAAAACTGCTTTAAAAACATGCGTTTCGAGTTAATCTGTTTCTTCCTCCTCTTCACTTCCTGTTATATATTCTTTTTATAAACATGACGGAAATTCACAATTATAGCTCTTCTGGAACTGAAAGCTGACTTCTCAGAAATAGCCCGTTTTGTGCGTGATATGTGAGCGGATTTAAATAACAGTAAGGCCTGAACGCAAAATGGTTTTAGCTTTCATTTTTGACCGCAGTCGCGGTCTAATATAACCGAGAAGACTTGGTCTGAGGTTGAACGGACAGTGAGTGCCTCACCAAGAAATTGGCAAAGTCCCCAAATCAAAACTCGGGATTTCAGCAACTATATTTTATTAATCAAACGACTAAGGTTGAGATTTACTATATTAACTCATTATATTGCAGAAATAATCTCTGCAGCAAGTTTGCAACATATTATTTTTTTTCAAATAATAAATTCACGATGGATGATTAGTTAGTTCGCTAAATACATACCAGATGGGCTTGGGGTCAATTCCCAGATGTGAATTTTTCCCTGACCAACACGATAACGTTGCCCCTGAAAATTGCTACCAGACACTTTTTTTCTTTTTCTGGGAAGTAGATCGACATGTCGTAATTCAATACCCATAACATGTGCCTTCATTAAAAATATATTGGATCTGTCACCGTACTCGCCTTAAGTAAATTAACTTAAAATACTCTTTCCGTACGTTTTGCTGCATTGTGCGCCACTTTCAATTTGATTAGTGTGAACGCCATCAAACCATATTCTTTGCACATGTCTTGTATCATCTTGATATTGGTGAAATCCAATAGTTTGTTCAATTATCTAAATAATCATATATAATATGTTATATGTTAGATAAATATAAATATGTAGATTGATTCTTAAAACCATGAACAATTTTGTCTCTGAAATCTCTTCCGTTGCGTCGATAAAAAGCTTCCGTACGGAAAGAGATATATATTCTTCTCAAGAATAATAACTTAATATATACGCCTTAAGTTTACTAATATAACATATAATACAACTAATGTAATGTATAATTCATCTTGAAACGTAATGGGGATCTTTACTTATTTACTTTCTTTATTTCTGAATTCACATTTTCAGGACGAGTATTTATGTGTAAATAAAATAAGTTTGTCTCTACAATCAGAAAGTTTATTTCACATAATTACTTCTTCAATTATTTTATATATTAAGGTTCTTTTTAAAAATATGTTTTTGGTCACGGGCCAGCACTAAAGGCAATGCCCGACACGTGTTGTGTATGAAAACAACACAATCTTACAGTATTGTCCGCTACGTTACCTTCTTCCTATTCTTCCTCTATACCTTTAAGACTGGTCAGCGTTACTTTCTCATCAGTTCATATCTAGATATAACATATTTTTTTAACAATTAAAAATACTGCCACGTCACCTCAAAGCGCACTAAAGTAACACCATTCACTGAATATATAAACTATTCTGTTCGTGCTAACAAACAAAAGAGATCAGATACATTTTGTTTTGTTTTTTCATTCTAATACAAATAGCGAGAAAAGCAGTCATTGAATTAAAGTATAAATAGAGACCAATAACAGGAACTTTATTATATATAAACATAATGCAGAAAAGCGTGCGCTATGCGAATTTATGTGATGGGATTTTGAATTTGAGTTTGTTGAAAATATGAAGCTTGTATTGTTGACATGCAAAAAGAGAAAGATAAATAATTCTTGATTTGTAATCCCAAAAATAAAAAAAACACGATTTCTTTGAACACAAAACAAATTGGCCTATGTTAGAAAGTAGCACGTTGTTTCAAACTGCAACTTGCCAGAAAAACTGGTAAGCCAGTAGTTAATTCTGCATGAAGAAAAAAAAATATTTTGTTGATTATCATTCTTCCTTGCTCACAAACTCCCACATGCAACACGGACACTTGAAAAGTGCTAGACATAATATTTGTATTTGAAGGAAAATGAAATTTCAATAGTATGATATTTTCTTTATAATCACTAGAGAAGAGCGCTCGATAACGCGTTCCATCAATGTATCATACTTCAAAAATATTACAGTTTTATACAAATGCGGCAAATCACACAGGATCCAAATGTAAAATATTCTTGTTTTGTAAGCAATCTGCTGAATAAGATAGAAGAAAGGAGGTTTAATAGAGATTTTATTTAACAAAATCTAAGTATTCTAATATTCTATATATCGGCTTAATGATCATTGAAAAAATATATCAAACAATAAAGATATGGAAAACAATATTAATACCAATATATATGTAATTGTCTGTTGCGCACAAAGAAAATGTCAAAATTATTATAGTTCAAGTGAAAAAAGATCCTAACTGTTGAATTAGAACAGGAAAAATGTATACAAGCTATGGGAATAAGGTGTTATAGTCAGCATCATCATGTACCCTGCCGGTTGGCGTAGGCGATCATGTCCCTCCACAATCTTCTATCCACAGTGCATCGTATCAGTTCTGTTGTTGACTGTTTTCCATGCCATGACACCAAGCTATCCAGTATTTTCTCTCTTTGTCGTCCGCGATCTCTCTTTCCTTTTATTTTGCCAGTTGTAACCAAGTATTCCAACTTTCCTCTTCTCATGATGTGCCAAAAAAATGTTGATTGCTTCTTTCTGATGTTTTTTAAGAGCTCCCTTTTTGTGTTGGCCTCTTTGAGAACTTCCTCATTGGTCTTTTTATCTGTCCAGGGAACTTTCAACATTCTTCTGAGAAACCCCATCTCTGTGGCCTCTAACCGTCTTTTCATTTGTTTGTCTACTGTCCATGATTCGCTTCCATAGGCCAGAATTGGTTCTATATAGCACTGATGAACTCTCTGTCTCATTTTTATTGACATAGATTTGTTGCATAAGATATTTTTCATTTTCTTAAATGCTATTTTGGCCTGAGCTATTCTGCTTTTTATTTCTGTGGTGCATCTCCCATCTGATGTTATTGTGACCAAAGTATTTGTGTTATAGTAAGATATTTGTAATACATCAGCGACATCGCAAATAGGAAAGTTAATAAAAATCATCGCAAGCAAAATCAACCTACATTAAGAGCACTTTTCTGTAAGAAATTAGGAAAAAAAAATATGCTGTTAGAGGCACGCCCAAGATGGTGTATACGTCATATCAGAGGAGTCAATGCAAGATGGGAGGCTCGTAGATAGACAATGGGGGAAGGTGGATGAGTTCAAATACGGGATGGGGAAAACACAATAACACATTTAATGACTGGTTCACAAAAATGGAGGAAAGGGAAATATCGAGATCAACTCATCATCAGTTTCAAAGAATTACGTGGAATATAAGAGATCAGCGAAACAAGCTAGAATAATCTGTAACGCTGTAGAAAAATATCCCTTGCTACATTCATGAAAATAAGCCTTGTTACACCAGTATAAATATGACTTGTTACACCAGTATAAATAAGACTTGTTACACCAGTATAAATATGACTTGTTACACCAGTATAAATATGACTTGCTACACCAGTATAAATAAGCCTTGTTACACCAGTATAAATATGACTTGTTACACCAGTATAAATATGACTTGTTACACCAGTATAAATATGACCTGTTACACCAGTATAAATATGACTTGTTACACCAGTATAAATATACCTTGCTACACCAGTATAAATATGACTTGCTACACCAGTATAAATATAACCTGTTACACCAGTATAAATATGACTTGCTACACCAGTATAAATATGACCTGTTACACCAGTATAAATATGACTTGTTACACCAGTATAAATATACCTTGCTACACCAGTATAAATATGACTTGCTACACCAGTAAAAATATAACCTGTTACACCAGTATAAATATGACTTGTTACACCAGTATAAATATGACTTGCTACACTAGTATAAATATGACTTCCTACACCAGTATAAATATGACTTGCTACACCAGTATAAATATGACCTGTTACACCAGTATAAATATGACTTGTTACACCAGTATAAATATACCTTGATACACCAGTATAAATATGACTTGCTACACCAGTATAAATATGACTTGCTACACCAGTATAAATATGCCTTGCTACACCAGTATAAATATACCTTGCTACACCAGTATAAATATACCTTGCTAAACCAGTATAAATATACCTTGCTACACCAGTATAAATATGAAATGCTACACCAGTATAAATATGACTTGTTACACCAGTATAAATATGATTTATTACACCAGTATAAATATGACTTGTTAAACCAGTATAAATTTGACTTGTTACACCAGTATAAATATGACTTGCTACACTAATGTAAATAAGCCTTGATACACTAGTATAAATATGACTTGCTACACTAATGTAAATAAGCCTTGTTACACTAGAATAAATATGATTTGTTACACCAATATAAATATGACTTGTTACACCAGTATAAATATGCCTTGTTACACCAGTATAGATATGACTTGTTACACCAGTATCAATATGTCTTGTTACACCAGTATAAATATGCCTTGTTGCACCAGTATAAATCTGCCTTGGTACAGGGGTATAAATGTGACTTGTTATCCCAGTATAAATATTCCTTGCTACACTAATGTAAATAAGCCTTGTTACACCAGTATAAAAATGAATTGTTACACCAGTATAAAAATGAATTGTTACACCGGTAAAAATATATGCCTTCCTGCACCAGTATAAAATGACTTGTTACACCAGTATAAATATGACTTGCTACACCAATATAAATATGACTTGTTACACCAGTATAAATATGTCTTGCTACATGAATATAAATATGCCTTGTTACACCAGTATAAATATGCCTTTCTACACCGTTATAAATGTGACTTGTTATCCCGGTATAAATATAACTTGCTACACCTATATAAATATGACTTGTTACACCAGTATAAATATGACTTGCTACACCAGTATAAATGTGACTTGTTACACCAGTATAAATATGACTTGCTACACCAATATAAATATGCCTTATTACACCAATATAAATGTGACTTGTTACACCAGTATAAATATGACTTGCTACACCAATATAAATGTGACTTGTTACACCAGTATAAATATGACTTGCTACACCAATATAAATGTGACTTGTTACACCAGTATAAATATGACTTGTTACACCAGTATAAATGTGACTTGTTACACCAGTATAAATATGACTTGCTACACCAGTATAAATATGCCTTCCTGCACCAATATAAATATGACTTCTTACACCAGTATAATTATACCTTCCAGCACCAATATAAATATGACTTGTTACACCAGTATACATGTGACTTGTTACACCAGTATAAATATGACTTGTTACACCAGTATAAATATGCTTTGATACACCAGTATAAATATGACTTGTTACACCAGTATAAATATGACTTGTTACACCAGTATAAATATGCCTTGTTACACCAGTATAAATATGACTTGTTACACCAGTATAAATATGACTTGTTACACCAGTATAAATATGACTTGTTACACCAGTATAAATATGACTTGTTACACCAGTATAAATATGACTTGTTACACCAGTATAAATATGACTTGTTACACCAGTATAAATATGACTTGTTACACCAGTAAAAATATACTTTGCTATACCATATTCCTTGCTACACACGTAGAAATATACCTTGTTACACTTGTTTAAATATGCCTTGCTGCACAAGCATAAATATGCCTTATATGAGTATAAAGATGCATTGTCACATAAGAATAAATATGCTCTGCTACTCTAGTATAAATATTTTTTGTATATATATGTTTTCTACACCAGTAGAAATGTGCTTTGGCAATAGAATATAAATATGCCTTGTCACTCCAGTAAAATTATGACTCGCCACACCATTATAAATGTGTCTTGTCACTTTAGTATAAATATGCCTGTCACACTAATATAAATATGCCTTGTCACTCCAGTATAAATATGCCTATTACAGAATGTAAATATGCCTTGTCACTCCAGTATAAATATTTAGAAATAAGAGTGGAAGAAGAGCTATATAGCTGATTGGTTGGAAGGAGGGGGGGGGATATGTGCCCGTTAATTGGTTTAACATACAATAAGCCATACGTAATGGACGTGAATAGGAGAGATATAATCACAATAGATAATAAAATAAAATATGAATGTGCGGAAATATTGGATGAAATATTAATGTGCTGAATTCCAGGATAAAAGAAGGAACAAAATAAGTATCCTATAAAATATGAGTATACATAATTCTAAAGCGAAGAAAATGATTCTGCAGAATTCAGGGACAAAATATGAATATTCAAAATTATCGGACAAAATATGGTTATGGTTGTTCGAAGATCCCGGATTCACTGTAAACGAATCGAAATTCACAATTGCTCAACCGCCAGTGCCAGTGGAATCATCTGAAAAAGATATCTCATCAAATATCCAGACAAAGAAGTAGCAAACACTGCATACGTCAAATGACATAAGGTGTATTATAGCACCGACAGTGAACGCATCTGAACTGTCTTTCGTCATACGATATCATCATTCATCATAATCAATC